>JAEIGH010000093.1:0-301586 GCA_018903575.1 Drosophila saltans | reverse complement strand
CCCTGCTGATTCAGGGCTAGGACTGATCCTGATAGTGTGGGCGCATATGCATATATGTGTATGTGTCGAATTAAAACTCGCGAATTAATTAGTTTTTTTTTCCCGTTTCTGAAGTGACGGAGCACTGGTCGGAATTATGGCCAAGTTATTTACCGGTGAGTTGGTTAGTGATCTTGAGCCGAGTACGAAAAAGTAAAGCAGTTTAATTTTAACTTCTTAGATTGCACTTGCACTCACTTGTATGCACTTATGTATGTATGCAGAGGAATATGCGGATCGCGAATGGAAGAAAAATTATAAAAAAAAGGATAAAATGTACATAAAATGCTAGGGTAAGCTTTTTTTTTTTTTTTTTTGCGTTTATTTATTTGTTGGATCTCTTATATAGTGTATAAGACTAACAACAATTTCCTAGTTTTATCTTAATCTAATACGTAACCTAGCATCAGAAGGATGCTTCATTAATCTATGGCCCTGATTATTTGTAAAAGGGTTGGAAGGTCGTTTCGTTGGAGACGAGTTCTATCGCATGCTCGGGTTAATGATTTGGTTGTTGTTGTTGTACCTTTATTTCGGTTAGTACACTAGGAATATGTAGGTCTTTCTGTAAGTTTTCGTTTCTGATATACCAAGGTGCTCCCGTGATAGTTCTGAGAACCTTGGATTGAGCCCTTTGTATGGTTTCGATGTTGCTCTTGCTTGCGTTTCCTCACAGTGCAGAGCCGTACGTCCAGATGGGTTTTAACACAGAGTTGTAGAGGAGAACTTTGAATTCCAGACATAGGGGAGATCGTGCGTTGATAAGCCAATGTAGTCCGTTTGCTTTGAGCTTTAGTTGCTTTTACTTGGCTGCGATATGCTTACGCCAAGTTAATCTTCTGTCAAGTTGAACTCTAAGATAAACAACATCGTCGGATTGAGGCACTGGCACGTTGTTGAGCGTCAATGATGGGCAGTTTCATCTATTGAAGATGAAAGTAAAGTGCTTACATTTTTGTTCATTTACACGGATGCGCCAATATGCTAGCCACTTTTTTACCTCCCTTAGCTGGGTTGTCAGTTGCTCAGCAGCTTTGATCGGACATTTGGAGCGGCTAAGGATAGCCGTGTCATCGGCGAAAGTAGATGTGATGAGTGCAGGGCTTGTTGGTATGTCCGCTGTGTACAAAATATAAAGTGTTGGACCCAACACGCTGCCTTGGGGTACGCCTGCTTTTAAGTCGAAGTCATCAGAGGTGAAGCTATTACATCGTACAGCGAATTTTCTGTTGAATAGATAAGATTCCATTAGCTTGTGTGTATATTGTGGAAGCGTCGCTTTTATTTTATATATTAGGCCATCAAGCCAGACTCGGTCAAAGGCTTGGGCGATGTCGAGAAAAATTGCTGTACAATATTCTTTTTGCTCGAATGCTGTACGGATCTCTGAGGTGATACGGTTGACTTGCTCAATTGTGCCATGCTTTTCACGAAAGCCAAACTGATGATGTGGGATTATATTTTGGTTTACCAGGATGGTATTTATACGGAGTTGTAGGACCTTTTCAAATAGTTTTGAAAGACTTGGCAATAAACTGATGGGTCTGTACGATGATGGCTGTGTTTTGTCTTTTCCGGGTTTTGGGATCATTATGATTACTGATTTTTTCCAACTTATGGGAAAGTGACCAGTTTTTACTATCACGTTGAAAAGTTTGCAGATGTATCGCACGGCACCGATCGGGAGTTCTCGGATCATTTTCGGGGTTATTTTGTCATGGCCGGGCAACTTTCTTGGGTTAAGATAGTTTTTAATAATTGCAGAAATTTCCTCCGCTTGGAATTTCGGTGGCTCGGTTTCCACTGGGGTGCATAGAGGGGGAAGCTGAAATGTTTGTTGACGGGTTTGGCAGAAAAACCGTTTTTAGATGAGCTGCAAAGGTGAGTGCTCTTTTTTCGTCTGTTGTTTTTGTTGGTAAGGTGAGTTTCCGATAACAGCATGATATCAATATCATTTGAGTCCAGAAACAGTGACAATTCTTGTTTGTGCTTGGATATGCCGTTTGCATTCCATAGTCCTATATGTAGTGCTGGCATTATTTATTGTTGTCCAAAAGCTTTTGAATGAGCAAGTTTTGGTTCCGCATAAGTTCCTGCATGCAATTTTGCATGAACGTCATGAAGTTTGTCATGTTTTGATTTAGCGAGATTAGCGGGATTTACAGATGTAGAGAGCTGTGAACTTCCGTTGCGCAGCACGCTTGCAAATGTTACTCCAGGAGTAGTTGTCGTTGGAGCAGCTGATGACCTTACTGCTCTTGAGAAGAATATTCCCGGTGTTGTTTGCGAGGCAATAAGTGTCGAGCCCTGGATACGAGCCGTAGATTTCTTTGCGTTAAGACGGGCCTTCACTTCCTTATAGACAGGACATCCTCTGTAATTTGCGATGTGTTTTCCACCGCAGTTGCTGCACTTCCTTGTATTGTCGTTTGTTTTATTGTCGGAACAGACACACTCTTGTTGAATTTGTCCACAGCCAACGCAAACTGGGCGAAGACTGCAGAACGACTTTGTGTGGCCAAACTCCTGTCACTTAGTACATTGTAGAGGATGTTTCCTCTTGTGAGGCTCCTCGACAGTGATTCTGCGATGTAGCAGTAGTTGCAAGTTGTAGATAGGATGCACTGCATTGGATTTTAATGCTCGTGCATCAGGCTGTAGCTCCACTTTAAACAGAGGTTGTGGGATTTTGTTTCTGTTTAATATATTTGAGACGGACTTCACCTCAAAACCCTTCTCTTAAAATGCCTGTACAATTTCCTGAGGCGGAACCGAGGGTTCAATGCCTTTAATCACGGCTTGAAGACCTTTGGCGCTCTTTAATTGGAATGTGTAGAAGTTTACATTCTCCGTTCTAAAGTACTTTTCTATAGTACGATAGAACTGTTCGTTGTTTGTTTGGACTTTAGTTTCTCTTATGTTCCCCCTGTTTAGTGGGGACACATAAAAGTTGTCCTTACCTACTAGAGCCACCAACTTAGGCACTAATGAAGTGCAGTAATGGATGTAAAATGGTGGTGGCTTCGCTACTGAGGGTTTCGTTTGGGAAACTTCTTCTTGAGATTCCGGCTGATTTGCCAGAATTTGGAATCTATTGCCCTCCAGAGCTTTACGTTCAGCAATGTTGCTTTTGGACATTTTAGGAGTCTTGCCTCTTTTAGTATGAGAGCTAAGCTTTCGCTTGTTTATATTAATATATCTGTCCATACCAGTCTGAACAGGTGACTTTGGATTCACCGTCACTGGATGGGCAGATTTTGTTGAGGTAGTCTGCTGGACGGTAATCGAAGGTATTGCAGACGTTGCTGCTGTTAAAGTTGTTGTTGGAGCAGTAGCTGCAATTGTTGTTGTTCTGAGCGCGCTGACGGCGGTCGGCGAACCCAATGACCCAATTAACTTTTGAGGTGTAAGCGAATTTGAGGGTGAAGCGCATTGGGCGCTCCAAGACAAATTGGTGTAAGCAATTTGCTCGTACTTGCACTTTTGGATTCAGCGCTTATTGTTGTTGTGGTTGTTGGAGACACTACTTAGAAGTATGCATTGTTGCTTTGAATAGATAGGCGACACTCGTTTTGTTGCTGGAGAAGTTGTTCTTGTAGCTGTTGCTGGAGACATTCTAGTGAAAATGGGCCCAAGTTGGTCTCTTTACACGTTGGCATTGCTAGTAAATTTAGTTATTTACTAAGTATTATTATTTGTAGTTACAAATAACAATAGAAATTGTGATTGGGCGTCTCTGTGGCAACTGAGAGCCCTGTCACTTTAGTTTAACACTGATTTAAATGCTGACACCGATGAACTTGCGGAGCGCGATAAAAAATACGTCCGAACGCGGTGACGGCCAAATGATGATAACTTTGTATATGTAAGGGACAGATTATTAGCATAAACTCACCCCACACCGAATGAGCTAAGGTTCCAGAGGGTCCTGCCCCGCTATACAATACTGCCTCCTGGGAAGGTTAAAAAAATAAATAGTACCGAAAAGCCTTTTGGTTCTATGATGCTCTCTTATTAATTAACATCATCCTCACTAGACATTATAGACTTTGGCGCCTGGATTCATCAACCAACCCTGATACATGCTTGCATATCTGCATTCACTGCATTTATTCACCTACATATAGCTACACTGTTCATCACATAAAATTTGGCACCCAACGTGGAGCTACTAACGCCCCCACAACGGGGCTGGTCATATATAGGCAATGCATATCTACACATATAGCTTCACAGGACACTACACAAGTTCGTTCAGCTTGAACTTCTGAAGGAATTGTTCCGCTAGTTTGCTTCCCAAACAACTAATCGATGCTCCTGAATCAAGCTACGTACCGAAGTAATGAATCTACCTTACTAAAAATTCGATTTCTAAGTTTGTTATAATTGGTTAACCTCTCGTGAAACGGCAGATTTTGTGCTTTCATGGTTACCGCCTTACTCCGGTCCTGTGTTGTACGAGTTGTTTTATTTAATACGACTAGTTGGGATGCGCCTGATGTGACTTTTGCGCATCCATCGGCTAGTTTTCCGAAAGATTGCACTTTTTACATCGGTGCTTTGAATACATCTTTTGCACCACAACCATAACAAAAGATTCATCTTGCTTCTTCACAGTCATCAAATCGATGTCCTATTCTCTCACAATTTAAACAAATTGGTCTATTTCTTCTTATTTCGGATACCTCCAAATCTAAACACTTTCCACTCTCTTGGTCTATCTCTGACACATTACAGCGATATCCAAGAGCGCTACCTACTACCTTGAACTTTTCGAGTCTCGTTGTGGAATTGCTCATGTTTCTTAGCTTCTTCATTTAAAAAGGCCATAGAATAGATTTTAAAATGCAACAAATCGTGTCTAAAACACAGCTTTGAATTAACAATTAATAGTTTAAGTATATCTTATTCCTCTAAACAACTTATTCTCTAAATCATCTACTGCGACCTGATAACCGTCAACGGGTTCATTCTCTCCTTGGCTTCGTTTTGAAAATTTTCTCCAAATTTCTACATTACAATCCCTGTCTTCAAATTTGTCAGGAAATTCAACACAAAATGTATCCCATGCAAATCGAGGATTCTTTTTATAGAATTGCCAAAATCAGTTTGAAACTTTTCCAAATAACAACAAATGCTAATGATCACAAATGATCATTTACGTGGTTAACGAATGAATTCGATATATAAATCGCATATACGATCTTCATAATCTTCGTAATTATGTTCCCGATCTTCTCCACGGTCTTATGACCTGATCTATCGCTAGTGTTATGCAAATTAATGTTACGCTTTTGATTGCTCGAAGTGATCGTTTCATTAGCCTGCACCAACCTATGATAGGCCTTTGTACCGTGAGTAAATATGCTTGAGTTGTTCCCTCCGATACGCATCGGAACTATTTCTACATGAAAAGTCCGGTTAATTTGATCTGTTAGTAGTTCTAGCCTGATACCGCTGCTTAAGTCGCTAAAAATTCAAAATATTAGCCCACTAAAACGTTGTACATTAATATATATGTATATATTTGTATCTGGAACTGGGTACTTTAATTGCCAGCAACTTCTATGTCGTTAATCATTTTGTGCTTCAGTATATTTTGCCTTCTTTCTCAGTGAGTCGCAACTGTGCTCGAGCAGGTCTCTCTTCAAAGTGCCTTTCTTTCTCGTTGACAAGTTGCCTCTTGCCTTTCTTCTTCGCTTGACACTTTGACACTGTAATGGGCGGTTCAAATTTACTAGCTGTCGAAAATTCGAATGACCGTTACATTTCTTGTAGTTTGCGACATAAACTAGTTTCCGTTATCCAGTGCAAGCAGTGTAAGCAAGCAGTTCAAGTACGCGCAAGTGCACTTGCAATTGTAATCCCCCCATTACTCTCTTCACCATCGTATAACTTCTATTTCGTCGGCTAATGAAAATCAGACCATACTACTGTTAGAAGTAATGGAAAAATACCAGCTTTGAAGTTCAAAAGGGTTATATATAGGGCAAATATAGATATTTCGGCAAAAGCAAGTGCGAAAGTTGGCTAGAGCAGTGAAGGCAAAGAGCTTGTGAAATTAAATTAAATTAAATACGGATATATATGTACCTGCATTTACCATATTATTTGTGCGTGACGGAAAGTTTAAAGGAATTTCGATGCAAGATTTATAACTATTGTGTGATCAAACCTAAAAACGAGTTGTTTGTGAATTGCTGGAAAATTCAGGTGATATCAATTTAGAATCATAAAAGTGGAAGTGAACTAAATATTTTTTGTTAATTCAGCCCTAAAAACCTACTGCTCTGGCAGCCTAAGGCAAAGGCCAGATATTATATTTGCGGAGTCGTTCCAGTCGGTACCAGAAATCTGGCCCAAACGCCAGGATAAGATAGAAGTCGCAGTCTAGCCACTCTCACTGACTTCTTCTTCATATTGGAATATCCAAAAATTAACCAGCCTTGGAATCAAAAACTGCGACACATGAATAGCATTGCGATATTGGAATTTTAAGCCAGATGCTACATCATGACGGAATCTTAGAAGCTTGATAAATTAAAACTGTGGCAACCACATAATACCCCACTTGAACGTCTGAACGAGATTAATGACTTGGGTGTACTCATGGACCACAAATTAAGTTTTACTCGTCATATTAATATCACTGTCAATAAAGCCATGAGTGTTCTTGGTTTTGTTAAGCGATGGTCGAAAGAATTTGACGATCATTACACAACCAAAACTTTTTTTAATAAACTAAACAATATTTTAAACTACTAAACTACTATTTTAAGTTATGTATCTAGTAGTTAGTCTTAATTATTATTTTAGTTGTCGTCCGTTGCCCACGCGACTTTGTTTTTGCATGCTATCTGATAGGGTTCGCGCGTAACAGTCTTTGTCCTGTTGTCGCTTGGACGACTTGAACGTACTGCGCATTGTACACGTCAACGTCCAGAAGAATTCTTTCACTCATGTCAACTTATTAGTTGTCATTAGTCAGAGTATTTAACGCCTTTCTTTCCTTCAGTCCCATGAAGTCACGTCACTTCAGCGTGGCCGAAGTAGTACTCGATCAACAGAAAGTTTTATTCAAATCCTCAAGTTCAAGGTCCATCCAAGTTACTCAGGTGCGTCAGGGAGTCATATGTTACCATTGCTTTTTACCCTTTTTGTTAACGATCTTCTATCCTTATAATTAATTCTCGTGTCCTCATGTACGCAGATGACGTAAAGCTTTGTCACAGCTACAGAGACATTATATCTAAAAAAACTTTCAGTCTTGGTGTCAAAACAACTTATTAAACCTAAACACATCTAGAAATACTCCTTAGTTGATTACACCTCGTTGGTCCGCCCAATTTTACAATATGCATATGGTCATTCTAATACGAATCACATCAAGCAAGAAATAGAATAAAAAACAGTTCCTTCTTTTTGCTCTTCGTGTTCTGAACTGGGCTCGTAATGTCAATTTGCCATCGTACTTTAATAGATTCCTTTTACTTTCCCTTCTTTCTCTTACTAATCGTAGAATAATGCTTGTCGTCATATTTATGCACAATTTGCTTAATGGAGATTTAGACTCGCCTGAGTTACTGAACCAAATAAATTTAACAGTTCCTTGTAGACCTACTTAGAAACTATATTCCTCTATCACTTCCACGATGGAAAGGAAAGCGACAACTGTGGTGGTAATCACACAGCGAACTACAGACAGAAAGTTTAGACTCGCCTGAGTTACTGAACCAAACGGAGGTTCTCAATTTGCGTCTGTATTTGACATAGTTGATAGTCTAATATTCAGAACATCTGCTTCTTCATCAATGCCGGTTTTTAAAACCTTTTCATACAAATTCGTGATGTGTTTTGTGAAAAAGCTCCGTTGAGATCTAAGCGATACTAGCTTTGATGCTGATGTAGAGGGACCCGCTCCGACTACCTTGTTTTCGTTAGTCATTGAATTTGCTTTTAGTTTGATGTTCTAACAAATGTCCAACCGAAACTCGGTGATTCGTAGCGATGCAGCAACTGCGGTGCTGCAACTATAATTATATTGTTATTTGTATCTACAAATAGCAATACTTAGTAAATAACTAAATTTACTAGTAATGCCAACGCGTCAAGAGATTAACTCGGGCCCTTCTTGACTAGACTCTCGCCAGCAGAAACTACAAGAACAAATTCTTCACCAACAAAACGAGCGTCGGCTCTCTGTGCAACGCAACAATGCGTATTTCTCAGTAGTATCTCCAACTACCACAACTACAACGAGCGCTGAATCCAAAAGTGCAAGTACGAGCAAATTGCTTACACCAACCAGCAACAACAATTTGTCTTGGAGCGCCCAATGCGCTTCACCGTCAAATTCGCTGACACCTGAAGTGTTAATTGGGTCATCGGGTTCGCCGACCGCCGTTAGCGCGCTCACAACAACAACGATTGCAGCTACTGCTCCAACAACAACTCTAACAGCAGCAACGTCTGCAATACCTTCGATCACCGTCCAGCAGACTACCTCAACAAAATCTGCCCATCCAGTGACGATGAATCCAAAGTCACCTGTTCAGACTGGTATGGACAGATACATTAATATAAACAAGCGAAAGCTTAGCCCTCAGACAAAAAGGGGCAACACTCCCAAGATGTTGAAAAACAACATTGTTGAACAAAAAGAATTGGAAAGCAATAGATTCCAAATATTGGCAAATCAGCCGGAATCTCAAGAAGGAGATTCCCAAATTAAACCCTCTGTAGCCAAGCCACCACCATTCTATATCCGTGGTGCAAACTGCACTTCTTTGGTGCCGAAATTGGTAGCGCTAGTTGGTCAAAACCACTTTTACGTGACACCACTCAATAGGGGTAACATAAAAGAGACCAAAGTTCAAGCCAAAAGTGAAGAATTCTATCGTACTGTTGAAAAGTACTTTAGAAAGGAAAGTGTGAATTTCTACACATTCCAACTAAAGAGTGCCAAAGGCCTTCAAGCGGTGATCAAAGGCATTGAACCAACGGTTCCGACTCAGGAAATAGTTGAAGCATTGGAAGAGAAGGGCTTTGAGGTAAAGTCCGTCTCAAACATACTGAACAGAAATAAAGTACCGCAACCTCTATTCAAAGTGGAGTTACAGCCCACATGTGATAAAAAACTTAAACCTAACACAGTGCACCCTATTTAAAATCTTCAACCTCTGCTGCATCGCAGAATTACTGTCGAAGAGCCGCATAAGAGGACACACCCGGTACAATGCACTAATTGCTAGGAGTTTGGGCACACAAAGTCCTTCTGCAGACTTCGCCCAGTTTGCGTTGGCTGTGGACAAACTCAAAAAGATTGTGTCTGCACCGATGACAAATCAAATACAAATACAAGGAAGTGCGGCAATTGTGGTGGTAATCACACAGCGAACTACGGATGCCCCGTTTATAAGGAACTCAAGGCCCGCCTCAACGCAAAGAAATCAACGGCTCGTATCCAGGGCTCGACACTAATTCCCTCTCAAACAACACCGGGAATATTCTTCTCAAGAGCTGTAAGGTCATCAGCGACCCCAATATCAACTACTCCTGGAGTAACTTTTGCAAGCGTGCTACGCAACGGAAATGCACAGCCCACTCAAACAATAGATCCCGCTACCATTCAATCTAACGCGGCCCCAAGTCCATCCGTACTTGGCCAGAACCCCAACGGGATCGAAACATTGTTAATCTCGCTCAACCAAAACATGACAAATTTCATGACGTTCATCCAAAATTGCATGCAGGAACTGATGCGGAATCAGAACTTGCTTATTCAAAAGCTTATGGACAATAACAAATAATGTCAGCACTACACATAGGCCTCTGGAATGCAAACGGCATTTCCAAGCACAAACAAGAATTGTCACTGTTTCTGGACTCAAATGATATTGATATTATGCTGCTATCAGAAACACACCTCAAAAACAAAAATAACTTTCAAATACCCAAATATGTATACTACGCAACAAATCACCCAGACGGCAAGGCTCACGGAGGAACTGGTATCCTAATCAAAAACCGGATTAAACACTGTCTGCACAATGGATTTGCCAAACAACACCTACAAGCAACTTCAATAAGTGTCCAAACCACTTTCGGCAGTACAACCGTGGCTGCACTTTACTGCCCACCACGATTATCAATCTCTGAAATAGAGTTTACTGATTTGTTCAATACACTCGGAGTACGATTTATTGCTGCAGGAGACTACAACGCCAAGCACCCTCATTGGGGATCCCGCCTGGTAAATCCAAAAGGCAAACAGCTGTATAACACAATCATCAACCCAGCAAACAAAATGGGCTATGCCTCACCGAATAAGCCCACGTACTGGCCAGCAGATCCACGCAAGCTCCCAGATCTAATAGACTTTGCAATAACCAGGGGAATTGCGCACAATTTAATAACGGCAGAGTCACTAGCAGAATTGTCATCGGACCACTCGCCAGTAGTTTTCACTATATTAACACAACCACAAATAATAAAGCACCCACTCGGGCTAACAAATTGGAAAACAAACTGGCTCAGATTTAAAAAACACATAAGCACCCATATCGAGCTGAATCCCAAACTGGACGACGAAGAAGACATCGAGCTTTGCACCTCTGCACTAGAGTCGACGCTTATTGAAGCAGCAGATATCTCTACCCCGATTATCAGTAACACGCAGGAAAAACACAAGTCCAACAACCGACTAATTGAACTACTTCTAGCAGACAAAAGACGGCTCAGGCGAGAATGGCAAATGTCTCGATCTCCGGCAGCAAAACAACGCCTAAAGGCAGCTTCGCGAACTCTAGCAAAGGCGCTTAGGCAGGAAGAAGCAAGGACACAGCGGCTGTACATCGAAAAGCTCACGCCTACCAGCACCAAATATCCGCTGTGGAAAGCACATCCAACCATAACTGCTCCAGTCGAGATAATTTCACCTATACGATGCCCAACTGGCAAATGGGCCCGTTCAGACGAAGAAAGAGCACTCATCTTTGCAGCTCATCTAAAAACGGTCTTTCTGCCAAATCCGTCAACAAACTCTTTTCAGCTCCCCACCTTGCGCACCCCAATGGAAAGTGCGCAACCGAGGAAATTTCTGCAATTATTAAAAACTATCTAAACCCAAGAAAGTCGCCCGGCCATGACAAAATAACCCCGAAAATGATCCGAGAACGTGTCGGTATTTAAATGACTTCAAAATCAGCACAGCTTGTAACATTCTGTTGCAAGCAGGAAATAATAGTAATAAGTTTATATATAAGAACAATTGTATGTATGTACGCAAACTTGCATGCATACATTTCGTTCTGTATATAAGCTTACGCAAACGAATTGTGCTGGCAAGCCAGCCCAATTATGCTGAGCTTGCAATTCGATCATGTGAGTTCACTCGCGCGCCTCACCCCTCTTATTTTGTAGCTGCCAACAAGCAGCATAAGTTAAAAGACAATATGGATCAATCGAAATAAAGTAACATCAGAGCACAGACGTGCCAATGAACAAATCGGAATAAACTCATTTCATGGCGACCGTGACAGGATACGATAGTCACTTATTTGCTAAAATATAAAACTATGGATAACTTAACATTGGAAGTTCGTCGGGTCGAGGAATACCCAAAGAATACTTGGATCTTGCTGGACAGAAGCTCTTTTTGTGAGGCGACATTTTATTATTATTAATAACAAATATAAAACCTGGTCCGAAAAAGTGCATATCCACTTCAAAAAAAAAATAAAACACGATTACGATTCCAAGCTTCATGACCGACCGGCAAACTGAGGAAGTTACATTTGAAAGTGCTGCTCCTGTCGAGCAAAGGGATGCACCCACACTAGAAGAGGCTCTAGTGGTGTATCCAACCGATGGACCGCGCCCACTCACAATAGATGAGTACCGGGCCCGACAAAATAAAAGGCCAACGACTCTAAGAAGGAAGAAGCGGGGCGGAAAAATAACCGCCCTCCTGCGCCAGAGACGATTGGTGTAGGACATGTTGAAAACAACCACGATATCCGAGGAAGACCGACAGCTCTACACAGAGAGTCTACAGGAGATCAACCTCAAACTCCGCACTGGTGCGAAGTAACGCAAATCGGATTCCCGATTTTGCCTTTAATTTTAAACATTCATTCATGCAAAAAAAAAAAAAATTTTTATTATGTTTATATAAAACAATCATCTAAATCATTTAAATTTAATTAAACCCTCAAGCCGATGCGTGCAAACGCTGCTTGAAAAATACTAACTAAAAAAAATTAGGCTATTACTAACACATGTGGTTGGAGTATGAATTGTAAAATTTTTTATGAAATGTAAACTTGAATTGTGAGCCAACCACATGCCCTATCCCCCCTTCTAACTTCCACGTCTCTGTCACTGCTATAAGCAGTTGAACGTATAAATTCATTTCCGCATGTATGCGTATATAACGTAATGAGTAATTTTTAACTAATTAATTTTTCGATGATCTATTGATCACTTAAAGTGGATATCAATAACTGATATCACACTCCTTTTTCTTTTATATATATATACTACTACAGTTTTTTTTATGTTTATATGCAAATTTAAAATCCAATTACAGTCTTTAAAGTTCAATTTCTCTTTAGAAAATATTATTTCAAAATATGAAATGCAATGAAATAAAAAAAAAATTTAATAAAAAAAAAAAAAATATAATTTTCTATGTATACGCTTCAGACTTAGATTCTTTCAACTTTTATGGGTAGTTTAGAGAAAAAGTTGGATTTTGGAAAAAATTTTAAATACAGTAATCATAAATGAAATATCAAATTTCTTTAAGGTAGCTTCCCCAGAACCAAAAATGGGTTTAATTGACACGAAAACGGTGGATTCCACTGCCAATGTGATCAATAGAGTAGAAGTAGAACAACAAGGGCTTACTACTGTTACGATTTTACTGATCGTAATAATAATAATAATGAGCGTAAACATGCTAATTAAAGTTTACGGAATGCACAATAGGTGCTTAAAAAAGAAGTATTTGAGCAAGGCAAATGATCTAGATAGAGTCTAGATAAACAAAAAAAAAAAAGAGAAGAAGAAAAAGTTTTTGTTTTTTTAAAAAAAAAAAAAGGAAAGGAAAAATGTCGTTAGACGAATATTTTGCGAAAATTAGAGATAGGAACCCAAATATAGAAAGCGATTTACTAGAGGTTTTTAAGAGTGAACAAAGTAGCTCACCTCAACGGGCATTAGATCTAGCTACTATTAATACAACATACCTGGATATAACGGAAGAAAATTTCCCAATCCAAGGAAATACCAGAGTAGCAATGTGTTTCATCCTCACAATACCTGGCATATGCTGTTATACAAACGCAGCGGGTACTTTTCGCTTTTATTTAATGGATGAAGCACGACATTAAAAAAAAAAATAAATATAGAAAAGTGAGATGAATTTTTTTTTTCTCTCTCCTTCTAACATTTAAAGAATGACCGACTGGCAAGTGATTGTCGCACAAGCCAGAATTCTGAAAGAGGAACTGTTAAAATCAATAAAGTGTATCAGTCAAGATAGGACAATTAGTCCAAATACACTTGACAAGCACGTTGACATAATTCAAACCACTCTTCAGCAAATTCGTTTGCTTTTGAAAAAACATTTCGATTCCCTTACAGAAGGTCATAAGTGTGCCGCCAAAGCATTCTATAACGAGTGTAGAGACAAATCTGTCTCGGCGTTGGCAAAACACAATATTCAGTTCGCCAGAGTATCTGACCTAGATACAACGATAGTTCTCAACGAAGATAACGAATATAACAGGAAGAGCATAAATTTTACAATGGCGGAAAAAATAGCTGCCGATAGGGAATATGTGAGACAAGTTATGTCTTCAGTCCCTGAGTTTGATGGTCAAAAGACCTCACTCACCCGTTTCGTTACGGCATTAAAATTGGTCGAACGAACTAAAGGAGACCAGGAGGATTTGGCCATTGAAGCCATAAAGTCCAAGATCACCGGCTCCATTGCCCACAAAGTCCAAAACGAGACTACAATAATGGGCATAATAGAAAAACTAAAATATAACGTTAGAGGTGAATCAACCGACGTTATAATAGCAAAACTTATGAACGCCCAACAAAAGGGTAAAACAGCCTCAGAGTATGCTATGGAGCTTGACAGTTTGCGGAAGCAACTTGAAGCCGCTTTCATTGACCGTGGTTTAGATCCCGACAACGCTGAGGAATTCGCCACAAAAGAAGCTATGGAGGCGCTAATCCTCCAATGTCAGCATGAGCGAGTTCGTACTATACTGGAAGCTGGACACTTTAGTCGTTTTAGTGATGCTATGGGTAAATATATCCGTCTCATGACCCAAACGACTGGGAGTCCCAGTACCATATTGTACCAGCGTGGGAGGAATAATAGAGGCAGGTATTACTCTAACTACCAACGTGGTAGAGGCAACAGCCAGGGTAACTACAATGCCAACTATAATTCCAACAATTACCGGTCAAACAGAGGACAGTCCCATAACAGGGGACAGTCCCAATACCAATATAATAATAACGCTAGAAGAAGCATACCTAGCAGAAATATTCGCGTATCCCACAATGAAACGGGAAACACGCAAAACCCTTTAGATACAGAAGAGTAAGCACAAAACATGTGCATGCAATTAATTTTAATCTCAATATATTTGTTTCATTTTTTAATGTCGAAACAAATAAAAAATTAACATTTTTAATCGACACTGGTGCAGATATTTCAATTCTCAAAGAAGATTCAGATGTTCTAAATGACATCGACACGAATCACAAAATTAACATTCAAGGCATTGGTAAAGGAGCAATAAAGTCCAAAGGCCTAGCATCCTTAGAGATTCAAACCTCTAAATACATAATCCCACACGACTTTCATGTTGTACAGTCTGAATTTTCAATACCAAGTGATGGTATAATTGGCATTGATTTCATCAAAAGATTCAACTGCCAAATCGACTGCAAAGCGTCCGAAGACTGGTTAATACTAAGACCAGATAATTTAAAATTTCCTATTTATGTTCCAATAACATACAATTCTGGTAACACCTCAATTTTCATACCAGCAAGATCCCAAGTAGTCCGACAAATAAATCTCACCTTGAGTGAAGACGTTGTTTTGATTCCCAATCAGGAAATTCAACCAGGTATTTTCGTTGCAAATACATTGGCAACAAATGGAAATACAGTTGTCCGTTTGCTAAATGCAACCAATTCTGACAAAATAATAAAGATAAACACTTTAAAGTCAGAACCATTTTCGAACTACGATGTAGTTCCAACCACTCCTAAAGCTAGGGAAAATATGGTAATGTCCCAGCTAACTAAAAATTTTCCGCTCCAATTTAAAGAACAATTAACCCAACTATGCACCAGATATAGTGATGTATTTGGCCTTGAGACCGAAGCAATCACAACAAATAATTTTTATAGACAAAAATTGAGATTAAAAGACGAAGAACCGGTATATATCAAAAACTACCGGAGCCCGCATAGTCAAAAGGAAGAAATCCAAAAGCAGGTTGGAAAACTAATAGTCAACAATATAGTTGAACCATCTGTGTCTGAATATAATAGCCCACTGCTACTTGTTCCGAAAAAAATCATTACCTGGCTCAGAAGACAAGAAATGGCGATTAGTTATTGACTATCGTCAAATCAATAAAAAATTATTGGCCGACAAATTTCCTCTTCCTCGAATTGAGGACATACTAGACCAACTAGGTCGAGCTAAATACTTCTCATGTCTTGACTTAATGTCAGGCTTCCACCAAATCGAACTTGAAGAAAGTTCAAGAAATATAACGTCATTTTCAACGAGCAACGGCTCTTATCGCTTCACGCGATTACCATTTGGTCTAAAGATAGCGCCTAATTCATTTCAGAGAATGATGACTATCGCATTCTCGGGACTAGATCCGTCCCAAGCATTCCTTTATATGGATGATTTAATAGTTATTGGTTGTTCCGAAAAACACATGCTAAAAAATCTGAACGATGTCTTCAATACATGTCGGAAACACAACCTCAAATTACATCCAGAAAAATGTTCATTTTTTATGCGCGAAGTGACTTTTCTAGGTCATAAGTGCACAGATAAAGGAATTTTACCTGATGACACAAAATATAATGTCATTAAGAATTATCCAGTCCCACATGATGCGGACAGCGCTAGACGGTTCGTTGCATTTTGCAACTATTATAGACGTTTTATTAAAAATTTCGCCGACTATTCCCGGCACATAACTCGATTATGTAAAAAGAATGTTCCCTTTGAGTGGACAATTGAATGCCAAAATGCATTCCAATATCTTAAAGAAAATTTAATGCGGCCAACCATATTACAATATCCTGATTTTAGCAAAGAATTTTGCATAATCACAGATGCAAGCAAACAAGCGTGTGGAGCGGTTTTAACCCAAAACCGAGATGGACTCCAACTTCCAATCGCTTATGCATCGCGTTCATTCACCAAAGGTGAAAGTAATAAGAGCACAACGGAACAAGAGCTAGCAGCCATTCATTGGGCCATAACACATTTTCGCCCATATATTTATGGCAAACATTTCACAATAAAAACAGACCACAGACCTTTAACATATTTATTTTCCATGGTAAATCCTAGCTCAAAATTGACTCGCATGCGGCTTGAACTGGAAGAATACGACTTCACAGTTGAGTATCTAAAGGGAAAAGACAATTTCGTGGCAGATGCCCTATCTCGGATCACAATAACCGAGTTAAAAGACATTCAAAATAAAGTCCTGAAAGTCACTACCAGGCAACAGTACAGACAAAATAAATCCTGCGCAGGAAAAGAAAAAGAGACTTTGCCAAGGCAAAGTACTCCAAATGCTTCTATGCCCAACGTTTACCAAGTTATAAATAATGACGAGGTACGAAAAGTAGTGGCCTTGCATATAACAAATAAACTGTGTTACTTGAAACACGGAAATAAAGTTATTGCAAGAATCGATATTGGCGACCTATATACTAATGAAAAACTTGACTTAGGTCAGTTCTTTCAAAGGCTTGAAAAGCAAGCCGGTATATTAAAAATAAGCCATATCAAAACGGCACCGTGGGAAAAGATCTTTGAATTTATTTCAATAGATACTTTTAAAGAAATGGGCAATGATAAATTGAAATCATTAAGAGTAGCGCTACTCAACCCGGTGACCATAATAAGAAATGAAAAAGAAAAAGAAGCAATTTTGTCTGAAAATCATGATGATCCAATACAAGGTGGTCATAATGGCATAACAAAAACTTTAATAAAAATAAAAAGACACTACTATTGGAAAAATATGACGCGTCAAATAAAAGAGTACATACGTAGTTGTCCAAAATGCCAAAAGTCGAAAACGACAAAACATACAAAGACCCCACTAACAATAACAGAAACGCCCATGAGTGCCTTTGACAGAGTAATAGTGGATACTATAGGTCCACTACCGAAATCTGAAAACGGTAACGAATACGCAGTAACCCTGATCTGTGACCTAACAAAGTATTTGGTAGCCATCCCTGTTCAAAATAAGAACGCTAATACCATTGCGAAAGCAATATTTGAATTTTTTATATTAAAGTACGGTCCAATGAAGACGTTCATTTCGGACATGGGCACTGAATATAAAAATTCAATAATAAGCGATCTGTGCAAATATCTAAAAATAGACAACATAACGTCTACTGCACATCACCACCAAACCGTGGGAACAGTGGAAAGAAGTCATAGAACTTTTAATGAATACATCCGATCATATATATCAGTTGATAAAACTGACTGGGATGTTTGGCTCCAATATTTTACATATTGTTTTAACACGACCCCCTCTATGGCACATGGTTATTGTCCATATGAGCTAGTTTTTGGCAAACAAACCAATTTGCCAAAACAATTTAATTCTATAACTAATATTAATCCATTATATAATGTAGATGATTACGCTAGAGAAGCTAAGTTTAGATTAGAGCAAGCCTATAAAAGGGCAAGGCTTATGCTAGAAGAGCATAAGGTAAAGAATAAGGAATTATACGATAAGAACATAAACAACTTTAAAATAAAAATAGGAGATAAGGTTCTTGTTAAGAATGAAACGGGCCATAAGTTAGAATCTAAGTATCTAGGCCCATATAGAGTAGAAGCAATAGAAGATAAGGATAATATTTTAATAAGAGATAAAAGAAATAAAGCACAAAGAGTGCATAAGGATAGGTTAAAAATTTTTAAATAACAAACAGAAAAATTTTTCTCTAGTATTTACAAAATCTAAAGTGTATACATTGAAAATAAGGAAAGTTATTTGCATATACATATACAAATTTTTATTTTTATATATATAAATGAAAGGAGCGAAAAAAAAAAAATTTATTTTAAAACTTTGCAAAAAAAAAAAAAAAAAAAAAAAAAAAAATGCATACATATGTAAGGGAAAAATATATATATTCATTGACGGACGTCAAATTTTTTTTTAAATAACACGAATTACTTTATAAAGTCATTTACTTCATATACACATATATAATAACTTCACTAGATTACGTTATTCTTTAAAAAGGGGAGGTGTAGTGAATTCACATGTCGGTTTTAAATGACTTCAGCACAGCTTGTAACATTCTGTTGCAAGCAGGAAATAATAGTAATAAGTTTATATATAAGAACAATTGTATGTATGTACGCAAACTTGCATGCATACATTTCGTTCTGTATATAAGCTTACGCAAACGAATTGTGCTGGCAAGCCAGCCCAATTATGCTGAGCTTGCAATTCGATCATGTGAGTTCACTCGCGCGCCTCACCCCTCTTATTTTGTAGCTGCCAACAAAGCAGGCATTAGGTTAAAAGACAATATGGATCAATCTAAATAAAGTAACATCAGAGCACAGACGTGCCAATGAACAAATCGGAATAAACTCATTTCAATACCAACAAGCCCTACACTCATCACATCTACTTTCGCCGATGACACGGCTATCCTCAGCCGCTCCAAATGTCCGATCAAAGCTGCTGAGCAACTGGCAACCCATTTAAAGGAAATTGAAAAGTGGCTAGCAGATTGGCGCATCCGTGTAAATGAACAGAAATGCAAACACGTTACGTTTACCCTCAATAGAAGAAACTGCCCATCATTGACGCTTAACAATGTGCCAGTGCTCAATATGACGATCTAAATCTGGAATTCAAACCCATCTGGACATATGGCTCTGCACTATGGAAACACCAAAAAAGAAAAAAAAACCATACAAAGGGCTCAATCCAAGGTTCTCAGAACCATCACTCACGGAGCACTTGGTTTTTCCGAAAAGAAAAATATACAGAAAGACCTACACATTCCAATCGAAAAAATCGGAATAAAAAACTCTTCTTCAACGAAAACTCCCAACCCTCTAGTAATTAATCAGGGCCATAGATCAATGTAGCATCTTTCAGATGTTAGGTTATGTGTTAGATTAAGATAAACCTAGAAAATTGTTGTTAGTCTTATAAGCCTATATAAGAGATCCAACAAACAAATAAAACGTTAAAAAAAAAAAAAAAAAAATTTATTTGTTGGATCTCTTATATAGTGTATAAGACTAACAACAATTTCCTAGTTTTATCTTAATCTAATACGTAACCTAGCATTAGAAGGATGCTTCATTAATCTATGGCCCTGATTATTTGCTAGAGGGTTGGAAGGTCGTTTCGTTGGAGACGAGTTCTATCGCATGCTCGGGTTAATGATTTGGAGAGGGTATTCGGATGGGCCTGCAGCTTAGCGATGTACTTTAGCTGTTGTACCTTTATTTCGGTTAGTACTCTAGGAATATGTAGGTCTTTCTATAAGTTTTCGTTTCTGATCCAAGGTGCTCCCGAGATAGTTCTGAGAACCTTGGATTGAGCCCTTTGTATGGTTTCGATGTTGCTCTTGCTTGCGTTTCCTCACAGTGCAGAGCCGTACGTCCAGATGGGTTTTAACACAGAGTTGTAGAGGAGAACTTTGAATTCCAAGCATAGGGGAGATCGAGCGTTGATAAGCCAATGTAGTCCGATTGCTTTAAGCTTTAGTTGCTTTTTCTTGGCTTCGATATGCTTACGCCAAGTTAATCTTCTGTCGAGGTGAACTCCAAGATATACAACATCGTAACGTGCTTACATTTCTGTTCATTTACACGGATGCGCCAATCTGCTAGCCACTTTTCTACCTCCTTTAGGTGGGTTGCCAGTTGCTCAGCAGCTTTGATCGGACATTTGGAGCTAAGGATAGCCGTATCATCGGCGAAAGTAGATGTGGTGAGTGTACGATTTTTTGGTATATCCGCTGTGTACAAAATATATAGTGTTGGACCCAACACGCTGCCTTGAGGTACACCTGCTTTTGATTCGAAGTCATCAGAGGTGAAGCTATTACATCGTACAGCGAATTTTCTGTTGATTAGATAAGATTCCATTAGCCTGTGTGTATATTGTGGAAGCGAAGCTTTTATTTTGTATATTAGGCCGTCAAGCCAAACTCGGTCAAAGGCTTGGGCGACGTCGAGAAAAATTGCTGTACAATATTCTTTTTGCTCGAATGCTGTACGGATCTCTGAGGTGATACGTCTCCCACATACTGATGATGTGGGATTATATTTTGGTTTACCAGGAATGTACTTATACGGAGTTCTAGGACCTTTTCAAATAGTTTTGAAAGACTTGGCAATAAACTGATGGGTCTGTACGATGATGGCTGTGTTTTGTCTTTTCCGGGTTTTGGGATCATTATGATTACTGATTTTTTCCAACTTATTGGAAAGTGACCAATTTTTACTATCGCGTTTGCAGATGTATCGCATGGCACAGATCGGGAGTTCACGGATAATTTTCGGGGTTATTTTGTCACGGCCGGGCGACTTTCTTGGGTTAAGGTAGTTTTTAATAATTGCAGAAATTTCCTCCGCTTGGAATTTCGGTGGCTCGGTTTCCACTGGGGTGCTTAGAGTGGGAAGCTGGAATGAGTTTGTTGACGGGTTTGGCAGAAAAACCGTTTTTAGATGAGCTGCAAAGGTGAGTGCTCTTTCTTCGTCTGAACGGGCCCACTTGCCAGTTGGGCATCGTATAGGTGAAATTATCTCGGTTGGGGCAGTTATAGTTGGGTGAGCTTTCCACAGCGGATATTTGGTGCTGGTGGGGGAAAGCTTCTCGATGTATTGCCGCTGTGCTATTGCTTCTTCTTGTCTAAGCGCTTTTGCTAAGGTTGGGGAAGCTGCCTTTAGGCGATATTTTGCTGCCGGTGATCGAGACATTTGCCATTCTCGCCTGAGTCGTGTTTTCTCTGTTACAAGAAGTTCAATTAGTCGGTTGTTAGACTTGTGTTTTTCCTGGGTGTGGCCAATGTTTGGGGTGGAGATATCAGCTGCTTCAATGAGCATCGACTCTAATGCAGAGGTGCAAAGCTCGATGTCTTCTTCGTCGTCCAGTTTGGGATTTAGCTCGATATGGGTGCTTATATATTTCTTAAATCTGAGCCGGTTTATTTTATAATTTGTTAGTCCGAGTGGGTGCTCTGTTACTTGAGGATATGTTAATACAGTGAAAATTACTGGCGAGTGGTCTGATGACAATTCTGCTAGTGACTCTGCCCTTATTAAGTTGTGCGTAATTCCCCTGGTGACTGCGAAGTCTATTAGGTCTAGGAGCTCACGTGGATCTGTTGGCCAGTACGTAGGCTTTTTCGGTGAGGCGTAGCCCAATTTGTTTGCTGATTGTATTATATAGCTGTTTGCCTTTTGGATTTACCAGGCGGGATCCCCAATGAGGATGCATGGCGTTGTAGTCTCCTGCAGCAATAAATCGTACTTCGAGTGTGTTGAAGAAGTCAGTAAACTCTTTTTCAGAGATTGAGAATCGTGGTGGACAGTACAGTGCAGCCACGGTTGCACTGCCGAAAGTGGTTTGGATACTTATTGAAGTTGCTTGTACGTATTGTTTGGCAAATCCATTGTGTAGACAGTGTTTAATCCGGTTTTTGATTAGGATGCCAGTTCCTCCGTGAGCCTTGCCATCTGGGTGATTTGTTGCGTAGAATGCATATTTAGGTATTTGGAAGTTGTTTTTGTTGGTAAGGTGAGTTTCCGATAACAGCATGATATCAATATCATTTGAGTCCAAAAACAGTGACAATTCTTGTTTGTGCTTGGAAATGCCGTTTGCATTCCATAGTCCTATATGAATTCAATAATGTGATAACACGATCGCTGGTTGGAATGTACCAACTTAACAGGAGTACGCTAGCTGTGAGCTTTGCAGGAATGTGCCAGTAAATGTAAATTATCAGAAGATTGATGAGCTTTCGGTGAGCTTTTGGCAGGAATGTACCAATTAATGTTAATTATCATAAGTTCAATAGAATCGGGCTTTTGACAGGAGTATGCCAAACAGTATGTTTTATATACATGTGTATGTAAACGTCTGCCAGTATGTGGCCGCTATGCTGCATAAATATGTGTTAATGGTTTTATGTGAATGTGTATAGAGATTTATACATACTTGCGGTTCAATTGCAATGTTGCCTCCTGAGGGTGGAGAAATGCGGGGTGCGGGGTTTTCCACGTGAGTTCCCATCTTGGGTTATGTCCGATGACCAATTTCGATGAAATGTCGACTTCTTGTCCTCGTTATTCTTTCCCTCCCCGATCTCTGGAATCTGTCGAAAACTAATGGGGATGATTGAATTAATTTGAATACGGAACGGTAGCACTTGGAATAAAACTCAACTTAGAGTTTAAGTCCTGTCACGGTCGCCAAATGTTGCCGAAGTTTTCGGCTGAAGAATGGTGCTTCCAAATGTGTAGACCAGTTTAACACAGTCAGGAAGATATAAATAAAAGGAAAATCAAACAATGAGTGGAGAGCTTTCTGAGGAATCCAGACAAACATTCGTTCAGCTTCGTGCTAACTTGTGGAAAGTATTTTTATACCCTGTACCCATAGGGTAAAAGGGTATATTAAAGTCGCCAAAATGTATGTAACAGGCAGAAGGAAGCGTTTCCGACCCCATAAAGTATATATATTCTTGATCAGCATCACTAGCCGAGTCGATTGAGACATGTCCGTCTGTCCGTCTGTCCGTCCGTCTGTCCGTCTGTCCGTCTGTCCGTCCGTATGAACACCTAGATCTCGGAGACTATAAGAGCTAGAGCTACCAAATTTGGTGAGAATATCCATCTAGTGTCTACACAGGTCAAGTTTGTTTCAAATTTTTGCCACGCCCATTTCCGCCCCCGGAATTCGGAAAAAACTAGTACTAGAGCTGTATGAAAGATATCGTATTCTTATTCGGCACACCTAATTATATACCCAAACTGGACCAGCTGACCAAATTTTGTCGAAATCGGACAATAAATATCGGAGATATACCTATATGAGTTTTGCACTGAATTGCCAAGGCGACGTTGGCTGGCAAGAGTGAGCGAGACAGCATGCGTTTGCTGTATGTTAAAAGAAATTTTAAATTAAGTTGATGCCGATCTTGATTTAATATAACTAGTTGGTACAGGGTATACTCAATGTCGGCAGGGACGACTTGCTTGCTTCATTTTACAACTACTTATAACATTATTCTAACATTTTCCAGTTGAGCTTACAGTCACAGATTGAGAGAATTAGAGGTACAGATAAGTAAAGCTAAAGGAGTTACCAGACTATACATTTTACATTCATGAATATAGTTTAAATGTCTCTTAGTAATAATCCCATAATGATGTCCGCAAACATTCGTAGTTAGTGCATGGTTCTCTCGGCATCGGCTTTTGGGTCTTAACCTGCCCAATGCCAATGGAGATTGTTAGTGTCTAGTGTATGTGTAGTATGCGAGAGTACAGAGTAGCTGTCCTAGTCAACATCCGGGTTATACCCTTGTTGACTTGTACAGTGTTCGGTATCCATTGGCATGCAAACAAGAATTTGCTGATCGATCTGAGACATCTCACAGACTGTTGAAGCTGAGGTATAGCTAAGAGCAGCACATGTGAAAATACCCTTGCTAGAGTTACCAGTTATTATGGACTAGTTGGTCTTAGGCACCGATTTTCTGCGTGGCTTTCGGACATAGATACAGTGAAGAAAAACCATTTACAGCTGGAACCTATTGAAAACCGCAGAGATCGGTTGCAGTGCTGCTACCCAACCTTCGATTTGTTTAACTAACAGAACCCAAGCCAAGTTAGTTCCCCATGAACCTTCAAGCTTACAGAGGGAAGAATGGCCAGCTGATAAACGAATCCAAAGCGCTGCCCTACCTCCTACATCAGACCAAGCCATGATTAATAACGTCATATTAATATCACTGTTGGAGATGTTTTGGATTTGGTTTTGTTAAGCGATGGTCGAAAGAATTTAACGATCCTTACACAACCAAAACTCCTTTTATTTCACTGGTCCGCCCCATTTTGGAGTATGGATCATGTGTTTGGTCTCCACAAAAAAAGTAAAAATTGAATCTGTTCAAAAATTATGTTCCTTTATCTTTAACACGCTGTACTTCCAACTATTCGTTGCATGAACCTTTTAGAGTTCTCTGTTCCGACTACAACCGCCTTTATTCTGTAATCGGATCAGAGTTCTCCATATCTATTCTAAAAACTACTATTTTAAGTTATCTATCTAGTAGTTAGTCTTAATTATTATTTTAGTTGTCGTCCGTTGTCCACGCGACTTTGTTTTTGCATGCTATCTGATAGGGTTCGCGCGTAACAGGCTTTGTCCTGTTGTCGCTTGGACGACTTGAACGTACTGCGCATTGTACACGTCAACGTCCAGAAGAATTCTTTCACTCATGTCAACTTATTAGTTGTCATAAGTCAGAGTATTTAACGCCTTTCTTTCCTTCAGTCCCATGAAGTCACGTCACTTCAGCGTGGCCGAAATAGTACTCGATCAACAGAAAGTTTTATTCAAATCCTCAAGTTCAAGGTCCATCCAAGTTACTCAGGTGCGTCAGGGAGTCATATGTTACCATTGCTTTTTACCCTTTTTGTTAACGATCTTCTATCCTTATAATTAATTCTCGTGTCCTCATGTACGCAGATGACGTAAAGCTTTGTCACAGCTACAGAGACATTATATCTAAAAAACTTTCAGTCTTGGTGTCAAAACAACTTATTAAACCTAAACACATCTAGAAATACTCCTCAGTTGATTACACCTCGTTGGTCCGCCCAATTTTACAATATGCATATGGTCATTCTAATACGAATCACATCAAGCAAGAAATAGAATAAAAAACAGTTCCTTCTTTTTGCTCTTCGTGTTCTGAACTGGGCTCGTAATGTCAATTTGCCATCGTACTTTAATAGATTCCTTTTACTTTCCCTTCTTTCTCTTACTAATCGTAGAATAATGCTTGTCGTCATATTTATGCACAATTTGCTTAATGGAGATTTAGACTCGCCTGAGTTACTGAACCAAATAAATTTAACAGTTCCTTGTAGACCTACTTAGAAACTATATTCCTCTATCACTTCCACGATGGAAAGGAAGGCGGCAACTGTGGTGGTAATCACACAGCGAACTACAGAAGATGTCCTGTTTAAAAGGAACTTAAAGACCGTCTCAACGCGAAGAAATCAACGGCTCGTATCCAGGGCTCAACACTAATCCCCTCTCAAACCACACCGGGAATATCTTTTTCAAGAGCTGTAAGGTCATCAGCGACTCCATGTAATGAACAAGATTATTTAAAAATCGTTAAAAAGTGTTAGTGTGGGGAATATCTAAGTAAATTGATTAGTATCGTTATCGATCTGGCAACTCTGCTCAAATTTGATCAATATGCGTTATCGATTTTTTTTGGTGCATGCAGCCGTGTAGAAGCTTAAAGAGAAAAGAAAATTAAGAAAATTGGCGTCAACGTGGTTTTGGAAAAATAATTCTTTCTTTCCTCCACGTGAAGTCAAAGTGTTCAGACTTATTAAGTTCTTCGTCAGTTACTTAAAAGGGGAGTGCATCCTAACCCCAAAGATTCGTGTGTGAACTTTAATTTACTTTGGCGTAAAGTTTTTCCGGCAATAATGCTTCCATTATTGCATAGTACTTTCTAAATCATTTTTATTCTACAGCTTTAACGCTGGTAAAATTTTGTTAAACTGCAAAGGCAGAGCTACTTAGCCGCCACAAAGTAAGACCACAGCGTGTCAGACGCAGTCTTAACTTGACAGTTCCATTTGACCTGAGTTAAGGAGATCGTGCACCCAGAATTTCAACCTACCTTAGCTTGGTAGAGAATTATTTCGTGGTAAATAAATTTCAATCAGTGAAAATATATATGCGTAATCAGGATTTTTTTATATTAGCTTATCCAGTATGATCGGTAGCAAAAGTCTTTGAATAATTATGTACATGCGAATGACCTTCGACACTTAAAGGTTAGTTAACCTTTAAACCTTTCGACAAACACGTGGAGGAGAAGCAAATGCACAAGCAAAAGCACCCGAAAGAAGCACAAGACAAGGGCGATAAAGGAAATCAACTTGAAGAAAATATTTATACCCATAAAGCAATATAAACTACCCGACGTACAGGAAATAATTCCAACAAAGGAATTAATTCGATTTTTCGACGAAAATCATCAGAGTCATTAGGATCCTGACTCACATTCAGGAGTTACATATCTGGCAAACCTATAGCCATGTATTGGTGTCGGCAATCTTCAGTCGCAGCTTCCCGAATTAGCGTATCATAGTGTTAAAATTTGAAGTTAATTAACTGCATTGAATTCCCTTGTTTGTGTTTGAGTATTTTACTCCGTTTTATAAAACACCAACAGCAAGGCAATTTGATATCAGTTTCGTTTATTTTTTTATATATCTGTAATCTAATTCGTATTTAATTTTACAGTGTAATCATGAGTACATTATCAATGCTCACAGATGCTCTAGTTATTTTTGGGAATTCGATTATATATCTATATTCAACAGCAACAACTACACAATGAAAGATCTTTCGGCGTGGGATACTTTAAAAAAAAGCTGTAAGTGTATCATAACCAATTTTATTATCTTTTTGTCTTATTGATTTCAAAACGCGTGAGCATTTGCCGTATTGACAATGTACGTTTATATTCATATATTCTTTCATTCTCATATTCAAATTTTTCTTATTAATTCTTACAATCATGATAATAATCACATAAAACCAATCATTTAGAATATATTCAAAATCACTTGTTGAAATTAGTTCCGTGTTAGAACCGTTTCAAAATGGAAAATTTTGATAACCATGCTTACTACTTTGAAGTTTGTAAATAAATAAGAATTGCATTATGAATTTTTAAGTGTTGCTTTAGTTCCTTTAATGTAGAATAACTGAGTCTACAACCTTTTGGGAGTCTACAATATTTTTCGCAATTAGGCTCATGGTAGGGTGGGTACAGACGCGGTGCGCAATCGTCATCTAAGCGCCTGCAAAATTATGTGGTCCGAGCTTTTTACTAATCCCCTCCCAATTCTATATCCAGGCAAGGGATTCATAATAAATTATGTTTTGTGTGTTGGTACGTATGAAAACTTGTGTCATGACAAGATATGGTGAAACTTCTCGCATCTATAGGTTATTCCGAACCCCCCCACAGGCTGTTTTTGCTAGCTGGAATCTGAATCCCATTGATCTATCTATTGCGTATTTAACATCTTTCTTATAATAGAAAACAACTCACACCAATCGCTCGTACAAGGTATAAGCCTCGGTAATAGAACGCGCACCCATACGAACGCTCATCATTACGGTATTAACAGGATTTTACATTACATAAAATGGCGCCCAACGTGGGGCCGAAAAAGGTCCTTACACAACGTGGGGCCCAAAAAGGTCCTTACACTAAAAGTGGGGTACTAAATGTCATAAGTTCGAAGTTTCGATCATTCGAAGGACTTTAGTATAAATTAGTACTTACAGTTTTGAGTATGTTTTGCATCTATCGAAGGTTCGAAAGGTTTTGGCTTGTCACCGGTTCAGAACATATTTGAAAATTGTAAGAATGGAAGGCCTAGTATAGATATTTTTCCTTATAAACTTTTTTTTTTCGTTTATCTAAGAAATCAGGATGGAATTCGCTTGTAGTGATTCTACAATAACGACCACTGGTATCATGGGTAAATTCTCTTTAGTTTTTTTTCTTCTAGAATATAATTCTCTGGTTCAGACTAAGAATCTAGATTGGAAATCGCTTGTAGGCAGTCTACAATAACGACCACTAGTTTGATTGGAATGAACTGGAGAAAATACAAATTTTTCTAATTCTAATGGAATACGATTTCATATATTTAGATTGGAATTCGCTTGTAGCCAGTCTACAATAACGACCACTAAATTAAGGAATGGTGTTCATTAGCAATATGTTATGTTGTTTTGGCAGATTTAGTACTGACGGTTGATTAAAGTGGAAGGCTTTACTTCGCGAAAGTCTATGAGGTCCAAAATTAACCTAATAGTTTCAGCAAATTTCTATCACATGAGCGGAATATTATATTTGAGTAGTACATGCATTCTTGCGAAGTTCGAGGAAATGCTGGTGTTTTGGCGTTGCCGAAATCCTGACCTTGATAGAAACATTAATGTAACTCATTTGTAATCCACATGTATGCTATTTTGTCTTTCTTTGTTTTTCTTTCAACTATCTAGGATTTGTAAAGAGGGTAGGACCCATATAAAATTAAAAAGTGAATAGACTCAGGTTTTTTTTTTATGTTAAGGGAACAACTTTTATGCTAACATTGTTATTTAAAACATTTATTTAGGTTATATAGTAATTAATGATGCCTGTCACAAGAAGTGTAGAGAACTTAGCTTGTGAGATATCGGATGCATTATGCTCGATTTGTAGAAAGGTATTATGGGTTACGCAGGAAGTGGTGATAAAAACTTCATGTCATCATTTATTTCATAAAACCTGTATCTCCGAATGGATTGATCAGTTTAATGAATGTCAAGTATGTAGAGCGTCAATAAGTATCTCTGATTTTGAAGTGCAAAGTGTACCATTTGAAGAGGTGGAGTCAGTACGTCCTACAGACTTAGAAGTGAATACTACCGGAACGGTACCGAAGGGTCCATGCACACGTTCTCGTAGATATATCGGTGGGAGCAATCAAGCTACTCAAGCTACGGCAGCAGATGAACTTGTATCCGTAGAAGAGCGACCCACAACCGCAAGGCGACCACGAGGAAGACCCCATGGAAATGGTTATGCGAGACCTCGTAGAAGCTTAGAAACATGGCCAAGAACGGCTCAAACTGTAAATGATATTGATTACGAAAGAATCAGTAATCGTATCGAGGCAATGATTGAAAGTAGGATTTCAAATCTTGGTTTACACGGCCCAGATCAAACTACTTCTGCACATGCAGGAAACCAGAATGAAATTATAAACTCACCTATTATAGAAAGGCAGGCTAGAACGAATCACAACCCAGATAAAATTACGCAGCTCATTCATAGTTGGAATGTTAAATTTGACGGATCGTCAAAAGGAATCACGGTCGAGGAGTTTTTGTATCGTATTAAAACACTTACGGAAGATTGTTTAGGCCATGATTTCGAAGCACTTTGTAAAAACTTGCACATTTTGTTAGTTGGAAAAGCTAAGGAATGGTACTGGAGATTCCGAAAACAGTCAGCGACTATAGAGTGGTCAGAGTTTTGTATAGCCATAAAGTATCAGTATAAAGATTACAGAAATGATAGCGATATGATGGAGGATATTCGAAGTCGTAAACAAAAAGTCGGAGAATCCTTTGAGAGTTTCTATGATGATGTAATAGCTCAGGTATCACGTATGTCTACAAACCTGGAGGAAGATCAACTTGTTCAGATTCTTACGCGAAACTTGCTACCAGACATTCGTCACGAACTCTTGTATGTGCCTATCCTTTCACTAGCTCACTTGCGTAAATTAGTGCAGATGAGAGAGCATTTACTCAGCGATGTATCAACCAAGCGCATGAATAAAATTCAGATTAATTCTCAGTTTTCTAAACGTAACGTCGCAGCGTTGGACGAAACGAAATGTGAGGAAAGCGTAGACTTAAACGTAGAAGCTGTTCAAGCGCCAGTAAAGATTTATCGGTGTTGGAATTGTGACAAAACGGGACATGGTTGGGACATGTGTGAAGAACCACCCAAAGTCTTCTGTTACGGATGTGGGGCTAAGAATGTTTATAAGCCCAAGTGTTCAAATTGTATTGCAAGAAAAACGGAAAACTTAACGAAGGGACCATCTGTCAACCGTTGGATGGCCCCGAAGAAACAATAAAGTCAATTTTACCAGATTTACCGGCTAGCTCAGAAAGATCTGTGCAATTGCCATTCTCAGACATTAATTCTTCTGATGATGATTCTTCTCCAGGAATCTCATTAGTTAAACCTTATCATGAACGTCTATTAAATTATATAAATGTGCGTAATAGAATTTTTGGTAGTAGTTCCAGTGTTAAACGGGAACAGCCAAAAAGGTCTACAAGGCGCATTCGAACTTTTTGGAAGAACGTCAGGCAGACTAAACGTTTGTTAGTATCGTCAGTAGTGAATACGTACCAGGATGGAAGATTGTATGCGGAAGTGTCATTTTTAAACTTTCGGGAAAAAGGTTTGTTAGATACAGGCGCGAACATCAGTTGTGTGGGTTCGACTTTAGCAGCAGAATCGTGGTCTAGATACCCCCAATTTCACTCAATTTCTTCCAAAGTCAAGACAGCAGATGGAAAAGATCATCCGGTAATCGGCTTTATCACTTTAGATATTACTTACGAAAATAAATCGAAGCCGATAAAGTTATTCATAATACCATCCATGAATAAAAGATTGATATTAGGCATAGACTTTTGGAAAACTTTTAGTTTAGCGCCAGGACTTATTTCAGAGTTGGAAACCGAGTCGCAGTACTTAGACAGCAATAGCGGAGACAATAATAACTATCCTTTATCGGATAGTCAAAAGCAGCAACTAAATGCCATTGTTTCTCTATTTCCATCATTTGAAAATCAAGGACTAGGACGAACTCAATTGTTAAACCATCATATATAATATCCGATCAGAGCGAATGGGATCTTCATATCCAAACGATTAGTTGTGCGTTGCGAAACGGATATCATCAAAGTTTAAAAGTATCTCCTTACCATGCTGTATATGGCTTAGATATGATCACTCATGCCAGTCAATACCAACTTCTTAAAAATTTAAGTTTGATAGAAGAACCAGTTGCAAACTTATGTCGAGATGATCAACTTCAGCTTCTAAGATCCAAGTTAAGATACAACTTAAAGGTTGCCTATGATCAACAAGCAGCACAATATAATTTGAGAACTAGAACCATCAATTTCAAAATAGGACAGGAAGTGTTTCGAAGAAATTTTGTTCAAAGTAATTTTAGTAAAGGCATTAATGCTAAACTTTGTCCATCCTTTTTGAAAGCCCGCGTGCGAGAAAAACAAGGAAATTCCTATTATGTGTTGGAAGATTTGACAGGGAAACTGTTGGGAACATTCCATGCAAAAGATATTCGACCGTAGCTGTATTTATATCTGTAGTATTTCAGGATTTCACATTTCTGTTTAATTCATGACGTTTAATAAACTACGAATTAAACAGTGGTTGTAATGAACAAGATTATTTAAAAATCGTTAAAAAGTGTTAGTGTGGGGAATATCTAAGTAAATTGATTAGTATCGTTATCGATCTGGCAACTCTGCTCAAATTTGATCAATATGCGTTATCGATTTTTTTGTGCATGCAGGCGTGTAGAAGCTTAAAGAGAAAAGAAAATTAAGAAAATTGGCGTCAACGTGGTTTTGGAAAAATAATTCTTTCTTTCCTCCACGTGAAGTCAAAGTGTTCAGACTTATTAAGTTCTTCGTCAGTTACTTAAAAGGGGAGTGCATCCTAACCCCAAAGATTCGTGTGTGAACTTTAATTTACTTTGGCGTAAGTTTTTCCGGCAATAATGCTTCCATTATTGCATAGTACTTTCTAAATCATTTTTATTCTACAGCTTTAACGCTGGTAAAATTTTGTTAAACTGCAAAGGCAGAGCTACTTAGCCGCCACAAAGTAAGACCACAGCGTGTCAGACGCAGTCTTAACTTGACAGTTCCATTTGACCTGAGTTAAGGAGATCGTGCACCCAGAATTTCAACCTACCTTAGCTTGGTAGAGAATTATTTCGTGGTAAATAAATTTCAATCAGTGAAAATATATATGTGTAGTCAGGATTTTTTTATATTAGCTTATCCAGTATGATCGGTAGCAAAAGTCTTTGAATAATTATGTACATGCGAATGACCTTCGACACTTAAAGGTTAGTTAACCTTTAAACCTTTCGACAAACACGTGGAGGAGAAGCAAATGCACAAGCAAAAGCACCCGAAAGAAGCACAAGACAAGGGCGATAAAGGAAATCAACTTGAAGAAAATATTTATACCCATAAAGCAATATAAACTACCCGACGTACAGGAAATAATTCCAACAAAGGAATTAATTCGATTTTTCGACGAAAATCATCAGAGTCATTAGGATCCTGACTCACATTCAGGAGTTACATATCTGGCAAACCTATAGCCATGTATTGGTGTCGGCAATCTTCAGTCGCAGCTTCCCGAATTAGCGTATCATAGTGTTAAAATTTGAAGTTAATTAACTGCATTGAATTCCCTTGTTTGTGTTTGAGTATTTTACTCCGTTTTATAAAACACCAACAGCAAGGCAATTTGATATCAGTTTCGTTTATTTTTTTATATATCTGTAATCTAATTCGTATTTAATTTTACAGTGTAATCATGAGTACATTATCAATGCTCACAGATGCTCTAGTTATTTTTGGGAATTCGATTATATATCTATATTCAACAGCAACAACTACACAATGAAAGATCTTTCGGCGTGGGATACTTTAAAAAAAGCTGTAAGTGTATCATAACCAATTTTATTATCTTTTTGTCTTATTGATTTCAAAACGCGTGAGCATTTGCCGTATTGACAATGTACGTTTATATTCATATATTCTTTCATTCTCATATTCAAATTTTTCTTATTAATTCTTACAATCATAATAATAATCACATAAAACCAATCATTTAGAATATATTCAAAATCACTTGTTGAAATTAGTTCCGTGTTAGAACCGTTTCAAAATGGAAAATTTTGATAACCATGCTTACTACTTTGAAGTTTGTAAATAAATAAGAATTGCATTATGAATTTTTAAGTGTTGCTTTAGTTCCTTTAATGTAGAATAACTGAGTCTACAACCTTTTGGGAGTCTACAATATTTTTCGCAATTAGGCTCATGGTAGGGTGGGTACAGACGCGGTGCGCAATCGTCATCTAAGCGCCTGCAAAATTATGTGGTCCGAGCTTTTTACTAATCCCCTCCCAATTCTATATCCAGGCAAGGGATTCATAATAAATTATGTTTTGTGTGTTGGTACGTATGAAAACTTGTGTCATGACAAGATATGGTGAAACTTCTCGCATCTATAGGTTATTCCGAACCCCCCACAGGCTGTTTTTGCTAGCTGGAATCTGAATCCCATTGATCTATCTATTGCGTATTTAACATCTTTCTTATAATAGAAAACAACTCACACCAATCGCTCGTACAAGGTATAAGCCTCGGTAATAGAACGCGCACCCATACGAACGCTCATCATTACGGTATTAACAGGATTTTACATTACATCCATTAACATCTACTCCTGGAGTAACTTTTGCGAAACGTAAACGTAAACGGTAGATCCCGCTGCCATTCAATCTAACGGCCCCAAGTTCATCCGTACTTGGCCAGAAACCCAAAGGGATTGAAACGTTGTTAATCTCGCTCATCCAAAACATGACAAATTTCATGACGTTCATGCAAAATTACATGCAGGAACTGATCCGGAACCAGAACTTGCTTATTCAAAAGCTTATGGACAATTACAAATAATGTCAGCACACTCTGGAATGCAAACGGCATTTTCAAGCAAAAACAAGAATGGTCACTGTTTCTGGACTCAAATGATATTAGCATTATGCTGCAATCAGAAACAAACCCCACAAACAAAAACAACTTTTAAATACCCAAATATGCATTGTACGCAACAGCTCACACAGATGACAAGGATCTCGGAGGAACTGGTATCCTAATTAAAAACCGGATTACACACTGTCTACACAATGGATTTGCTACAAGCAACTTCAATAAGTGTCCAAACCACTTTCGGCAGTACAACTGCACTGGCTGCACTTTACTGCCCATCACGATACCCAATCTCTGAAAAAGTGTTTACTGATTTCTTTAATACACTCGGAGTGCGTGCTAATGCTGCAGGAGACTACAACGCCAAGCACCCTCATCGGGGATCCCGCCTGGTAAATCCAAAAGGCAAACAGGTGTATAACACAATCATCAACCCAGCAAACAAAATGGGCTATGCCTCACCGAATAAGCCCACGCACTGGACAGCAGATCGACTCAAGCTTTCAGATCTCATATACTTTGCCATCACCAGGGGAATTGACTTGTACGGATGTACTTGTAAGTACTTGTAAATTTCACCAATGCAATGCCCAACTGCCAAATGGGCCCCTTCAGATGAAGAAAGAGCACCCATCTTTGCAGCTCATCTAAAAACGGTCTTTCTGCCAAATCCGTCAACAAATTCTTTTCAGCTTCCCTCCCTGAACACACCAATGGAAATGAGCAACCGAAATTCCAAGCGGAGGAAATTTCTGCAATTATTGAAAACTATCTTAACCCAAGAAAGTCTGCCGCCCATGACAAAATAACCCCGAAAATGATTCGAGAACTCCCGATCTGTGCCGTGCGACACATCTGCAAACTCTTCAACGTGATTGTAAAAACTATTCACTTTTCCATAATTTGGAAAAAATCAGTAATCATAATGATCCCAAAACCCAGAAAAGACAAAACACTGCCATTATCGTTTAGACCCGTCAGTTTATTACCAAGGCTTTCAAAACTATTTGAAAAATACAATACATATAATAAATACAATCTTGGTAAACCAAAATATAATCCCACATCATCAGTTTGCCTTCCGTGAAAAGCAAGGCACAATTGACCAAGTCAACCGTGTCACCTCAGAGATCCGCACAGCATTCGAGCAAAAAGAATATTGCACAGCAATTTTTCTCGACGTCGCACAAGCCTTTGACCGAGTCTGGCTTGATGGCCTAATATATAAAATAAAAGCGACGCTCCCACAACACATACAAAGGCTAAAGGAATCATATCTATCCAACAGAGAATTCGCCGTAGGATGTAATAGCTTCATCTCTGATGACTTCGAATCAAAAGCAGGTGTACCTCAAGGCAACGTGCTGGGTCCAACGCTTTATATTCTATACACAGCGGACATACCAACAAGCCCTACACACACCACATCTACTTTCGCCGATGACACGGCCATCCTCAGCCGCTCCAAATGTCCGATCAAAGCGGCTGAGCAACTGGCAACCCACTTAAAGGAAATTGAAAAGTGGCTAGCAGATTGGCGCATCCGTGTAAATTAACAGAAATGCAAGCACGTTACGATTACTGTCAATAGAAGAAACTGCCCATCATTGACACTCAACAACGTGCCAGTGCCTCAATCCGACGATGTGGTATATCTTAAAGTTCATCTGGACAGAAGATTAACTTGGCGTAGGCATATCGAAGCCAAGAAAAAGCAACTAAAGCTTAAAGCAATCGGACTGCTTTGGCTTATCAACGGACGATCTCCCCTATATGTGGAATTCAAAGTTCTCCTCTACATTAAAACCCATCTGGACACACGGCTCAGCACTGTGGGGAAACGCAAGCAAGAGCAACATCGAAACCATACAATAGGCTCAATCTAAGGTTCTCAGAACCATCACGGGAGCACCTTGGTATATCCGAAATGAAAATGTACAGAAAGACCTACACATCCCTAGCGTAATAATCGAAATAAAGGTACAACAGTTAAAGTACACCGCTAATCTGCAGGCACACCCGAATACCCTAGCCAAATCATTAACCCGAGTACGTGTAAGTACTCGTCTTCAACGACACGACCTCCCAGCCCTCTAGTAGTTAATCGAGCCACAGTTCAATGTAGCATCTTTCAGATGTTAGGTTATGTGTTAGATTAAGATAAACTTAGAAAATTGTTGCTAGTCTTATAAACCTATATAAGAGATCCAACAAACAAATAAAACGTAAAAAAAAAACTTAGCAAAATGAAAAACGTAGGAGAATCAATTAATTAAAAAAAATATCAAAGAAGCTAACTTCGGCTCTGCCGAAGTTTGCATACCCTTGCAGCAAAATAATTGGTATAAATGTTTAACAAAATCAAAAAAAAAAACAAAAAAGAAAAAAACACATATAACAATTTTCAATTCTTCACCGAGCATTGAACCATCAAACACCGAAGCCCATCGTGCCAACGAGCTCCACATACTACGCCACCGTCCTAATTCGATATATATGCAAACCCATTGCATCTCGCTCTGTCAAATGTTTCTGTCTCTCTCACACACCGCGTGGTGACGAATTTTTGCATATGTGTGTGTGTGCGTGATTGCTTGGAATTTGTTTTTGTTTCTTTGCTGCCAAAGAAAATTGCTTATTTTACTCGAGGTACCTCCACGTTTTAGTTAATAACTCCGGTGATAATTATCCGATCCGACTAATTTTTAAACTTGATCTGGATGATCGATTAAGGAACTTAACTTTTCATGTTACAACCATGTAGCTTAAAATTTAAGCTCGAAAACGCATGGCTAAACAGACAGACTGACGGACAGACGGACGGACGGACGAACGGACAGACGCACATGTCTCAATCGACTCGGCTGTTGATGCTGATCAAGAATATGTATACTTTATGGGGTCGGAAACGTATATTTCTATGCGTTACAAACATCTGACCAATTTTATAATACCCTCTGCAAGGGTATAAAAATAAACCGATGATTGAACAGAAATGAAAAAAAAAAAATGTCAAAGGAAAGGAGGAGGAGAGGGATATCTGCATATCCATGTATTTCGCAGCGCTTATGCAAAAATATGAAAACGAATCGAGGAATTTCTACCGACGCTAACTCTTTAAAATCCTCCAGCAACTCTGCCCAGCGGTCCTTTAAGATTCCGTCTACTGGTGTGTCCCAATCGACACTCTTTAAAGTTATGTCTTGCAGAAGAATTTTGCAACGAATGAGTACTGGGCTCACGAGTCAGAGAAGAGCAAATGTTCGAGCGATTTTGGAAAGGATGGATCGTTTTGTATACGGTTCCTGTGCTTCGCAATTAAACCTGAATACAAAAACGTCACTAGAGGGCTGCCATGCCATACCAAGAGTTTTAGTGGCGTCATGCTCGTCAATGCGATGAAGACTTCATTTTCAGATGTAGGAGTGATTTCTTTTGAATTGCTGCTAAATTTTGTAAGTTGTAAGCCAGCTTCAGCCAAAATATTGACGGTTTTATCATTCTTCTTCTGTAAGAGAGTTACTTCGTCTGCGCCCGTAAGAAGATCATCAACATAAAGATCGGGTCGCAGCTCCAAGGGGGAATTTGTTGCCGTAAATTGCAGCTATGTATTGAATGCTTCTTACTGCCAGAAATAGGGCAGTTGACATTATATATGTTCCAGTATTTAGTTGATATGTTCTAAGTTCTTGCGATGGTTTGTGGCGCCAGAGAATCCACTGATAACGTCGATCGTTTAATCAGTAGTCTCTGAATGCCTTGACCTTAAGGTTGCACATGTGGTAAAGGAGATCCTGCTCCTCGAGTCATCGATTCAAGTAATTTCTTTATTTACAAAATGTTTTTTCAGATTAAATCGCTTTGCTGATTCTTCTGTAATGAGGTTTACTGCTTCTGAGCATGAACCACGTGAAAATTTCTAATGCTGTCTTGAACTTGAATCAACGCGCTCGGAAGAACCGATATGCCTGCCCAGTGAAATAATAATGAGGTGTTGATTGCTGGCTGGGCATCTCCGAATCTTGATAGATGGGCTAGCGTGTTGCCCGACGTAGAATATTTGTGTAAGAGTGTATGATGACTCGATTGAGACACCTTGCATTTTGATTTTGATGGACAGTCTGATAGCTTTTGTCCTTTTCGTAGACAATTAAAACATCCGTTGGCGGTTTTTATGGCAGCGAAACGCTGTTGAATCGTACCGTCGCTAAACGCCTTGCAGCTTCCTGTGTAATGTGTAGTGGATTTGCAAAGCAAGCATTCGCTAATGCAGTTGAATAAAGTTTTGGCTGACAATGTTATCCTAGACCGCATATTTGTATGGCGATGATCCAAGTGACCAGTCCTTTGACCTTCTTGGAATTAAACGCGCTTGTTCAGAATCTTGTAGAACTCTTCCCAAGTAGATAGTTTCTCCAAACTTTGTTTTTTATCATAATGTACCTTTGTCTCTGTATCGACCTTGCTCAGAATAATGTACATCATCATACTGTTCATTATTTGTTCCGCTAAACCAAGAGAGAGAGACAGAGAGAGAGTAATGACCCTCGTATTGCATATGTATTATCGATGAGTAGTAGGGCCTCTCCCCATATAACTGACCAAAATTAAATTTTTTCACCATCGCATTGGGAAAAAGTGAATAATGAAATTTTGAGACTATCGCTTTTTAAGCACCTAAGTTATTGCTCTAAAACTATATTTTTGACCGACTGTTCCTATGGGAACTATATGATATAGTCAACCGATTCTGATGAAACTTGGTGAATATGTTAGAAAGTGTATTTAAGCAAATAGAATTCAAATTCGTAATATTCGATTGAAAAACATCAAAGTTATGGAAGCTTAATTTTAGTTTCGACCTATCGTTCCTATGGGAACTATATGATTATCCGATCAGAAGCCTATGTGTAAAATTTCAGCTCTGTAGCATTAAGGGTTTTGAGTAGACCAAAATTAATATACCCTTGCGAGGGTATATATTTCTTGCAATTTTAATAAAAAAATATTAAAGAAGCAATTTGAATAAAAAAATATCAAAGAAGCCCTGTTGAAGTTTGTATACCCTTGCAGTTTTAGACTCTTTAAATATTTTATTTAAGTACAAAATTTTAAAATGATTGCCTTAAATATTTTATAAAATAAAAAAAAACGAGCAAAAAATATTTTCTATAGTTCGCCCCAACAGGGAGTCGAAACCATACATACCAAACACAGGGCGTCTCGCTCTTTCAATTTCGTTCTGTGCAAGCACACAACGCAAACATTTCACCACACCGCGTGGTGAAAGCTTTTGGACATGTTTTATTATATAAGGAATTACATTTAATTAATTTGCACCTTTATAGTTATCCGATTTTGTTCAAATTTGTTATAGGACGTTTAGGGACAAATTAAAAATAAATGCAATAACAAAAAAACAATTTTATATAATTCTTATTTGGCCCCGCGCGGATTCGATCGAGGGTCTTTTGTGTTTTTACGGCAGAGTTCTTGGAATTTGTTTTTGTTTCTTTGCTGCCAAAGAAAATTGCTTATTTTACTCGAGGTACCTCCACGTTTTAGTTAATTGCTCCGGTGATAATTATCCGATCCGACTAATTTTTAAACTTGGTCTGGATAATCGATTAAGGAACTTAACTTTTCATGTTTCAACCATGTAGCTTAAAATTTAAGCTCCAAAACGCATGAACCAACAGACAGACGAACAGAGGGACATGTCTCATTCGACTTGGTTGTTGATGCTGATCAAGAATATATATACTTAATGGGGTCGAAAAAGTATATTTCTAAGCGTTACAAACATCTGACCAATTTTATAACACCCTCTGCAAGGGTATAATAAAACAAAACACTTAAATCTCTGATTAAGTAATTAAAATTTTATTTTCAAGTTTATCTGTGATCAAAAAAGCATTTTTAAAGTGAATTTGTAGGTAAAATATGCCTAAAAACATTTTTCAACTTTGACCTTGAATATCAAAGCAACCCGCGCACGTGGCACCTTCAAAAACAAAGAAATTGAAGCTTAAGAAGTTAGCTATCAAATGCTTTTTAAATTTTGAAGATATTTTTGAGATTTTTGATAAGCGAAATGTGCGATGGAACCACTAAGCGACGTTTTAAATAATTTAAATGATGCATATTTTTTGTCGAAAGTCGGTAATTTTAATTTTGACAAACGATGAACGTGTCCAACGCCCGGGCTGACCGATGAATTTAGAAAGCTAGCTTCTGGTACCATGGCAGTCGGTGTTCGTCTTTTACCTTGAAGTAGTGAAACTAATTTAACCTTCACGGTGATGAACATTTCTTCCTCCGCGCCGCGTTCGGAGTCAATGGGATGGAGGTTCTCAATTTGCGTCTGTATTTGACATAGTTGATAGTCTAATATTTAGTACATCTGCTTCTTCATCAATGCCGTTATTTAAAATCTGTTCATACAAATTCGTGATGTGTTTTGCGAAAAAGCTCCGTTGAGCTCTAAGCGATACTAGCCTTGATGCCGATTTAGAGCGACCCGCTCCGACTACCTTGTCTTCGTTAGTCATTGAATTTGCGTTTAGTTTGATGTTCCAACAAATGTCCAACCGAAACTCGGTGAATCGTAGCGATGCAGCAACAGCGGTGCGGTCTATCACGAATGTGATAAAGCGATCGTTGTCATAAATGTTACAGCAACTGTACGTTGTCAGGAATATGACAATGCGATCGTTGGCAGGAATGCACCAACGAAATTAAATTATCCGGAATGTGATGTATAGATCGTTGGCAGCAATGTATCAATAATTTTGAATTCAATAATGTGATAACACGATCGCTGGTAGGAATGTACCAACTTAACAGGAGAACGCTAGCTGTGAGCTTTGCAGGAATGTGCCAGTAAATGTAAATTATCAGAAGTTTGATGAGCTTTCGGTGAGCTTTTGACAGGAATGTACCAATTAATGTTAATTATCATAAGTTCAACAGCATCGAGCTTTTGACAGGAATGTGCCAAACAGTTATGTTGGCCGCTATGTTGCATAAATATGTGTTTGTGGTTGTATGTGAATGTGTATAGAGATGTATACTTGCAATTCAATTGCAATGTCGCCTACTGAGTGTGGAGAGGGTGCTATTCGTTTGTCTGGAAAGCTCTCCACGCAATGTATGATTTTCCTTTTATTTATTTCTTCCTGAGTTCAGCTTCGTACTAACTTGTGCAAAGTATTTTTTACAACTACTTATAACATTATTCTAACATTTTGTTGAGTTATACAGTCGCAGAATGAGAGAATTAGAGCCACAGATAAGTAAAGCTAAGGGAGTTACCAGACCATACATTTTATATTCATAAATGTAGTTTAAATATCTGTTAGTAATAATTCCATAATATTGTCCGCAAACAGTCCTAGTTAGTGCATGGTTCTCTCGGCATCGGCTTTTGGCTCATAGCCTACCCAATGCCAGGGAGATTGTTAGTGTCTAGTGTATGTGTAGTATGCGAGAGTACAGAGTAGCTGTCCTAGTCAACATCGGGGTTATATCCTTGTTGACTGGTGTAATATTCCGTATCCATTGGCTTGCGACCAGTAATACAATACAATTATAGTGTTTTTATAAGTCAATGTCTGGGTAACACCCTTATTTCCATTTTGTTATCGTTCGTTGTGTTAACATGTCTGCGTCCGCGCTAATTAATACCAGCAATACTAACAACCGAGTTGCTGCTCATTTAAATCTCAGGTTTCGGCGATCTTTTACAAACATTCTGTAAATAAAGACCCTGGGAAGAAAAAACTTCCTTATGGATGGCGCCCGAGCTGGGACCCGAGATTTAATGAAGATTTATATATATTTTTTGAGTTTTTATCTAATTCTCTGATGTTGCAAAGAAAGGAAGAAAAATTAACTAAGTCTTGAATGAATGATCTATCGAGTTGCATATATTTTTGGGGCCATGCAAAAATTAAAATTTTCTGTAAAATGCAAAGCAGCGCATGCATAGAAGGAAAAAAATGTAGCGCTAGCATACGGTAGTTCTGCCGCCTGTGAGAGAGAGGGAGAGGTTACTTTTTGGGTTCCCATTGGTCGACAGGCTTAGCGTCGAGTCAAGAGTTCTCATACTGAGATAAATAGCGGGAGAATACAACCACTAACTCACTGCACAAGTTTCTGCAATTTTATTCTGGTAAATGGCGACCACCATCATCACAAAAAGAGTTTACCGCGAACCAACAACGAGTCAACATCAAAAGAGAATCTTACGCGAACTACAAAACAGTTGCACATCGGGCAGCAGCCTACCAAGGATCAAGAATTAAACTAAGCAACGTTCAGCAAGGATATTCAACTATGATTAAACACAGCAAGGACCAAGGATTAGCTAAGTTAATGGCAAGGATACTCGCCCACTAATGAACCAAGGATATTTACACCAACTACGATTAAAACCAGCAAGGATCAAAGGATTCATCAAGCAACGCTCGACTACTAGGATACTCACAAACCATCTACAAAGACACTGATCCAACTAAGACTAATTAAGCAATAATACACTTATCTGCACGGCTAATAATTATCGATCAGCCAACCCATCCTACAAGAATAATACGAATAGCAACAACTCATGTGTAGTAGTTAATTCAGCCAGCACCAAGGATATTTAAAGTTTGCAGTTATTTTTGACCAACAGCAGTCATCAAGGCAAGTTCATCGCTAATTCAATTTTTACTGTCCCGAGTTTGATTTATTGAATTTACATTAATCCTTCGTTTTTAACTGGTTTTTAATTTAACAAGCAGAAAAGGCAGACGTGAGTGACAATAAACACAAATGTAAGAAAAAACTTTAAAGAAAAATGAATTGTAAAACAAATGAATTGTTAACTAATAATGATTTATCAAAGATTTCAGCATAGCATACGCATAACGAATCCATACCGGTACATACCTGTACATAACATACATATAAGGAAATAAACTTAATGTGTACAAGTAAAGGCTAGAAATAACTGTTTTATTTTTGGAGGATCTCATCGTCCGCGGCGAGCCAACAATGTGAGTCAAATGGATAACCTATCGCCGCAAAGCAGAGCTAGAAAGTTTCTTCTCCGAGTTTGGACTAACGCCTGGCGGTACAGGCTTCACCTGAAGTTTTCAATGCGAGAGTGTCCTAGTGTCCATAATTGCCGCATATGCCAGGAGCGGCACCACACACTTTTGTTTCGCATCAACATTTCCATAGTGACGACTTTCAGTGTGCCGAATTCCATGGACGCGCCTTGACACCGGGTCTGAAGTAACATTTCTGTCCGAGAGGATGTTCGATCTGACGCTGTCACTGACGCTGAAATCTGTGGCACATGTGGCACAATCAGCCACATTTCACACGAATGTTGACCAATAGACTTAATATTCGATGTGGATCTTCTCCTCCGCGTTTTAGGAAAGCGCATCAAAAAGGGCATTTGCGGGTCCTTCCTTGCTCTGCACACAATATTCGGGTGGATTCTGTGCGGTCCAACAGTTGAGCCGACCACTTTGTCCACGTCTGTATCGGCAGCGACAAGGCGACTACAGGCAGTATTAGAGCATAAATACTGTCCAAACTGCCTCGCCCACGAGCACTCTACAGGATTATGTCGAATTAAATCGGGCTGTCGCTGCTGTGGTAAGAAACTATAAAAAGGTATTCTGATATTATAAAATGGTATTGTTTTATTGGCACGTCTGTGCTCTTTGTAGGTTTTATTCAGATTGTTCAATTTATGTGTATAATGCTTATGCTGCTTATTGGCAGCTACAAAATGTATATATGTATATATATATAGAGAGAGAGAGTGTACTCACATGTTTGGTCACACATTCTTGGTGAGACCAAAATGCAAGCTCAGCATATTTAGGCTGGCTTGCCAGCACAGTTCATTTATGTAAACACATATATACAGAACGAAATGTATGCATGCAAGTTTGCGTGCATACATACAATTGTTCTTATATGTGAATATATATATTTATAATTATTTATTGCTTGCAACAGAGTGTTACAAGCTGTGCTGAATGATTTTAATTATAACATGTGAATACACTACACCTCCCCTTTTTAAAGAATAACGTAACATAATGAAGTTATTGAAAAGAAAAAAAAAATTACGTCTGTATTCGAATATATATTTATCATATATACATGCATATTTTTGATTTTTTTTTTTTTTTTTAAGTTCTTACTCTTTTTTTTTTTATAAAAATAAAGATTTGTATAAATGTAAATAATTTTATTTCTCTTATTTCTTATTCTTATTTATTTTTGAATGTATACGTTTTAGATTTTAATGAAAAAAAATTTTATTTTCCTTTCAAATTATTTATAAATTTTTAACCTATCCTTATGTACTCTTTGTGCTTTATTTCTTTTATCTCTAATTAAAATATTATCCCTATCTTCTATTGATTCTACTCTTTATGGGCCTAGATACTTAGGTTCGAGCTTATGGCCCGTTTCATTTTTCAAAAGAACCCTGTCACCTATTTCTAGTTCAAAATTATTTATTTTTCTATCGTATAGTTCTTTATTCTTTACCTTATGCTCTTCTAGCATAAGCCTTGCCCTTTTATAGGCTTGCTCTAATCTAAACTTAGCTTCTCTAGCGTAATCATCTACATTATATAATGGATTTATATTATTTATAGCATTAAATTGGTTTGGCAAATTGCTTTGTTTGCCAAAAACTAACTCATATGGACAATAACCATGTGCCATAGAGGGGGTCGTGTTAAAACAATATGTAAAATATTGGAGCCAAACATCCCAGTCAGTTTTATCGACTGATATATATGATCGGATGTATTCATTAAAAGTTCTATGACTTCTTTCCACTGTTCCCACGGTTTGTGGTGATGTGCAGTAGACGTTATGTTGTCTATTTTTAGATATCGCTTTTTATTGAATTTTTATATTCAGTGCCCATGTCCGAAATGAACGTCTTCATTGGACCGTACTTTAATATAAAAAATTCAAATATTGCTTTCGCAATGGTATAAGCGTTCTTATTTTGAACAGGGATGGCTACCAAATGCCTTGTTAGGTCACAGATCAGGGTTACTGCGTATTCGTTACCGTTTTCAGATTTCGGTAGTGGACATATAGTATCCACTATTACTCTGTCAAAAGCACTCATAGGCGTTTCTGTTATTGTTAGTGGGGTCTTTGTATGTTTGGTCGTTTTCGACTTTTGGCATTTTGGGCAACTACGTATGTACTCTTTTATTTAACGCGTCATATTTTTCCAATAGTAGTGTCTTTTTATTTTTATTAAAGTTTTTGTTATGCCATTATGACCTCCTTGTAATGGATTATCATGATTTTCAGACAAAATTGCTTCTTTTTCTTTTTCATAGCTTATTATGGTCACCGGGTTGAGTAGCGCTACTCTTAATGATTTCAATATATCATTGCCCATTTCTTTAAAAGTATCTATTGAAATAAATTCAAAGATCTTTTCCCACGGTGCCGTTTTGATATGGCTTATTTTTAATATATCGGCTTGCTTTTCAAGCCTTTGAAAGAACTGACCTAAGTCAAGTTCTTCATTAGTAGATAGGTCGCCAATATCAATTCTTGCAATAACTTTATTTCCGTGTTTCAAGTAACACAATTTATTTGTTATATGCAAGGCCACTACTTTTCGTACCTCGTCATTATTTATAACTTGGTAAACGTTGGGCATAGAAGCATTTGGAGTACTTTGCCTTGGCATAGTTTCTTTTTCTTTTCCTGCGCAGGATTTATTTTATCTGTACTGTTGCCTGGTAGTGACTTTCAGGACTTTATTTTGAATGCCTTTTAACTCGGTTATTGTGATCCGAGATAGGGCATCTGCCACGAAATTGTCTTTTCCCTTTAGATACTTAACTGTGAAGTCGTATTCTTCCAGTTCAAGCCGCATGCGAGTCAATTTTGAGCTAGGATTTACCATGGAAAATAAATATGTCAATGGTCTGTGATCTGTTTTTATACCCTGTACCCATAGGGTAAAAGGGTATATTAAAGTCGCCAAAATGTATGTAACAGGCAGAATTAAGCATTTCCGACCCTATAAAGTATATATATTCTTGATCAGCATCAACAGCCGAGTCGATTGAGACATGTCCGTCTGTCCGTCTGTCCGTCTGTCCGTCTGTCCGTCCGTCCGTCTGTCCGTCTGTCCGTCCGTCCGTCCGTATGAACACCTAGATCTCAGAGACTATAAAAGATAGAGCATCCAAATTTGGTGTGAACATGCGTCTAGTGTGTACACAGATCAAGTTTATTTCAAATTTTTGCCACGCCCACTTCCGCCCCCGCAAATCGCGAAAACGTATTACTAGAGCTGTATTAAAGATATCGTATTCTTACTTGGCACACCTAATTATATATCAAAACTGGACCAGCTGACCAAATTTAGTCAAAATCGGAGAATAAATATCGGAGATATACCTATATGACTTTTGCACTGAATTGCCAAGGCGACATTGGCTGCCAAGAGTGAGCGAGACAGCATGCGTTCGCTGTTGCTGCATGTTAAAGAGAACTCTGCATGAAATTGATGGCGATTTCGAGGATATTCTATTTCATTTAATATAACTAGTTGGTACAGGGTATACTCAATGTCGGCAGGGACGACTTGCTTGCTTCATTATTGTTGTGCTCTTATTACTTTCACCTTTGGTGAATGAACGCGATGCGTAAGCGATTGGGAGTTGGAGTCCATCTCGGTTTTGAGTTAAAACCGCTCCACACGCTTGTTTACTTGCATCTGTGATTATGGTTGGCCGCATTAAATTTTCTTTAAGATATTGGAATGCATTTTGGCATTCAATTGTCCACTCAAAGGGAACATTCTCTTTACATAATCGAGTTATGTGCCGGGAATAGTCGGCGAAATTTTTAATAAAACGTCTATAATAGTTGCAAAATGCTACGAACCGTCTAGCGCTGTCCGCATCATGTGGGACTAGATAATTCTTAATGACATTATATTTTGTGTCATCAGGTAAAATTCCTTTATCTGTGCACTTATGACCTAAAAAAGTCACTTCGCGCATAAAAAATGAACATTTTTCTGGATGTAATTTAAGGTTGTGTTTCCGACATGTATTGAAGATATCGTTAAGATTTTTTAGCATGTGTTTTTCGGAACAACCAATAACTATTAAATCATCCATATAAAGGAATGCTTGGGACGATAGTCAATAACTAATCGCCATTTCTTGTCTTCTGAGCCAGGTAATGATTTTTTGGAACAAGTAGCAGTGGGCTATTATATTCAGACACAGATGGTTCAACTATATTGTTGACTATTAGTTTTCCAACCTGCTTTTGGATTTCTTCCTTTTGACTATGCGGGCTCCGGTAGTTTTTGATATATACCGGTTCTTCGTCTTTTAATCTCAATTTTTGTTTATAAAAATTATTTGTTGTGATGGATTCGGTCTCAAGTCCAAATACATCACTATATCTGGTGCATAGTTGGGTTAATTGTTCTTTAAATTGGAGCGGAAAATTGTTAGTTAGCTGGGACATTACCATATTTTCCCTAGCTTTAGGAGTGGTTGGAACTACATCGTAGTTCGAAAATGGTTCTGACTTTAAAGTGTTTATCTTTATTATTTTGTCAGAATTGGTTGCATTTAGCAAACGGACAACTGTATTTCCATTTGTTGCCAATGTATTTGCAACGAAAATACCTGGTTGAATTTCCTGATTGGGAATCAACACAACGTCTTCACTCAAGGTGAGATTAATTTGTCGGACTACTTGAGATCTTGCTGGTATGAAAATTGAGGTGTTACCAGAATTGTATGTTATTGGAACATAAATAGGATATTTTAAATTATCTGGTCTTAGTATTAACCAGTCTTCAGACGCTTTGCAGTCGATTTGGCAGTTGAATCTTTTGATGAAATCAATGCCAATTATACCATCACTTGGTATTGAAAATTCAGACTGTACAACATGAAAGTCGTGTGGGATTATGTATTTAGAGGTTTGAATCTCTAAGGATGCTAGGCCTTTGGACTTTATTGCTCCTTTGCCAATGCCTTGAATGTTAATTTTGTGATACGTGTCGATGTCATTTAGAACATCTGAATCTTTTTTGAGAATTGAAATATCTGCACCAGTGTCGATTAAAAATGTTAATTTTTTATTTGTTTCGACATTAAAAAATGAAACAAATATATTGAGACTAAAATTAATTGTATTCACATGTTTTGTGCTTACTCTTCTGTATCTAAAGGGTTTTGCGTGTTTCCCGTTTCATTGTGGGATACGCGAATATTTCTGCTAGGTATGTTTCTTCTAGCGTTATTATTATATTGGTATTGGGACTGTCCCCTGTTATGGGACTGTCCTCTGTTTGACCGGTAATTGTTGGAATTATAGTTGGCATTGTAGTTACCCTGGCTGTTGCCTTTACCACGTTGGTAGTTAGGGTAATACCTGCCTCTATTATTTCTCCCACGCTGGTACAATATGGTGTAGCATGTTCTATCGAGTGATCACTGTACACAGTGAAGCATATAAATAATGCATTGCTGGATATTGCTGAATTAACAATAATAACACAAGCGACCAGCAATGTAACATGATACATCCTCACTCTTGCATATATCCATATATGCATATTTAGCTTACGTTAGCATTTATGACATAAGCAGACCGCTCCTCTGCCGGCGTCGCTGGCAGCGCAGCTACGCGGTCTTAGCTAAGAAAACCCTTTGTTAAAGAACTAAGATACAGTCTACATAAGACATTAAATGTGAATACACACAAATGAATATAAACTCAATGAAAACATATTAAATAAAGAATTTAATAAAATAACCTAAACACTGGATTTAAATACAACACATGGCGACCGTGACTGAGGTCAACCGACCTGACGACAATCTGCACGGGAGGACAATATAATTCCAACACTGTAAAATTTTACGAAGACCAACGGCAAAGAAGGAGGGAACAAAGAAGGAAGAAACAAAGGAAATATCAAAGAAAAAAAATAAAGGAATCTGAGTGAGTAGAGTAAGAGTGTAATGGCTAGGAGAGGTGGTGTAAAAAATAAAATAAATAATAGAATAGCGCACATAAAGTGGCTATTATACACCAGTCCAACACCTCCTCCTTGGGCAACTGCCCAAAAACTGCAGTATGAACTTGACTTTTTAAAGTCACATAAAGAAAATAAAAAGCCAAATACCAGTCAAACTCACTCAGAAAATATTCCAACAACAACAAACAAAACTAAAAACCTTCCACCTCCACAAGTAAACCTACCAAAGCTGCAAAAGAAGTGCCCGAGAGACTGCCCGGGGCCATTGGAGAGCCCCTTCTGCGAGTATACGTGTTGGAAAGACGTCAAATCTGGTGCGAAGACCTGCACCGGTACCGCCTGAGCCCATAGGCCCAGGACATCAGCAGCAGAGACAACTCAGTGTGAAAAGCAGGCCGCTTTTTACGCCATCGATGGAGCATCAGCTAGCCAACCGGCGACGACCAGCTGATGCTATGAAGAAATAAAACAAGCAGAAAAATATTCAAAAAAAAAAAAATTTTTAAACTTCAAATGTAAAAAAAAAAAAAAACAAATTTATAATTATGTATAAAAATATATAAATAGAAACTAAGAAAAATTGTAAGACACATTGTAAACTTGAGCGGAACCATTTCCGCCCAAGAGAAGCATAGCCTGTAAAGCTATGCGCAAAATTAGGCAGGGTAATGTAAAAGAAAATTTTTCTATATAGATATACAAAAGTTTTCTTAAAAAAAAAATTGTCTCAAATTTTTTTTAATGTTTGATAATAGTATAAATAAGTTTGATGATTTAACAACAAATTTAATAATTTATAAAAAAAATCCACAATGGGAATAATAGACACGAAGACAGTGGACTCCACTGCTAACGTGATAAATACAGTTGAATCATCAAATATTGATTTAAGTATTACTAATGCACTTTTATTGACAATAGTCATAATTTTGATCGCATACATTTTGTTCAAGGCATATAGGCTACATAACAAATGTATAACAAAAAGAGCCCTAAGCCAAGCCAATGACTTGGACAAGATTTAAATAAAGTATGCAAACCTAAAAATGAAGGTGCATTTTTGATAAAAAAAAAATTAATTATATATGGTATCAAACGAATCAATTTCTCTCGAATTTCTCAAATAATAAAATTAAAATTTCAACTTTAAACAAATTTTTATTGAATGTTATGTATTAACTAAAATAGGAATATGAGTACGTTAGATAGTTATTTTAGTAGAGTAGTAGAAAACCATCCTAGCATAGAGTCCGATATAATCGGGGTTTTTAAGAGTGAAAATATTAACTCATCCCAACGCGCTATAAGTTTGGCAAAAATAAAGATAATTTACTTGGAAAAATTTGGTAAAAAATTCCCAATCCAAGGGAATAGTAGGGTATGTACTTGTTTCATCCTATCAATACCATTTATTTGTTGCTTTTCAAACGCAACAGGAACATTTCTGTTCTATTTGATGGATGAAAATCAAGAATAATGTTAGAAAACCATAAAAAAAAAAAAAATAAGAAATATTAAGATAGGTCAGTAACAGATCCAAAACAAGAAGGCATGGACTTAAAATTTTTTTTTTTAAATAACGTTCCCCATGGAATGGCCAAAAATTGTTCAGATAGTAAAAGAACATAGGATAGAATTCTAGAAGTCATTTAAATGCCTCAATAAGAGCATTCAGATAAAAAACAAAACAAAGTTGAAACATATTCGAATTCTAATACATGAATTCAATACAATCAACAAACTATTTGCGGAAGTATTCAGCTATTTAAATAATTTGCACTTGCTACAAGCAAGGGAGAATCTTGACAGACTAAGAACTCAACTTAGAACAATATCGGATAGGCATAATCTTCATATTTTCGTTCCAAACGCATTAAATGCGGATGCTAAATTTGACGAGTCAATTCTAGCCACAAGTAGTCCAGAAGAATCTGAACAGATGAGCGGCGAATCTGACATCGAAAATAAATTAAAAACGAAAGAAATTGAAACGCTGTCAGTAGCAACACCTTCGCTGCAATCACTTTCCGACAATCCGACAATGCCAGATGAACAATCTGTACCTGAGTTTTTAAAACTCGCATCCACTCTAATACCAGAGTTTGATGGAAGTACTGAAAACCTTCAAAGTTTCCTAGATGGTCTCGACTTGGTTGAGACTATGAAAGGTACTCACGAAGCAATTGCAGTGCGAATAATAAAAACAAAATTAAAAGGCCACGCTAGAAAGTTAATTACAAATGAGCAAACAATAGTTGCCATTAGTAAAAAACTAACTGAAAATGTTTTAGGAGAATCTGTAGAGGTAATCTCTGCAAAATTATTAAATCTCCAACAAAAAACCAAGACAGCCAGCCAATACGCCCAAGAGGTTGAAACATTGACAAAAACTCTTAAAGGAGCTTACATCGATGATGGCTTGTCTACAGAAATAGCAAACAAATACAGCACAACACTTGCTGTAAAGGCCATGACTAAAAATTGCACTTTAACTGAAGTAAAACATGCTATGCGGTCAGGCACATTCAAAAACATGAATGAAGCCATTTCAAAATTCGTGGACGTTTCTACGGAAGCCACTGAAGAGGCAAGCTCCGTTAGATACTTTCGTCAACGACAGACCCCCAACCAAAATTACCAGTTACAAAACCAACGAGGAAACCGAGGTAACCTCCGTGGAAGAGGCTATTACCAATACAACGGGTTCCGAAATACCAGAAATAATAATTCCTATTATAGAGGACAAGGCCAAACTAGAGGAAACCTTAGAGGCCGTGGCAATTCAAATAGAAGCCACAATAATAATAATTCAAATGTAAGGGTCGCGCAAAGTGATCCGGAAAACCAATAACTCCCTTAAAATATTCGAAAGTACACAATATTAACCTTAATTTAAATATATTTGTAAAATTAAAAAATGAAAATTCAGGTAAGGAATTTACCTTACTAATTGATACTGGTGCAGACATTTCACTATTAAAAGAAAATGTCGATATTTTTGAGAATGTTAATACTAACATAAAAACAAAAATATCAGGAATAGGGGAAGGATCAATTTTTTCAATCGGTTTGTCATTTGTAGAATTAACTACAGGAAAATATATAATTCCTCACAACTTCCATTTAGTAGAACAAAATTTTCCGATTCCGAATGTCGGCAACACAACCTAAAGTTACATCCTGAAAAATGTTCATTTTTCATGCATGAAGTCACCTTTTTGGGACATAAGTGCACAGATAAAGGAATCTTGCCTGATGACACAAAATATGAGGTCATAAAAAAATATCCAGTCCCACATGATGCGGACAGCGCTAGAAGATTCATTGCATTTTGCAATTATTACCGAAGATTTATAAAAAATTTCGCTGATTATTCTCGTCACATAACAAGATTATGTAAGCAAGATGAAAAATTCGAATGGACAGTTGATTGTCAAAACGCATTCGATCATCTAAAATCAGCATTGATGAATCCAACTCTGTTACAGTACCCAGATTTTAGCAAAGAATTTTGCATAATCACGGATGCAAGTAAATATGCATGTGGAGCAGTCCTAACCCAAAATAAAGATGGACTTCAGCTTCCAGTTGCATACGCATCTAGATCTTTCACAAAAGGTGAAAGTAATAAAAGTACAACAGAACAAGAATTAGCGGCAATTCATTGGGCCATCACGCTTTTTCGACCATACATTTATGGTAGACATTTCACTGTCAAAACGGATCATAGAGCATTAACTTATTTGTTTTCAATGACAAATCCCAGTTCAAAGTTAACCCGAATGAGACTAGATCTTGAAGAATACGACTTTACAGTAGAATACCTTAAGGGAAAAGATAATTTCGTGGCCGACGCTCTATCAAGAATCACGGTACAAGATTTACAAAACATACAAAATAATAATAAAATTCTGAAAGTCACTACCAGAAACCAAAGTAAACAGTTAAATTCCTGCGCAGGAAAAGAAAAATATAACGATATTGTGAGAGTCAATTATTGCCCGTGTACATTTTTTCTTTCGCACCACTGTAATTAAGCTCAACTTAGACTCAGCTTGAGTGAAAGCTCAAAAATGAGTGGAACCTGGAAGCCAAGCTCTAAGCTAAGCTCACTCCCACGCAAATGAGTGCTTTGGGTTCTGAGTGACTTTTCAGTGCATTCAAGACTAAGAAACTGAGCAGTAGTGGGTATAATACGGCCAAGTAAAAATTTATTAAGTGACCACGGGGGAAAATTTCCAAAGACCACGAGGTCTTAAGTTTTTAATCCAAGTTTTATAAAGTTTTAATAAACCCATCGGCCCATCCTAAAAAGTGAATATTTTGTCTGCATGCACCAGACTTTTGTTGGCCGGATTATTTTCTAAAAATTGTGCTATTTCAAAAAAATTAACCATTGAGGTTAAGCACCCGCCAAGGTATTTGACTTATATAACATTTTTTTTTTTTGACTTATTATAGTCATAATATTTAATTCTCTTTGGTCCAGTTTTTATAAAAAAAAATCACGCAAAAAGAATGGGCGAAAAAAATAAGTTTTTCCTCCCAATGAGGTTTTTTCATTGACGTTGATGACGTCATCCACCACGTGTGACGGCCAGTCACTTAGAAAATTTTCTCCGTAAAATTTTTCCGGCATAAACCAGGATTCATTTGAAGTCCCTATCTTTTAAAAAGCCGTCTGGATTGCTTAAATATCTGCACTACAACAATGAGGTTTATTTATTAAAATAAAACGACATCGGCGAAAAGTATCATCTGTAAAAAACGTACATCACTATCACTTATCTCGGTTCGAATTGGAATAATCCCCAGTCGATTCACCTGGGAGTCTTAATTAATTTTAGCCTGGTATTGGCTAATTCAGTTCATACAACTTGGAGGAGTTCTGTTGGATAATTCCAACCAACGATTACATAAGCGACAACCCGTGCGCTTAATGGAGGAAACTATCAGCGAACATGAAGATCGGCTGTAACCATTTTAGTCTGGTCTTGCCAGATTTTCTCTTCCTAACTATTTAAATTTAGTTTGTATAAATTTGCTATTTCTATTCTATATATTTTTTTTAATTTTTCGTGGAACAATTATACTTACAAATACCTTCCCATACTTATAGTTATGCGTGCAGTTTATCACCTTTACATAAATTCTATTTGAAAATACTTTAAACAGCTAATTCTAAAGCTCATCAATCGTCATCAGGCCTGCTGACATCGTTGGACTTTGGTCGTAAGTACGGCATAGCCGCAAACTTTATTAATTAAAATGCAACCAGGGTAATATTGCACCCTCAATATGGTGATAACTGTCCTCATACTTAAATAAGTTTAAAAATTCCAAATTATAATATTTAAAAATTCAAACTATTATTAGTTCAAAAAAACTCAAATTTGACAATTTACAAATTCAAACTTAATTATTTTGCGAACCTGAAGTATTAATGAATAATACCATGGATTATGGTATTTGAAAGTTTTTATAAGTAACATGCATAATTAAAATTCTACATTTAATTAACCATCAAATAATATTATGTCCATCTAAGCATTATTAAATTTAATTTTTTTAATTTCTTTAAACTTCTTAAATATTTCGCGCCAATTCTCGAATATTTTTATAATTCGAAATTAATAATGAATTCAATTATTTTCGTGTATTCTCTAAATTTTTTTTGATATACTCTAATCTCAATTTTGCTTTATATTAACTCTAATATTCGCGACAATGAGTTATTCTATCATGAAGATAAACTATCTAGATCTTTCTTGAATAAATTGTATTTTTTGTAATGGAGTAATACGACTCGTGATTCCTTAGGGGTGATGCAGGTGTAATAACAATGACGTGAATCGTGTTTGGGATTTTCCAGATTTATTAGGCGCTGAAAGGAAAATCATGGTAGGGCGGGTAGAGAGCGCGACTACGCGAACATCTTCGTAGTCAAACTATTCACAGCGACTGTTCTTCTTGTTCTTTTAATTCTATTCTGTCTTTGCATTTCATTTTAGGGACTTTCTTTTTTAAGAATAAATTGTGTAAGTGGGTTGGGCATAATTGATCAAAGAACCCCCCCAGCCGATTGTTTTGCTAGCCGCACTAAGAGTCCCGCGGATCGGTTATGCCATCGCCGATATCTTGCACAAGTGACGTACAATTTCAGGTGATTTCCCTTTGCTTTTCTTCGAGTATTTGGGGTTTGATTCAGAGCTGGGTTTCGTTTCATATTTTAATGGCGCCCAACTTGTGGCTGTACGTTACATATTTTTAATGGCGCCCAACGTGGGGCAATACTGAATTAGAAAATTTTAGGGCAATATCAGTTTAGGAAGTTACATATCTTTATATGACCTGAATCAGATTAGGCACCTTCGGTTTTTCTTTTTTTGGTTGAGCTCCTTCTCTCTTTAGAAGTCCTTTTCTTTTCATCTTTCGTTTAATTCTTTAAATTTTTTTCTCTACTTTAAAAAATTTCATATTGAGTGCAATGCTGTGACCACTCGGAACTACCATATGTTGACATTTTCGATATATTGGTCCGTGGTGCAAGTATTGACAAATTGAAAACTTTATTTATTTTATTTTTTTCGTAAATTCTTATTCAAAATTTGAATTTTGGTAAGCCAGTAAATAGCTATCGTATACCCCAGTTAGGAATTATGACTTTTGACTCTAGTTCGAAATATCATCCACTTGGAAGGCATTCAGTAGTATCTGACTTGATTCTCTTAATTAACTTATAAATTTTTCTGTTTTGTAAACTTTTGAAGCTTTATCTTTGCATTACAATTGTGATCGTCTGAGACGGATTTTGCCATGTGATAATTATATTACACGGTTACCCCAGATGTCATATTGTATATGATTCTTAGAATTGTGCTTCAAATGACTTACAAATCCCTTTATCGGTAATACACATTAAATTGTATGCCAATTGAGAATTTCATAGCATAACGATAGTAAAGGAATTTCGATCTATGCAGGTCTGCAACCAGCAACTCGACCTTCTACTTGTGTTTTGCTTTATGACTTGTTGGATTCTTATAGTTTAGGGTGTAATAGCCTCTATTTTTCCTGAGACCAGCCAAGTCAACGCTGCGAAGCAGTTAGACTTTTGGACCATGGTACTCCCTTTTAGAACAGTCGAAAACACGTCATTTTATTTTATTCACCTTGCTGATCCCAAAGAAGGAATGTATGAATATTTTTGAAACTTATTTACTATATTTAATAAACATCTCTTCTGGGTATTACTTATATCTAACCTTATGGTATAAAATTATTTCTTTAAATATTTTGAACAAAAACTTAAACAATCAAAATGCCTGTGGAGCATAGTTTCGAAGAATCTCAGGATCCTTCACACAATGCTTTTCCATCCGAATCGAGATGTAGTATCTGTGCGCAACTACTTCTTGAAAATCAGGATATGGCATCGACGAAATGCGGACACTTCTTTCATAGAAAGTGCATTTCAACTTATTTAGAAAAAACACATGAATGTCCCTTATGTAAAACTTTGTGTCATGAGAGGGATTTGCAACCTCAAATAACCGCTCAGGCAGAGGGTACTACAGGAACTATTCCAAAGATACATAATACTCGAAGTAAGTCTGTTAGACAACCAGAAGTTAATATTGAGCCAGCTGCTCAGTCACCAAATGTATCACCAATTTCACTTGGCAATGTAAACGCGATTAGAGAACCTGAACAGGGTAATTTTCCAAAACCAAAACGACCAGGACGGCCGTTAAAACAACATTTTCAGGCAGCTCAGTCCGAAACTTCTAATTGGCGCGGACGAACTCACAGAGGACTTGCTAGATCACATGCTGCACCACCAGCTAGACCAGAAATAGATTATGAAACCATTTTCCAACGTATGGAAGAAATAATGGACAGGCGCTTAAGTAATATGAACTTAAGTGGCGCAGTGTCAGGAAGGCGTATTCCGAACACTCAGGCTAGGCCTTTTATATCACCTGGACAAGTTAATAGTTCTCAGAGATCTTCTGCTTTCTCCTATTCCAGCAATAGTGGCGAAAAAGCCACACAAATCATTCAAAGTTGGGGTATTAAATTTGACGGAGCGCAGAAAGGTCCCACCGTACAAGAATTTTTGTATCGGGTACATGCTTTAACTTTAGATAGTCTAAATGGCGACTTTTCCGTGGTTTGCAAAAATTTGCATATTTTATTGTCAGGCAAAGCCAAAGAATGGTACTGGAGGTACAGAAAGATTACACCCATTGTGGAGTGGGAAGAATTTTGTGACAGTTTCAAAAGCCAATATGACGACAACAAGGACGATGACCTTATTTTAGAAGAAATACGTTCCCGTAAACAACAAGTTGGTGAACCTTTCGATGTGTTTTACGACGATATTGCCATACTATTAGGTAGACTGACTATTCCTTTAGAAGAGCCTAGAATCGTGCAACTTCTAAAAAGAAATCTTATTCCAGAAGTTCGCGAGGCGTTACTTTATGTCACGGTATGTTCTGTTACTGAACTTCGACGGTTAGTGCAGCAACGCGAGAACCTTTTGGGAGAGAATGTGGTAAAGCGATCCGCAAAAATGCAAACAGGTTCAAAAAATTTTGTGCGATCCGTGTCGGAGTTGATTGATGATGAGCCTCAGGACTTGGATAAAATAGACTCGGAGGTTAATGCAGTCAGGGTTTCTAATGGGATAAGGAAAACTATTCTATGTTGGAACTGTGACAGGGAGGGTCATTTCTGGGATATGTGTGGCGAAGTAAGGAACATTTTCTGTTACGGATGCGGAGCCAAAGGGATCTACAAACCACAATGTCCTTCATGTTGTAAGGGGGCGGAAAACGATCGCCAGGGCCCATCTGTATTGAACAACAGGGGGGTCCGCAATTAAAAAATACCCCATCCCCGATTATTACCTCGGCCACTTCTCAAGAAAAACGTACGCTAGAAAACACTACCGAGTCAATGAATACAAATTGTTCTAACCAACCAGATTTTCCCAACACAACATTTAAAAACTAAACTTCGAGATTTAACGTACGCTGAACGCTTAGATAATTACGTCAAAGTGCGTGAAAGAATTTTCGGCGCGACTATTTCTGTCATTCAGAAAAAATCCAGAAGATCAACAGCTCGTATGCGATCCTTTTGGAGAAAAATTAAAAACACTCGGAAATTACTCGTAAATTCCGTAATTAACGAGGCAGCTGATGGACGTCTTTACGCGTCAATCAGTTTTCTAACCTTCTCAGAAGTTGGACTGCTAGATACAGGTGCAAATATTAGTTGCATTGGAGCAGACTTAGCAAAATACGACTGGGTTAACAACATTAAATTTTCAAAAGTAACTTCACAAGTCAAAACAGCGGATGGAAAAAATCATTCCGTAATTGGATCCGTCAAGCTTGATGTTACTTATCGTGACCAAATAGAACAAATTACCTTCTATATTATCCCTTCTATCGAAAAACGAGTAATTCTCGGAATCGATTTTTGGAAAGTTTTTCGATTAGCACCAGGGTTAATATCATCATTAGAATCTTCAGATTCTATGAAATCAGAACCACACCATTCAGAAAAAAGATTTCCATTAAGTATCTCACAGCAACAGCAATTGGAGGCAGTTATTAAATTGTTCCCGAATTTTGATGAACAAGGACTAGGCAGAACTTCGGTGTTACAACACCATATCGATGTAGGTGATTCACCGCCTATCAAGCAAAGGTTTTATCCTGTGTCTCCAGCGGTGGAGAAACTCTTGTTTCAAGAAGTTGATAGGATGATAGAGCAAGGCGTGATTGAAAAATCTAATAGCCCGTGGAGTTCACCCATGCGTCTTGTGGTAAAACCAGGTAAAGTACGTCTATGTCTAGATGCACGCAAAATTAATGAGGCTACGAAAAAAGATGCTTATCCTCTTCCAAATATCGATGGCATCTTTGCTAGACTGCCTAAGGCCAATATAATAACAAAAATCGATCTTAAGGATGCGTTTTGGCAAATTGCGCTGACCGAAGAGTCTAAGGCAATTACTGCGTTCACCATCCCGGGACGACCTTTATATCAATTCGTAGTTATGCCTTTCGGATTATGTAATGCTCCTCAGACAATGTGTCGTCTGATGGATGAATTAATTCCCCCAGAGCTTAAGTATTGTACCTTTGGTTATTTGGATGATTTGTGCGTGGTTTCTGATAATTTTGATGAGCATTTGTCGGTATTAGTTAGGTTGTCACAACAATTTCGCAAAGCTAATCTTACACTGAATATTACTAAAAGCAAGTTCTGTGTTACCGAGGTCGCATATCTAGGATATGTCATAGGTAATGGTGGCATCTCGACTGATCCTTTGAAAGTAGAATCAATTCAATCATGGCCTGTGCCCAAGACTCTAAAACAAGCAAGAGGTTTTATGGGCATAGTAGGATGGTATAGGAGATTCATAAATAATTTTTCGGATATAACTTTTCCTATTACAGAATTGCTTTCTGCAAAGAAAAAATTTGTTTGGAATGACAAAGCTCAGGGAGCATTTGTCAAGCTAAAATTATTACTTACATCTGCACCTGTACTTCAAAATCCTGATTTTTCTAAAAAGTTTTATTTACATTGCGACGCCAGTGACTTTGGTATTGGCGCCGTACTAGTGCAAATGTCTGACGAAGGCGTCGAAAAACCTATAGCATTTATGTCGAAAAAGCTTAATACGGCTCAACGCAATTATAGCGTTACGGAGCGAGAATGTTTAGCAGCTTTAGAAGCTATTGAAAAGTTCCGATGTTATATAGAAATGCAAGAATTCGAAGTAATCACTGATCATTCGAGTTTGGTCTGGCTAATGAAGCAACCTAATCTTAAAGGTAGATTAGCTCGATGGGCGATGAAATTACAGGGTTACAATTTTTCGATAAGTCATAGACGAGGTCAAGACAATATTGTACCAGATGCGCTGTCGCGTATGTTCTCTGAAGAGGTTGCTACTTTAGAACAAATTACTCCGGAAATTGACTTAAACTCGACTGATTTTTTTGAAACTGAATACGTCAATTTAAAAGAGAAAGTACTCGCTAATAAAGACGATTATCCAGACATCAAAATTCAAGATCAGTTCATATACATGCGCACCGAGCATGACTATGGTACGCAGATTGGTGGACAATCTTGCTGGAAATTATGGATTCCCTCAGGATTGACAAATGACATCATAAAAAGAGCTCATGACAGTGTAATTGCTGCTCATGGTGGAATGGCGAAAACTATAGATCTAATACGAAGAAATTTCTTTTGGCCAGGCATGGTGGCCCAAGTGCGCAACTATGTCCGAGATTGTGAGGTTTGTAAAAGTACCAAGGCTCCAAATTATAGCCTGAAACCACCTATGGGAAAAGCCACAGTCACAATTCGGCCATTTCAACGATTATACATCGACATTCTGGGACCGTATCCTCGCAGTAAAAATGGCAACATTGGGTTACTTATTGTGTTAGACCATTTTTCAAAATTTCATTGGTTGTGTCCTCTTAGAAAATTCACCTCTTTAGCGATTAAAATGTTTCTGCAAAACCATATTTTCTTTATGTTTGGCGTGCCTGAATGTATAGTGAGTGATAATGGCTCACAGTTCAAAGCCACTGATTTCAACGCTTGGCTTACATCCTTAGGTATTAAACATATTTTTACCGCCTTATATTCTCCTCAATCAAATGCATCTGAGCGTGTTAATCGGTCTATAATAGCTTCTATCAGGGCGTTCTTAAAAAATGACCATAGAGAATGGGATGCTCATATTCCCGCAATAAGTTGCGCCCTTCGAAATGGATTGCACCAAAGCTTACATTGCTCCCCTTATCATGCATTATTTGGGTTCGATATGGCCACTCATGGAGCCCACTATAAATTGCTAAATACAATTAATTTATTAGATGAGGCCCCCAATGTTCTTCAGCGGGATGATCAACTTCAATTATTGCGAAAAGAGTTGCGGAAAAATGTAGCTCAAGCGGCGGAACAAAATGCTAAACAATATAACTTACGTACTCGAAATATTATGTATAAAGTAGGCCAAGAAGTTTATCGTAGAAACTTTAGCCAGAGCAATTTTGGAAAAATATAAATGCCAAGTTTAATCTACAATGGCTTAAATCTAGAATAAAAAGAAAGGCTAGGTAATTGTTACTATGTTTTAGAAGACCTACAGGGTCGAGTGCAAGGGACTTATCATACAAAAGACATTCGGCAATAATTGATCTTTTTATTTTTTTTTCAGTCAAATCCCCTGTAAAAATAAAAATATTTTTGAAATTTGACTGTGGTTGTGAGAGTCAATTATTGCCCGTGTACATTTTTTTCTTTCGCACCACTGTAATTAAGCTCAACTTAGACTCAGCTTGAGTGAAAGCTCAAAAATGAGTGGAACCTGGAAGCCAAGCTCTAAGCTAAGCTCACTCCCACGCAAATGAGTGCTTTGGGTTCTGAGTGACTTTTCAGTGCATTCAAGACTAAGAAACTGAGCAGTAGTGGGTATAATACGGCCAAGTAAAAATTTATTAAGTGACCACGGTGGAAAATTTCCAAAGACCACGAGGTCTTAAGTTTTTAATCCAAGTTTTATAAAGTTTTAATAAACCCATCGGCCCATCCTAAAAAGTGAATATTTTGTCTGCATGCACCAGACTTTTGTTGGCCGGATTATTTTCTAAAAATTGTGCTATTTCCAAAAAATTAACCATTGAGGTTAAGCACCCGCCAAGGTATTTGACTTATATAACATTTTTTTTTTTCTGACTTATTATAGTCATAATATTTAATTCTCTTTGGTCCAGTTTTTTATAAAAAAAATCACGCCAAAGGATGGGCGAAAAAAAAAATAAGTTTTTCCTCCCAATGAGGTTTTTTCATTGACGTTGATGACGTCATCCACCACGTGTGACGGCCAGTCACTTAGAAAATTTTCTCCGTAAAATTCTTCCGGCATAAACCAGGATTCATTTGAAGTCCCTATCTTTTAAAAAGCCGTCTGGATTGCTTAAATATCTGCACTACAACAATGAGGTTTATTTATTAAAATAAAACGACATCGGCGAAAAGTACCATCTGTAAAAAAACGTACATCACTATCACTTATCTCGGTTCGAATTGGAATAATCCCCAGTCGATTCACCTGGGAGTCTTAATTAATTTTAGCCTGGTATTGGCTAATTCAGTTCATACAACTTGGAGGAGTTCTGTTGGATAATTCCAACCAACGATTACATAAGCGACAACCCGTGCGCTTAATGGAGGAAACTATCAGCGAACATGAAGATCGGCTGTAACCATTTTAGTCTGGTCTTGCCAGATTTTCTCTTCCTAAATATTTAAATTTAGTTTGTATAAATTTGCTATTTCTATTCTATATATTTTTTTTAATTTTTCGTGGAACAATTATACTTACAAATACCTTCCCATACTTATAGTTATGCGTGCAGTTTATCACCTTTACATAAATTCTATTTGAAAATACTTTAAACAGCTAATTCTAAAGCTCATCAATCGTCATCAGGCCTGCTGACATCGTTGGACTTTGGTCGTAAGTACGGCATAGCCGCAAACTTTATTAATTAAAATGCAACCAGGGTAATATTGCACCCTCAATATGGTGATAACTGTCCTCATACTTAAATAAGTTTAAAAAATTCCAAATTATAATATTTAAAAATTCAAACTATTATTAGTTCAAAAAACTCAAATTTGACAATTTACAAATTCAAACTTAATTATTTTGCGAATTAATGAATCATACCATGGATTATGATATTTGAAAGTTTTTATAAGTAACATGCATAATTAAAATTCCACATTTAATTAACCATCAAATAATATTATGTCCATCTAAGCATTATTAAATTTAATTTTTTTAATTTCTTTAAACTTCTTAAATATTTCGCGCCAATTCTCGAATATTTTTATAATTCGAAATTAATAATGAATTCAATTATTTTCGTGTATTCTCTAAATTTTTTTTGATATCCTATAATCTCAATTTTGCTTTATATTAACTCTAATATTCGCGACAATGAGTTATTCTATCATGAAGATAAACTATCTAAATCTTTCTTGAATAAATTGTATTTTTTGTAATGGAGTAATACGACTCGTGATTCCTTAGGGGTGATGCAGGTGTAATAACAATGACGTGAATCGTGTTTGGGATTTTCCAGATTTATTAGGCGCTGAAAGGAAAATCATGGTAGGGCGGGTAGAGAGCGCGACTACGCGAACATCTTCGTAGTCAAACTATTCACAGCGACTGTTCTTCTTGTTCTTTTAATTCTATTCTGTCTTTGCATTTCATTTTAGGGACTTTCTTTTTTAAGAATAAATTGTGTAAGTGGGTTGGGCATAATTGATCAAAGAACCCCCCCAGCCGATTGTTTTGCTAGCCGCACTAAGAGTCCCGCGGATCGGTTATGCCATCGCCGATATCTTGCACAAGTGACGTACAATTTCAGGTGATTTCCCTTTGCTTTTCTTCGAGTATTTGGGGTTTGATTCAGAGCTGGGTTTCGTTTCATATTTTAATGGCGCCCAACTTGTGGCTGTACGTTACAATATAGAAGATTCGCGAAAGCAATCTCTTAATGCTTCTAAGCCCAACGTATATGAAGTCATTGTTAATGACGAAGTACGAAAAGTAGTGACCTTGCGTATAACTGAAACTTTATGCACATTCAAACATGGCAAGAAAGTTATAGCAAGAATTGACATTTGCGATATGTATACTAATGGAATTCTCGACTTAGGTCAATTCTTCCAAAGGCTTGAAAAGGAAGCCGGTATACTTAATATCAGCCAAGTCAAAGTGGCACCGAGCGAAAAGATCTTTGATACAATTTCAATAGAATCTTTTAAATTATTGGGCAATAAGAATTTAATATCTTTACGAGTAGCGCTACTCAAGCCGGTGACCCTATTATCAAATAATGATAAAGAAAAAGAAGCAATACTGTTTACGTTCCACGATGATCCTATACAAGGAGGTCATTCGGGAATTACAAGAACCTTAGCAAAAATTAAAAGACATTATTACTGGAAAAAATGACACAAGAGATATCTCAATATATAAAAAAATGTAATAAGTGTCAAAAATCAAAAATAACTAAACATATAAAAACACCATTGATTATAACAGAAACGCCACAAATGGCTTTTGACAGGGTAATTGTGGATACGATCGGTCCATTTCCCAAGTCAGAACAAGGAAATGAATATGCAGTTACTTTAATCTGCGATTTAACAAAATACCTTGTAATCATACCAATTAAAGACAAAAGTGCAAAAACAGTAGCGAAAGCTATATTTGAAGATTTTATTCTGAAGTACGGTCCAATGAAGACGTTCATTACGGACATGGGAACAGAATATAAAAATTCAATAATTGAAGATTTATGCAAAAACTTGCATATTAAAAATATTACTTCAACTGCACACCATCACCAGACTGTAGGAACTGTGGAGCGAAGCCACCGAACACTTAACGAGTTCATACGTTCATACATTTCAGTTGACAAAACTGACTGGGATGTATGGATAAGATACTTCGCATATAGTTTTAATACAACACCCTCTATGGCACATGATTATTGTCCATATGAGTTAGTATTTGGTAAAACTTCAAATTTACCAAAACACTTTAATACAATAGATAGGATAAATCCACTTTATAATATAGATGATTATGCTAAGGAATCAAAATTTAGATTAGAACAGGCCTATAAAAGGGCCAGAGTTATGTTAGAACAGCATAAAGTTAAGAATAAGGAACTATATGATAGGAAAATAAATAATATTGAGCTAGAAATAGGAAGAAGAGTCTTATTAAGAAATGATACGGGCCATAAGTTAGAACCTAAGTATTTAGGCCCATACACAATAGAAGCAATAGAAGATAGAGACAATATAAAAATAAAAGATGGTAAAAATAAAAAGCAGGTAGTACATAAAGATAGGTTAAAGATTTTTAATTCCTAATTGGTTAATACATAAAAAAAAAAAAAAAATCGTACGAAAAAAAAAAAAAAAAAAAGAGAAAAAATTTTTCTTAATGAATAATATGTATAATTCTTACAATTTCCTAATATTTTCTAAAAATTTTTCCTACTATATTTCATTAAATTTTTTTTTTAACAAAAAAAAAAGAGTAAAAAAAAAAAAAATATATAATAATAATAAATATAATAATTAATAAATAAGTCAAACATAATCAAATTTTAAAATAACTCCATAAATTACGTTATTTTTCTAAAGGAGGGGGATGTAGCATGTTCTATCGAGTGATCACTGTACACAGTGAAGCATATAAATAATGCATTGCTGGATATTGCTGAATTAACAATAATAACACAAGCGACCAGCAATGTAACATGATACATCCTCACTCTTGCATATATCCATATATGCATATTTAGCTTACATTAGCATTTATGACATAAGCAGACCGCTCCTCTGCCGGCGTCGCTGGCAGCGCAGCTACGCGGTCTTAGCTAAGAAAACCCTTTGTTAAAGAACTAAGATACAGTCTACATAAGACATTAAATGTGAATACACACAAATGAATATAAACTCAATGAAAACATATTAAATAAAGAATTTAATAAAATAACCTAAACACTGGATTTAAATACAACACAATGGTACTGGGACTCCCAGTCGTTTGGGTCATGAGACGGATATATTTACCCATAGCATCACTAAAACGACTAAAGTGTCCAGCTTCCAATATAGTACGAACTCGCTCGTGCTGACATTGGAGGATTAGCGCCTCCATAGCTTCTTTTGTGGCGAATTCCTCAGCGTTGTCGGGATCTAAACCACGGTCAATGAAAGCGGCTTCAAGTTGCTTCCGCAAATTGTCAAGCTCCATAGCATACTCTGATGCTGTTTTACCCTTTTGTTGGGCGTTCATAAGTTTTGCTATTATAACGTCGGTTGATTCACCTCTAACGTTATATTTTAGTTTTTCTATTATGCCCATTATTGTAGTCTCGTTTTGGACTTTGTGGGCAATGGAGCCGGTGATCTTGGACTTTATGGCTTCAATGGCCAAATCCTCCTGGTCTCCTTTAGTTCGTCCGACCAACTTTAATGCTGTAACGAAACGAGTGAGTGAGGTCTTTTGACCATCAAACTCAGAGACTGAAGACATAACTTGTCTCACATATTCCCTATCGGCAGCTATTTTTTCCGCCATTGTAAAATTTATGTTCTTCCTGTTATATTCGTTATCTTCGTTGAGAACTATCGTTGTATCTAGGTCAGATACTCTGGCGAACTGAATATTGTGTTTTGCCAACGCCGAGACAGATTTGTCTTTTTTCAAAAGCAAACGAATTTGCTGAAGAGTGGTTTGAATTATGTCAACGTGCTTGTCAAGTGTATTTGGACTAATTGTCCTATCTTGACTGATGCACTTTATTGATTTTAACAGTTCCTCTTTCAGAATTCTGGCTTGTGCAACAATCACTTGCCAGTCGGTCATTCTTTAAATATGTGGACATACATATATGCAGTGCTATTTTATTACACCTTCCTTGTCTAAGTTCTTATATATATTTTTTTTCCTTTTTTTTTTTAATGTTCTAATAGATAGCTAGATCTAATGTGCGTTGAGGTGAGCTACTTTGTTCACTCTTAAAAACCTCTAGTAAATCGGTTTCTATATTTGGGTTCCTATCTCTAATTTTCGCAAAATATTCGTCTAACGACATTTTTCCTTTCCTTTTTTTTTTTTTTAGACCTTATCTAAATCATTTGCCCTGCTAGTGTATTTTTTCTTTAAGCACCTATTGTGCATTCTATAAATTTTAATTAGCATGTTGATACTCATTAGTATTATTATTACGATCAATAAGATCGTAATAGTTGTAAGACCTTGTGTCTCTTCTTCTACTCTATTGATCACATTGGCAGTGGAATCCACTGTATTCGTGTCAATTAAACCCATTTTGGGTTTTTAGGGAAGCTAATTTGAAGAAATTCGATATTTCGTCTGTAATCAATATGTTTAAAATTTTTCGAAAATCTACCTTCTTTTCAAAATTATCCATAAAAAAGTTAAGAGACGCTAATCATACCTAAAAATCGCTTATACCTAAAACGTATACATAATAAAAATAAAGAAAATTTTTTTTTTAAATTTCATTGAATTAAATATTTTTATTTTTTTTAAAAAAAAAAAAAAAAAATGTAATTAGAAATTACATTAAATATTTTTATATAAAAAAGGAGTGTGATATCAATTAGTGATATCCACTTAAAGTGATCGAGTGATCAAAGAGTAAATTATTTGATTAAAGGATTCATTATAATGACATGAAGTAAATTATAATGCATATATAAGATAAATGTACATTCAACTGCTAGTAGCAGTGACAGAGACGTGGAAAGTAGAAGGGGGGGATAGTGCATGTGGTTGGCTCACAATTCAAGTTTACATTTCATTAAATTTTTACATAGTATATTCCAACCACATGTCTTAGTAATAGCCTACTTGTTTTTTGTTAGTATTTTTCAAGCAGCGTTTGCACGCATCGGCTTGAGGTTTAGTTAAAATTATATGAGTGAAATGAGTAGTTATATAAACATAATAAAATTTTTTTTTAAATGTATGAATGAAAAATGTAAAAATTTTTTAAAAATTAAAGGCAAAATCGGAAATCCGATTTGCGTTACTTTGCACCACGGCAAAGTTGGTCGTCTATGGTTTTTAAACTCTCTTGGTAGAGTTGTCGGTCTTCCTCGGAGATGGTTGCTGTCTTCAGCATATCCTGCACCAGTCTTCTCTGGCGCAGGAGGGCGATTCTTTTTCCGCCCCGCTTCTTCCTTCTTTGGGTCGAACTATCTTTATGTTGTCGAGTCCGGTACTCAGCTATTGTGAGAGGGCGTGGTCCATCGTTGGGATACACGACTAGAGCCTCTTCTAGTGTTGGTGCATCCCTTTGCTCAACAGGAGCAGCACTTTTAAATGTGACTTGCGGGTCGCCCATACAGGTAATGTGTACACATATACATATATATTTTCTTAACGTGATGGAGCTTAACACATTTGTTGATTTTTTTTTTTTTATTAATATGTAGCATATTCAAGCACTTATGCTGTCACCAGGTCACATGCATGCATATTTCAAAATTTCGCCACTTGTGGGCATACATTTCCAATGGATACAATTACGTGGTCTTTCTTTGTCGTTTTTGTTGGTTTTTTTTTTTTGTATAGTTCGTTTATTATTATTTTTTTGTTTTAGCTCAGCAGCTCCATATATTGCTTTCCAATTAAAATTGATGATTCTCCTCCATGTGAGGTTCATACAGGTGACGTCCTTCAATGTGACGTATCAAGTATCTGATCAGGTATTCTGATATTATAAAATGGTATTGTTTTATTGGCACGTCTGTGCTCTTTGTATTTTTTATTCAGATTGTTCAATTTATGTGTATAATGCTTATGCTGCTTATTGGCAGCTACAAAATGTATATATGTATATATATAGAGAGAGAGAGAGTGTACTCACATGTTTGGTCACACATTCTTGGTGAGACCAAAATGCAAGCTTACAAGTCTTACAAGCTGTGCTGAATGATTTTAATTATAACATGTGAATACACTACAAAACACCATACCCTCCTTCATCCCACAGCATCCGCAACGTCCGAGCCCAGCAGGGGAAAGAAGAGGGCTTTTGCCACTATCCCCGAACAGGCACACTGACACAATAACTAGGCTAGTTACATGGAAAACTCCATCTTGTGAAGTTGTGTTTTTTCTACCCCGGCATACTCTTGCTTCACATCCGAGATATTTCTTGGCCTCTTAAACCTACGAAAAGTAATTTCTATCCGATAACGCCTTATATAAACATTGTGACCCGGTCCGTGTATCACTAAAAAAAAAATAAATCGAGTTAACGCGCGTTTTAGTTCACTCCACACTTGGGTAATAAGACTGGACTCTCAGATCAGAAGCTTCGACCCTCTACAAACATTTGTAATAAAAAAAATGTTGTTATGCCTCTATAAAAAGATAAGAAGACCAGCTTTAATTAACCGTTTAAAATTTTTTTGTTTTTCTTAGTTTTAAAGGAGTTATTTGCGTTTGGAGTTTAAAAACATATTAAAACGAACATTAAAGTGAGCCACTATACTCGCCAGACTCTTACGCCGACGCTATACTCGCCAGACTCTTACGCCGACGCTCGCTGCCGCCGCTAAGCTAAAAAGACTAAGTGAACGGGTATTAACTTATTTTAATTTTAGTAAAGCACTAACGAAGTCGTACATACGATGCGCAGTGGGGCCATCGCTCATTTCTCTTGTCAAAAATCACATCTTCCAAAGTAGTGTAAGGAAGTTTTCCGGCTGGGGTACAACTCTCAGTCTCACCAGGGTCTTCCATTATAGATTATTTATAATAGAATGCCGAGACCGGAGATCTGATCGAGCTACAGTGAGTGTTAATACTGCATATCTATGCTATCGCTAGGAATGCACTACAGGAAGAATAAGAGATAGAAAGAGACAGAAACTTGAAACAAATACATGCGGACATACAGTTCGGTTAGGGTACAACCCGGACACCGAACTACAATTAAGCTACTAAAATACAAGGTCACGATAGGGAAACATAAAGCTAAGTCGGTTAAGGTATAACCTGGACACCGACTTAACCCAACATAACATATGGATGTCCCAGGACTTAAGTTGAGGTCGATTAGGGTACAACCCGGACATCGATCACAACATAAATCCTGGTCGCATGCCAATGGATATCAGTCGCCATCACAGTCAACAAGGGTACAACCCGGACGTTGGCTGTGTGGCGACCTAATACCCCGGCACACTACAAATAAACACTACACTCTCCTCGGCATTGGGTAGGGTACAACCCGGATGCCAATGCCAGAGGAGAAACACATACTATAGTGACACACACACACACCAAGGAATGGGATCAGGGAAAGGATAGGAGATGATGTTAGTCCCAGTCTAGTTTCACCCCAATAATTGTGACATCTTTGCTTTAACACTTTACAAACTTTATTGTAGATTTATTCATTATAATTCTTTGGCTAAATGCCACCTAACTAACACTCTAAATAGGTATCTATAGGTATGGGATCAAAGGGGAGGGCAGCTATTGGACAACATGGCCGACTCACCCGCTATCCTGTTCCACACACACTTAACACGTATCTCCTGGTATGATCGGCAGCGTCGCTCTTTCCTTGCGGATTTTCTTTGCACTAACTTTGTTTGTGACTTGTCCTTAATTATCTTTTTCTAAGGGCCGGCTGTGGGTCCTTGCACTTTATTAATTACACTTTGACACTTCTTTGCACTTTTATTCTCCCGACTGTCTCCTTTAAGGGTGGTTTGCGTAATGATTTTTTTGCTCTCCCATTACGCAGTCGCTGACCGCTCTTTTTCGGGCTTTCGACTTTTCCTCTGCCCAGGCTCTGCTTCTGCCGACTGCGACACGCGCTCTTTCAATCGTTGTTACCATGACAACCGATTCTGTCGCGACATGCGTCGGCGTCAGAATCGTCACGTACGCATTTTTCGGTCCCGTTGCAACCAAAATAATAGAAACTGCGCAAAAGCAACGTCGACAAATTTGTGCAAGTCCCGTTGGGCTTGCATGTGTGTGTGTGTATGTGTATATATGCGGCCGGCTAAATGCCACTGCGCAATTAATTTTGTATATAAGCGGGCATACCTAAAGAGAAACTTATGTACCTATGTATATATATACGCATGTGTACATGGCAATGAGCGTATACATAAATAGTAATGTACCTAGAGATGAGACGATTAATTAAGACACAAGTCAGAGTATTTAGGGTTGAGCTTAATGACTTATTATTATCTATCGGTTTGAAATAACAATATGAGATTTTCTGAGCCTCGTAATTGTAGCGTGGTGCCAAATTGGCACTTCGTCACCCCCTGTCTGAGTCGTAGCTGACGGGGTTGTATGGCCGTGACATGTCCCCGAAGTCGGGTTCGATGTTAGGCGGTGGCAGCTGTACCGTTTCGCCGGTCTCTGGGTCCGTATAGTCCAGGTGCGATGGGCTACGGTTATTCCTCCATGACTCGGAGATAGATGTGGTGTCGTCTTCTGCTTCCTGGGGGTCGGCTGCTTCGTTTGGCGATATGAGACGCCGGGGAGAGTTGACCCTCTGGGGATCAGGAGGCGCGGCGCTCTCTTCATCCTTGGTGGCCGGTGGCGACGGGTCCCAGCCCCTATAGCCGGGGAAATGCCCCGGGTCAAGGCACGCTATATCGGATAGCTCCATGGCTCGACTCAACACGTCCACCCTAGTGACCACGGCTCTTTCGGGTGCATCCACTATCCGCCAGCAATGTATAGGCTCCTGTGGAGGTAAATTGCTGGACGAAAATGCTGAGGGGTCCTTGTTGCTCGCTACCTCGGTTGCCGCTGAGAGGATGTGCGGTATTGGAGGATCGTGTTCCCTTGCCGGTTCAATGGTGGCTGACGTCTTGTGCGACTTCCGCTTCCCAAGCTGCTACCACGTCTTCGATGACACCCACTATTTCATTGACGCTGAATTGGCGTGCCATCGTACGACTGGGGAAAAGAAAGGTGTTAGATACTCTGACTTGAGACGGTGCCCTATATTGGGTTGGTGGGGGGCCTAACAGACTAACGTGTGTGGTTTACATGAATGAGATGCTTATGACTATGATACAATGTGAGCTTAAATGTAATAATATGAATGAGAATTTTGCGTGTGTATGCATGGTCAGACTTGCCGTGACTTTGAGACCCCCCAACGGGGGACAGGGACGTTGGGAAGGCGCACCTTCCATCAAGTGGCCCCTGCGTCTGGTTGTATAGACTTCAGGTAGTCTATGTTCGCCGTGCGTCTGCGTCTGCTGTTGATTTCTTGTAACCGGACGATGTTTTTGGAAATAAACTTGATTACTTTGTAAGGCCCGTCGAACTTTGGGGCCAATTTAGCTGCGAAGCCCTCGGAGGCCTTGGACAGGTGGTGTTGCTTCAGGAGGACCAGATCTCCAATCGCTGGTCGCCAGTCTCTACGTCGCAAATTGTAGTGACGTCCTTGCTCCATTGCAGCTCGTTGCATGTTCTCTTGGGCCATGGTAAAAACGTCTGCCATGCGTCGTGTTCGTACTTCCGGGGACCAGGGGTGTGGTGCCAAGTCCTGGTGTAACCTCGTCGTACAGTGCTCCAGGGATGCGGGGTTCCTTGCCCAGCACGAGGAACGCTGGTGTAAATGCTGTCGAATCGCATACGCTTGAATTTATTGCCAATGTAAATTCGGGTAGGAAGTGATCCCAGTTACTCTGCTTTTCGCCCAGGTATTGAGCTATCATGGTCTTCACGGTGCGATTGTCTCCCTCGGTAGGATTTTGACGTGGTGTGTACGGTGCGGTGTACTGAATTTCTACTCCAGCTCGTTGACAAAGTTCTTTGAAGGTGCGACTGGTGAACTGTGTCCCATTGTCGCAGACCAAAGTGCGTGGGTCTCCAAAGTGTCCGATAATTCGCTCCCGAAATGCGTGTTCTAATGAAGCGGCGGTGGCTTTACGCAGAGGTACCAGCTCCACCCATCTGCTGTATGCATCTAAGAAAACCAGTAGAACAGTGTTACCTTGCTTAGATCTGGGGAGAGGTCCAACAAAATCTGCACACACTGTGTTGAATGGCTCTGACACTTGACGAGTGAACATTTTCCCAGCTGGCTTTATTTGGTTCACTTTTTATTTTTGGCATTGAAGACAATTGCGCACGTGTCAGGCCAGCAGTATTTCTGGGAAACTCTGAGTACTGTCTTGCGGATTCCCAGATGGCCTGCGGTGGGCTCGTCGTGACACTCGCATAATACTCGCTGACGAGCTTCCTTCGGCACGCATAGCTTCCATGGTATGGATTCATCTTCGTCAGGGTGATGAATTCTCCTTCGGTATAGTTGCCCACCTTCGTAGTGAAAATCAGGGAACTGCTCTGGTTGTGCTTCTACTTGTAGCTTTATTTTATTCCACCATGGACACTCCGGCAGAGTATCCTGAATTGAATTTAGTACTTCCAATGGTTGTCGAGACAGGGCGTCGGCCACGACGTTTAACTTTCCTCTGCGGTATTGTATGTCGAATTCATACTGTTGTAGTTCGAGTGCCCATCTCGCTATGCGACCTGTGGGATTATCTATTTATATATTATCGTGATGACTTCGAATTTATATCCTTCCAGATAACAGCGTAGTTTGCGAATTGCCCAGACTATAGCGAGACACTCCTTCTCGGTGGCTGAGTAATTCTCTTCAGGAGCAAGGAGGCGTCTGCTGGCGTAGGCGATGACCCGTTCTGTTCCTTCTTGATACTGGGTTAATACTGCGCCCAAACCATAGTCGCTGGCATCTGTCTGCAAGTAGAATTTAGAGTTAAAATCGGGGCAGGCCAAGATCGGGGCTGATGTCAATCGTAATTTCAATTCGTCGAAGGCTTGTTGTTGTTCTGCATCCCATTTCCATTTAATGTTTTTCTTCAGCAAAACGGTGATAGGTTGTATTATGCTAGAAAACTCTGGAACAAATCTGCGATAAAAAGACGCGATGCCCAAACATCGTCGAAGTTGGCGTACATTGGTCGGCGGAGCTAATTCCCGAACAGCTGCTATTTTCTCGGGGTCAGTATGGATGCCGTGCTCACTGACCACATGTCCTAAGAATTGTATTTTGCGTCTAAAGAATCTACACTTGGCTTTATTGATCCGTAACTTGGCTTTTCTGAGGCGTCGAAAAACTTCTTGCAGGTGAGTTATATGTTCTTCCAATGTCCTTCCGATGACGATGATGTCGTGTAGATACGCGAAGGCAAATGGATCCATCTCGGGTCCAATCACGCTATCCAAGGCGCGTTGGAATGTTGCTGCCGCGGAATATAACCCGAAAGGCATAACTTTCCATTGAAACAGGCCACGACCTGGGACTGTGAACGCTGTGCATTCCCGACTTGCTTTGGCCAGTGGTATTTGCCAATAACCACTTTTGAGGTCCAGTGTAGAGATAAACTGAGCGTTGCGAAGTTTTTCCAGAATATGATTGATCCTGGGCAGAGGGTATGCATCTCGTATAGACTGCGCGTTGAGTTGCCTGAAATCGATACACATACGCGTCTCTCCGGTTTTCTTGCCAACTATGCTTGATTGGTTTGTCATCCTTCATAGTGATGACGTGATCTGCGATGTGGGTGACACCTTGTAATGTGTCGAACTTTGGTAATTCCCGTGACAGAAACTCGCTGATGATTCCATTCACTCTCGCGTCTTCGGAGTATTCTGGCTCTGGAGACATCATGGCGCTTTCCATCCCTGTCATGGGCTTGGATGCTATTAAGTTGATCTTGTCTATTCTGACTGGTGATTTCTCGATGACTGGTTGACGAAATGGGTTATTAATGACGGCTTTATCTGAAACAGGAGGTAGGGCCGTGTTTCGGATCCGTTTTTCCTCCGGCAACACTTCCATTGGAGAGCTTGGGGATTCATTGATGATTGACTGAGTCTGGTTGTTGCTGGTTAAGGTACTCGATGGTTGTGAGGTAGCGCTGCCACTGGCGAATGATCCAAGCAGGGCGTTTTGCATAGGTTCTAACTGTAGATAGCTTTCCCCGCACTGGATTATGGTCCGAGTGCCGCGCAGGAAATCAGTGCCTAAGATCAATTGATCCATAATACCTGGTAATACCAGCAATGGTATTTTTACTTGTGTCGTCCCTAGGCAGATCTCAGCTTCGATAGCCTGGGTGATTTCTTTTCTAGATCCATCGGCTAAGTTGATAGGGGTGTGTATTTGTTTCCAATTCCCATTGGTACCAGTGAACTGTGTATGAAGCTTCTAGTGGCTCCAGTGTCGATGGTGGCGCTCACTTCCAATCCGTTGACCTGGACTAAGGCGATGAGGCGACCCTTGTCGAATTGAAGTCTACTTACATTTGGGGCTGGCTCGGCGCTTTCTTCGTTCGATCCCCTGTCGAACGTAGGCGCCCGGCGTTTCCCGACCGGCGACTGCAGTCGATGGTTCGTATATCGCGTTTTCCACATTCCCAACAGAATAATATCCTTGGATTGTTGCATTGCTTTGCGAAATGGTCCGGTTTGCCGCAGTTCCGGCAAGCACGGTAAGTATCCACTGGTGCCTCCGATACTTGGTAGAAGTGTGATTAGCTGGCTGATTTTTCCGTAGAGGGCAAAGCTGGTTTGTTAGTGCTTCGATTATTAACGGTGTTAACTTTACGTCCACTGGTAAATTGTTGCCCATGGCTGTCTGATGCGTCCGAAGTGTCTGCCTGACCGGAAAAAGATGCGTCGAATCTCTTAGAACTTTGACCATGCAGGGTCTCGAAATTCACTATTAACTGGGTCAGCTTATGCATGTTATGAAAAACCATACGTCGGGTGTGCAATTGGTAGTCAGGCAATAAATAAATCATCTTCCAGATTTTCAAAGTATCTGGGCGGCAGAAAGAAATCTAGAAATTCTCTTCTAAAGTTGGCCCACGAGGCGTCTAGCAGACCGCTGGTTTGCCACCATCCTTCGGCTCGTCCCGAAAATAAAATGGGCATCATATTAGGGAGCCATTCGGTGCTGATGCGATAAGTACTAGCCCTTGCTTCAAGTGTTTCCAAGAAGTATAATGGATCTGCGGTCCCATCAAAATGAAGACCCCATTTTGACACTTTCTCTATGAGATTAGTGTAACTGGTATTCTGGGAGGCTCTTTGTGGGTGTAGATCTGATGTAGCCATGCTGTGAGTCAACGCTGGTATCTGTAATAATTTTCCATCTTTGTCTTGGTTAAGAGATGCGTGTCTCTCCATCGAATACTCCTTGTCAGTATGTCGGGCAGGTGACACAGGACGTGAACGTGGTTTAACTTCGAGACCTTTATGGAGGCTGGCAGCTTGTCCGTATTGTGATTCTAGTTCTGCTAGCCGGGAGAGTACATCTGGTTTATGGTCTTCCCTGGATGCGAAACTAGAGAATCGGCTTCTCATCTCCTCGACTGAACCGCCAGGGGTCAGTCCGAATTCGGCGAAGAAGCTTTCGAGCTCGGCTTTTCGACGATATGTTATCCATTTGACTCCCATGTTACTAATGTTCTTTGTAGAAAAACGTTGAAAATAAACACTAGCTGAAAGTGAAGGATTAATTCAAAGGGCAATAAATCAAATTCGGGACAACAAAAATAATTGTATTATCACTGAACGAGGTATTATTGCATGCTGCTGCACCTTTTTAATTGTTAGTTGGAAGATTGCAGATGAGTTATTATTATGTGCTGAACATCCTTGTATTATCCTGGTTGGCCGAGTAGGCTGTGCGATGGTCAACACTTCTAGTATTTGAACATTGCTTAGTTCGATCCTTGCTATGCTCAATCGTCGTTGGTTATCCTTACTGGTGAACGTCGGGTTAGTTATGCTTGGGTATAGTTGAATATCCTTGCCAGTGAAAGTTGGTTGTAATTATCCTTGCTGTATATCCTTGCTGTATATCCTTGCTGTATATCCTCGGTGAACGTTGGTTTTTAATTATCCTTGCTGTATATCCTTGCTGTATATCCTCGGTGAACGTTGGTTTTTAATTATCCTTGCTGTATATCCTTGCTGATGTTGTTATAATTATCCTTGGTTATCGTTGAGTATCCTTGCTGATGAACGTTGGATTAATTATTCTTACTGTAGATCCTTGCTGGTGAACGTCGGTTTAACTATCCTTGGTTATATCTTTGCTGGTAAACGTTGGTTTGATTATCCTTGCTGGTAAATATTGGTTTGATTATCCTTGCTGGTATCCTTGAATATCCTTTGTAAATGTCCGTCAAAATAGCGACGGTCTGTTAATGCCGAGTTAGCGACGGTCGCTGTTAAGCCACTGTTAAAATTTTTTCAATTTTTAAAATTTAATTATTTTGTTAATAACTAACTTTTTTAAACAAAATAAAGATGAAATCTATTAATAATAGCATTATCTATGTATATTATTAACTTTTGGGTGGTTTTAAACATTTTGGGGAATAGCTCCATTCACAGCACGAGTCAGAGTATGCACAATATTGCAAATGAAACTCCACATATTCAGGAATATCTCCAGCAAGTTTAATCAAAATCTGCTGAACAGTTTTTGAGAAAATCGCTTATCAGTTGACCAACCTATAGTTTTTCTCCATACAAAAAGCGATGAAAAAATTGCATTCTCACTGTTATCAAAATAACTCGATTCACAGCACGAGTCAGACAATGCACGGTATCTCATATTGAGCTCCACATATTCAGGCATAACTCCACCAAATTTAATCAAAATCTGCTGAACAGTTTTTGAGAAAATTGCCCAAACGTGTGGGTGCCTTGGTCAAAGGAAATTCACTGATAAGGATGCCGCCAGCTCCAAATCGGAACCAGTGTAAAGAACCAGTAATCAAAATCGATTCACAGGCAAGCGGCAACATTTGAATTTTAAGTCTTTGTCATTTATTTCGTAATAAAAATTGTAAACTGCATTAAAATGTCAAAACAAATTAGCTGGTATTTTACAATTAATTTATTATATTGCTGGGATTTACCAAATAGTTATAAAATTAATATAAAATTACTATATTTTTACATGAAAATATAAGACATTTTGTCATTGAAATAAAAAAATTCTGAGCACGAGTCATGCAATGCACGGTTGTTTTATTGATTAAGCATAACTCTATATCTATTCTGACAAATTTTCATCAAATTCTGCTGAAAGGATATTGAGAAATTTATATTTTAAGTTACAATTATGGAGCAATAACCGGAAACATATTAAATGCAAAGGCCATTGCAAGGGATGGAGAGAAACCGTCGCTAACTTTTCTAAGACGAGTCAGAAAATGCACGGTAGTCCATTAGATTAAGCATTATTTACTGATTATTCTGGTAGAGTTTTATCAAATTCTGCTGAAAGAATTTTGAGAAAAATGCATTTGAAAAATTCATAAATCTGTCGCTTGTTATCGGCCAGCAGCGCGAACCAAAAAAATAAATAAAGGGGCATTTGCAAGGGATGGAGAGAAATCGTCGCAAACTTTTCTAAGACGAGTCAGAAAATGCACGGTAGTCCATTAGATTAAGCATTATTTACTGATTATTCTGGTAGAGTTTTATCAAATTCTGCTGAAAGAATTTTGAGAAAAATGCATTTGAAAAATTCATAAATCTGTCGCTTATTATCGGCCAGCAGCGCGAACCAAAAAAATAAATAAAGGGGCATTTGCAAGGGATGGAGAGAAATCGTCGCTAACTTTTCTAAGACGAGTCAGAAAATGCACGGTAGTCCATTAGATTAAGCATTATTTACTGATTATTCTGGTAGAGTTTTATCAAATTCTGCTGAAAGAATTTTGAGAAAAATGCATTTGAAAAATTCTTAATCTGTCGCTTATTATCGGCCAGCAGCGCGAACCAAAAAAATAAATAAAGGGGCATTTGCAAGGGATGGAGAGAAATCGTCGCTAACTTTTCTAAGACGAGTCAGAAAATGCACGGTAGTCCATTAGATTAAGCATTATTTACTGATTATTCTGGTAGAGTTTTATTAAATTCTGCTGAAAGAATTTTGAGAAAAATGCATTTGAAAAATTCATAAATCTGTCATTTATTAAATTTGAAGTTTTTACCCGCGTAAAAATACAGGGTTAATCATTAGTGGTGATTTCTGGCAACGTCGTACAATTTGACTGTGCTTCATGGTCAGCGAAAAGGGGGATCTGGGGTTAGCATATTTTTCTGCCCCCAATATATATTTGAATAAAATGAAATTTTGCTTCAGTATTATAGGTATTTCACATATGCAGTTATAATCTTTGTTTTCAGAACCCCCTTTTAAATATTTTTGAAATGCTTTGCATTTCACGAGAATTTTGTATGCTTATGCGTACACATATACATACATATGTATGTATATATGTATGTGCATTTTAAAGCTCATTTCATTTTGCGATCGACGATGGGAGGTTTTAGAAACTGCGCGTTTCACAATTGTGTAAGTATATTTAAATATTAAAAAAGACTTCATTTATAAAAAAATAATGTGGCGGGCCAAAACAAAATAGGAGTATGCCACGATCCCGCCACGCGTCTCGTGACGGCCAGGCCTAACCCAAGGCCTAACCGAGAAATCCGAGCTCGGTTGAGAGCTGCTGCGGCAGCCCTTAATCAGGATGTGGCACGCCACCAGACTTATGCCGCCACCGCCCGAGCTGTTGCCCGTGCTGCTACCCCTGCTCGTGCTGCTGCCCCTGCTCGTGCTGCTGCCCCTGCTCGTGCTGCTGCCATTGCCTGTGATGGTGCCATTGCCGTTGCTGCCCAGGTCGCCAACGATCGTTCTGCTGCCCCTGCTCGTGCTGCTGCCACTGCTCGTGCTGCTGCCATTGCCTGTGATGGTGTTCCTGCCGTTGCTGCCCAGGTCGCCAACGATCGTTCTGCTGCCCCTGCTGCTGTCCCTTCCCGTGATGCCCCGGACGCCATCGATCGTGCTGCTGTCCCTGCCCGTGATGCCCCGGTCGCCATTGAACGTTCTGCCACCCTTATGTCCGGCAAAAAAAAATACAAACAAAAATTGATTTAAAAAAATAAAAGAATAAGTCAAATATTACGTATTTTGTTTTCCTTTTGTTTAGCAGTTCATATTGCAAAATTTCAGTCAAATAGATTGAGTGTTAATAAACGTCAACGTTGTAATTTGCGTTTGATATTCATTATATGTACTTACATATAATAAGATAAGAGAGATAGGTTTAAGCAACCTATTGGCGTTAAGGGTAGAAGTTCGTTTTGGAGACTGGGACATACTGTGTTAGAATTCGCTTAAAAATAAAGTTCTGATTTTTTAATTTTTTATTACGTTATTAAACAAACTCCAAATTAAAATAGGATAAAAAAAGTTTGCTACTCTCGCCAATGAAATAAATCTCAAGGTAATTACTTTTATTTCGAACTGTACAAGCACAGTGTGGCAAGGAAAAAGTATTTTTATAATAATTCTTGTATATATATACTTATATCTTTTTTTCTTAATGTATAAGATACTAGTACATCCGGCAGACGTTGTTCTGTCTTAACTACAAATATTTTCGAAAATTGTTAGTACCAATACAGAAATCTTCATGAGGTAATGCACAATTATCGCAACGGGTCATATTTATGATAATCGGTTGAACGGGACAGAAGTTGCTACTCTGCAGTGCCACTTGGTGGCAAAAGTCATCAATTAGCTTATTATACTAACCTTCTCCCTTGGAAAAATACATACATATACCAATTTTCATAATAATCATAATAATCAGTCAAGTATTTTTTGAGTTCATCGATGACATATGTATATAGACTAACTAATCCGGCAAACTTTGTTCCAAAATATTTTATTTATTTCTTAATGTCAAGTCACACGGGAACGCTGTCGAACGGGATAAAAAGTATTCTATATCCATCTCCTGGCTCTAAGCTACCCCCCTACCAATTTTCAGCCAAATCTGTTCTGCCGTTCTTGAGTTATAAGTGGTGTAACTAACACGACTTTCTTTTATATATATAGATTATATGAAGTACATACAGGGGTGGTCAAAAGTATTTACACAATGAACTTTTTTTGCAACTTTACTTTTCGAAGAGATTTTGTTGTTGTTGTAAGTGAATTACAACAACAAAACATTCTGTGCTTTGAAGCTTGATCATTTAAGAATCCAATGAAAGAAGAAATAGAAAAAATAACGGTACATAGAGATATTTGAAAGCAAATGAACTAATAATAAACAGTTGTCAAAAGTATTTACACAGTTATTTATTGCGACAAAAGTATTTACACAATTTAGATGTGCTCTTATTCTTGGACTTCGGCTTGGAAGATAAAGTCGGTTTTGATTTCGTTGAACATTAAAAAGCTTAAATTTTTATATTTTGATTAAAATTTCGGAAAAAAATGCTAAAATGGTTAAAACAGGAGAGTTGTCCATTGAAACACGATCTGAGATCGTAACTAAATTTAAATGTGGTGATTCAGCATCGGAATTGGCCAAGTTTTACAACATTTCCAGAAAAACTGTTTATAATCTGGTTAAGAAAAAGGAAATGACGGGAAATTTGCAAAACAAAAGAAGAAGTGGGCGAAAACCGGCGATGTCTGAACGGGAATGCAGGCGACTAATTGGCATAGTTGAGAGAAATCCAACGAAAAGTCCTGTTAAATTGTCAGCAGAATCGATTAACTTACTTGGCAAAAAGGTTAGCGATGCTACAATACGTCGGATGCTAAAGGAGACCAACATCCGAACCTATACGGTACGCAAAGTAATTAATATTTCTGAAGCGAACAAAGCCAAACGACTGTCATTCGCACTAGAATACATTAAGAAGCCTATTAACTTCTGGTACAATGTTCTGTGAACAGATGAAGTTGCATTTCAGTACCAGGTCACGTTTCGTAAGCGTTTCATGCACTTACCCCCAAAAACAGAAAGAAAATGCAGTGCAGCCCATCAATAAATTCAAAAGGAGGCACCGTGATGTTTTGGGGGTCCATGTCGTATGAGGTATTTGGCGACTTTGTGCCAATAGAAGGTACATTTAATCAAGGTGGATACCTTTTAATATTAAATAATCATGCCTTTGTGTCTGGAGACAGGCTATTTTCTATCAGAGACTAGATTCTACAACATGACAATGCCCCATGTCATAAATGATCAACACCGACCAAATTTTTAATGGACCTGAATATGGCTGTTCTTCCTAGCCCTGCGCAAAGCCCAGATGTAAACGTTACTGAAAATGTTTGGATTTTCATTAAGGACCAATGAACAATCGATAAAGATCGAAATCGGGATGATACCATCATTGAATTAAGAGAAATTTGGTCAAAACTAACAATTGACGTTGCCCGAAATTTGGTTAAATCAATTCCAGCCATATTGCAGGTAGTAATCGATGCTAACGGTGGAAACATAAAATACTAGATAAATAAAATACCTAATTTGTTATAAAAATTCAAAAAGTTAAGAAAAAATAAACAAAAAAGAAGAAAAAACACTTTTTCAGTTTTGTGAAAATACTTTTGTCGCAATAAATAAGTGTGTAAATACTTTTGACAACTTTTTATCATTGCTCATTTGCTTCAAATTATCTCTATGTACCGTTATTTTTTCTATTTCTTCTTTCATTGGATTCTTAAAAGATCAAGGTTCAAAGCACAGAATGTTTTGTTGTTGTAACTCATTTACAACAACAATAAAATGTCTTTGAAAAGTAAAGTTGCAGAAAAAAAGTTCATTGTGTAAATACTTTTGACCACCCCTGTATATGTATGTATTCTTTGTCAAGATTTTTGTAGATCGTAAAAACTCCTTTTTCTGTGAAAAATATATCTTAAATTTATCCTAAATGTTTAAAATATGAAATCTTTATTTAAAGAACTTTAACAACGGCTAAATATTAGAGTTCGTCAAGTGTTTGCAGTGAATAAATTTCTTTCGTTCAAAAACGTTTATACGGTTGGAAAATTTTACAAATAAATATTAAAGCTAACTGCTGCCTTGCCCAAAGTTTGTATACTCTTGCAGCCTAGACTGTTTAATTTTTTAATTTAAAAAAATTATAGAATAAATGCTGTAAATGTTTTACAAAAGAAAAAAATATTAACCGAAGAAATTAATATTAACCTATCCACCACCAACCGCACCAACGTTTGACCACTATTTCGGCATACACATGTACATAATCATTTAAACAAAAAAAATTTATTAAAAATTAACATTCAATTTGTACTCAGTTTGAACTAGATCAGATAACTAGACAGGAGCAAATTAAGTAAATGAAATTTCTTATCAATTTGTTTTAATGCACACATGCACAAATTTTTCAACAGGCGGAATTTGAAAGAGAATAAATATTTGCGTTGTGTTATAGTTTTTTTTGCTGTTTTTTTTTTTTTTTTTTTGTTAAACTTTTATAGCAATCATTTTAAAATTTTGTTTTTAAATACATAATTTTAAAATTTTGTTTTAAATACATAATTTAAAAATTTTATGTTTTAAGGGTTAGGATCCAAAGGTACATACACCATTGGAATCTATATTTCGCTTGAGCAAAATGTGTAATTTAATTGTATACATTTTTTTTAAATTGTGTTTATACACAATTAAGCCTTAAAAAATATATTTCTAAAACTCTATTGTCATACAGTATTTATTAAGGGTTTAGGAGTAAGTTTAATTTTAAGGAAATGTTTTTTTATGTTATGGTGCCTAAAAATATTGCCTTAAAGCTAGAAGCCAATCCGAAAAATCTTTTGCAAGAAATACCTATTGTATCTAAATACTAACATTTCTAAAAATTCTATATATAGCTTTGACAGTGATGATTTCGAGATATTCAATGCCTACAGCAAACAGAAGCCTATGTTTTCGAGGAGATTTTTGTCCAAAATTACTTACTACTACTGTACGACTGTGGGTCACAAATTTATGTAATTGGAGACGTTTATATTATATGTTACAAATTTTGTTTTTTTGTGTTTTATATGCTTATCTAAGGAAAGGCGCAAATAATTTAAAAATTACCTTTCTTTTAACAAACATTTCTTATATAAAATCTTATGTGTTACATTTTTTCCATCTAAGTGCTACATATTTATACAACGTTTTTAAAAACTATCCCAGATGTTAAAAGCCCTTCAGCTCGGGGCGGGCTTATACTGGTTATAAGGTACCACTATCGCATGCATAGTTTCATCAACAAGCCAGAAACATCAATTACAAGGATTCTAGAAAGAGAGCATATTGAAAACTTTTAATTTTGTTGTATATTAAATGAATGTAGAGAGTTAAAATTTTGTACTTACAGATGCAGCTGTATCAAAACCCCATTAGATCAAACAATTTTGGGAAAATTTTCCAAGTAAAACTGAAATATATATGCATATAAGTAAAATTTTTTATTATTAATTATAAAGACTAGTTGAAACTCTTTTCCGCACCACCTTGAGGTAGAGTTCATGGCGCGTTTTTTTTTTAAGTGGGATCCCCAGTAGGCCTAATCCACTTATTAGCAAATGATATAAAGATATAAGGCAGGTCCAACATTTCAAGCTCATTGACCAGTTGGTAACCAGAAGTAGACCAGATTTCGACCGACTCGCTATATTTATAGGGCAGTCACTTACGGTCTGTTTCGGTACCTTTGATCGTTCACTCAAAAATGTTATATATTTAGACCACATCCTTGTTCTTGAAATTCATTGCTAAATAGAAGAAATTGCGCAAATCTTACAAATTGGTTTTTTATTTGTTATATTATAGAAATTTGCGATGCATTTAATGCAAAGAGTCCTGTTGCATCTTATACATTCCATTTTGGCATTTTTGTCCATCCGTCTGCAGCAATGCAAGCAGGTACTTAAAACGGCATCACTACAGTTAATCAATTTTTGAAATATGTCTCTTCTGAATAAAACCGGAGATCTTAAATTTGTTAGTGGTTTACCTGCAATATAGCATTTTGCATGTTGCAATATTAAAATACCACAGTTATATGTGTCTTTCTGTGTGTCGTAAGCGACAACCACATTTTCATACCCATCCAGCAATGTTTTATAATAAGCAATAAACTTATTCGCTGTACTTGTCGGGCCAAGAGGATCTAGAAAGAGAAATTCTAAATTTGCTTTATTAATAAAGAGTGAGGCACTAATATAACAGTGAGGCACTAATATAATCCTTGCGATGTTTTGCAAAGCATTGCTTATTAATTCATGGTTATTAAATGCAGCATAATCGCTTTGGCATGGAAAACTTTTTAGCTTATCATCATGCTCATCATAAATGATTGCGGTTAGGGCAGCATCGACAATAAAATTTGATAACCATGCCTCATTTTGCAATGTCACAATATCATTTAATTGAATATCGTGCATAAAACCATTGCAACCAGGTCCATGGACACTTTCAAATAGAGTTCTACAATTTAAAGTATAATAACTTATATTTGGACCAATACAATCTTCTAGCTTCGAATGACTAAGAAGCATCTGCATATAGCCGTCTTCAATTTCAAAAATTCTATAATTGGACGCATATGAATGATCAGATTGGACTGAAAAGCCCAATAAATCATTTTCAGCTACATCTGTCTGTTTCAGCTTTTTAGGACCGGTAAAGTCACCTTTAAACAAACCTGTCTTTAACCTTTTCGGCCCTTTTTTGTTCCAACTTTCTTTATAGTTGGCAAGCTTTTTATTGGAAATATCAGTTAAAGCTGTCTTTGAACGTACTTTACGTTTATTAACGCTTGCTTTAATGACAGAGCCATGGACTATCGGTGACTTAATGCTTTCTGGGTGAGCAAGTTCTATTTGTTTCACCACAGAATTGAAAATTTTATCCATTTCTCGAATGAATCTTCCTAGTTTTAAGCCTTGCTTATTTTGTATGACACTATGCTTAAGTGTTTTAAAAAAAGCTTCTATAGGTCCATTACTGGGTCTTTTATTTGATTTATCAATAAAAATGCCCATCAAATTGGTCCAAAATGCCGCGAAGACTACATATTTTCCTAAAATAACATCTGCCATTTTAGGATGATAATAAGTATTAATTTCTTCTCCTTCAACAGATAGCATCGAAATCATATCTCTAATTTCTTTGGCGAAACAGCTAAAACGTTGTTTTAGTTTGCTTTTGCCTGCTACCGTTTTCAGGGTATCTTCACCAAGTCTTTCATTGGGGATCGGCTTATTTTCCCAATCGCCAAGATTAAAATATATTGGACGCTCTTCTGTGAAATATTTGAAGGCATTGCTAGCCATTTGATTTTTTTGGGTGATAAAAGTATGGTTGTTATATATTTAAACCAATCTTCAAAGTCTTTTATCTCCGAAATATTATATCCCACACCCAGAGCATTTCTTAAGAAAACCCTGAGTCTAATATTGTTCAAGCCAACTGTACTATCTATATCTGCACACATTATTTTGGCGTAATGACTTGTGCAGAATTGGACGCAAACAGTTGGGAATTCACCCTTTCTGTGGTAAAGAAATTGGAAACATCTTTCATTATACTCTATAAGAGTAAGTCCGGAAAATTCTTTCAGAATTGCTCCAATAATGGCAAAGCTAACATCAGTAATGATGCGTTTGCAAATGGGTGTGCGCAGATGATTTTTCTCGCACGACATATTTAAGTCGCATAAGAAGCGACCTATGTCGTAGGCAGAGTGATTAGAAAGGATTGCATGCGCCATCCCATAAGTCACACCTATATCAGGAATGTGTGCGACTAAAGAATACAATAAAATTCTTTTTTTGGCTATTGTAAGCGTCCTTACAATACATCCTGTGGCATCTATGTGCAAAGTATGGATCGTGAAATGTTTCTGGAACAGTCGTATATGTTCAATGTTCCATAAAAACACTTCCAACTTCGTCGACAAATGTTGAATGTAATGGGAATATCCATTACATAGCATGTCGTAGGCATCCTTAAAAGGGTCCTTATTGAAATCGTCTTTAGCATTAGCCTCAGATTTCGTATTTCTATAATATGATAAATGTTTATTCAACATTTGATCATTTCCAACCAAAGTTCTTATTTTGTTTGCTCTTAGAGCCAATTCATTTTTATACTGAAATGCAGTGCGGCCCTTTAATTCTTGCTTTTCAAGAAAGCGATTAATTGCTCTGCACTGGGAACTTTTCTTTAAATTAATTGTACGGACAATTTCGACGCTGCTAGAATAAACTTTTACTGTGCCGTCGAAATCTCCTACGAATTTAAAATTTTTGCAAGATGGATCTTTGCAGTATCCATATGCGACGTAAGAAAGTTTGTTGATTCTTATGGTATTGAAATAGATAACACAAGCATTGTTAATTAAACAATACTTTTCTCTGATAACGTGTTCTATACCCTTCTTTTTCGTAAATAGAGAACTACAATCTTTGATAAATTGTTGAAAATTCTCTACATACAAATTTCCTATGTGATGGTCGCAATTACGCTTTTCATCACGTATACGTAATGGGTTCTCAACCATTTTAACATCAACATTCAAGCTTGTGTTTTGAAGCCTGCAGTCTTTTCTCAAGCACTTTAATCTGCTTCCGACAAGACTTTCATCAGCGGGATTGGAGGACAGATCTTTAATTAGATCATCTCTAACAATATTTTCTAAAGGATGGTATGTTTGGTCAATAAAACTTTGGGAGTCTCTTATTAACATTTCAGAGTTTTTTCTCAACACGAGGCGCTTAAAGCTCTTTAAAACAGAGTGACGCCATTTTAGAGAAGTACCGCTTATTTTATAAATTTTTTTATTATTGTTAAGTCTTTTATTAACAATTTCTGCGATTTTTAAGTATTGATCATCATTTAAAGATGAACAACTTCCCACAAGGCCCATACATATTGCTTCTTTAATTGCAATAGCAGTGCCCTCGTTTATTTGCCTAAAATAAATTGTAAAAAAATGTACTAATGACGAACGAACAAGATAATTAAAAAAAAATTCATTTAGTAGTTTAGTCCAATGCGAAAATTATAAAAAATTGTCTAGTACGCAATTTTGCCAAATCATTGAAATAAAAACCACAAATATAATATTTAAGTAAAACAACAGAAAAAAAGGGAAAATTAGATCTCTTTAGGTAACTACTCCAATATTATAAATAAAGAAAAGGAGCTAAGTAAATCACTTTAGTTCATTGTTCGAACTTCAATTTTTCTACAACAGAATGAGAACCTATTCGATGATCTAAAATAATTAATAGTTTTTCTTTTTTGCCTAAAAAAGACTCCCAAAAAGAAACTGAAATGGTTTTTTTTTAAAGTCTGTATAAACCTAATTTTTTTGAATTTTGAATTCTTTTAATTCATTATATAGGCTGTGCATTGTCTTACAATTAAAATATAAATTTGCTTTTCTAATTCAGAACAATACAATCGTGGCAGAAGTTGAGGTACTTTTTTAAATCGAAATCAACAAATTATATTGTTTCCAAAAAATATGAAAATATATTTGAAGTATCAATTAATATTATATACAAACAATAATTGTATTATTAAAATCATTTGTTCAAATTTTTTTTTCAAAATTGCATGAAAAAGCAACCCTAACACTAGACACCGCCCGACACCGCAACAATTGTGTCACATCAAATGACTTTTGAATATAAACAATCAACCATATTTATACAGGATCAATTTTTTTGGGAGTAAAAATTTTTTTTAAAACTAACAATGCAACATAAATAAATAATGTTTTAACTTGGTTTCACAAGAGTTAAAATAATTAATAATTTTAAAGATATGGCTGTTTGCATTGACCCTTTAAAAATAATGGAGATTCATCCGAAATCAATCGGACAAAAATAATTATTTTATAAGTAATAATTCTCGTGCTTAATCGAAGTTTCTGTTTTTTTCCAAAAATAACAAAATGGGTTTTTGGATATTCGAAAAAAACAAGAGATAACAAATTGAACTTTATTTAAAATTGGAAATCCTTCAATTAAGTACGAGATTTTATCGGTGTAAAATATCATTAAAATTTCTTAAGATGATTTCGAGCTAGGTATATCTCGAAAAAGGTTTGTCGAATTAACTTTAAATTTTTAGACAATATTTTTAAAATATAATAGTTTAGGAAAAAACGCAAAAAAATGTTCCAAGTTCTAACTACCCCTAACCCTTAAAAATATGCTAAGCAAAGGTTGAATTCTTAGTTAAAATTGTTAAGGATAATATTTCAAATGCTAAACAAATTTTTACAACAATAATACAATTTCATTTCCGCCAATCTGCTTGAAAAGAAATGGAGCATTTGAATAACTCTATTTTTAAAAAAGAGCAAAAAATCGTCTTTTACCACTGTTTCTTTGCTCAGCAAAGCACAGAAAAACATTAATTGATTTCATTTCTGTTTCAAAAATCATCTCAATACATTTTCACTTTTCAAGTCATGGGCGGAAATGGGTTAAGAGTTAAAGTTAAATCATTAAAAAGTGTCCAAAATACGTATTTCAACTTTTATATATTAACTTTGAGAAATTTGAGCATTGCGTACGATATATGAATGCAGATTCACTCATGATGAAAATAATAGATACACCAATATAATTTTGGTGATTTGTCGTAAATGCTGAATTTTTAACATTTTCAAAAAGTACAGGATGGCATTTTTTAGTAATTGTAATTATTTGTAAAAAACTTGCTGAAAATAATGATACACTTGACAGCTTCTAAGAGAAAAAAATTGAAATAAATACAAGCTTGTATTTATTGCAAGGAAATAGTAAGTATTCCTTAAAAGGATGTTAATTGTAATAAAAAATTATAAATATCACATGTAGATGGCTCGAAATGTTCATTGTCCAAGTGAGGAACGCAGAATTGCTATAAACCTCAGAAGTTATTGCTATATTATTAAAAAGATCCCTTCATTTTGTACAAAAGGCATAAATAAATAAAAATAAAGAGGAGACACGAGGACTTTCATAGAAAACCACAACAGAACTGAACCGACGCATCGTGAGGATCGCGAAATCTGACCCTTTTAAGCCTTCAAGGGTCATTGCATCCGAAATTGACAACATTATCATATTTGGCAATGATTATTCAAGAAATGTAAGACGTCCAAAAAGCAAGGAATTTCATCCTCGGTACACACAAAAACGGTGAAGCATGCAGGCGGAAATATTATGGTAGGGGTGGTTTTTTTCTGACATGTAGGTGGATACACTGAATATAAGTCAAATAAGAAAAATTAAAATAGATTTTAAGTAGTATGAAAACCAAAATAATTTAATTTCACTTAGAAAGCTGAAGCACAATGTGGCATAGTTTTCATTTTCTTCGGTAACGTTTGAAAAACATATTGTATTTTCTTTCGGAATTGCATTGATGATGCAATGATGAAACGTGCATTTAAATTATATTATTTAAGGTAGTGGAAAAATTATTATTATATCTATTATTTTCATCATGAGTGTATGTACGCGTGTTTTTCAATAACTATATTCACATATATGTATGTATACAAATATATTTAGAGAGAACTATATATATATATGTACATATGTATGTATGTATGTACATACATATATATGTAAGCATATCGTGGGGCACAAACATAATAAGACACCAATTAATGACTTAACCAATTTAACTAGTTTTTAATGGGAAAGTTAAAATTCACTCACTTTTGCGTCATACGACTCATTTTTTTTTTCACTTAGATTTTCTTATTTATTTATGAATAAAACGCCACAAATTATTTTAAATATTTTTGTCTTTTTCACTAATTTGTCGCTCTTAGACTTTTGGAATAAAGTGGCAACTTCTTTAACCGTGAGCGGCAAAGTCAAATTGTACGACGTTGCCAGAAATCACCACTAATGATTAACCCTGTATTTTTACGCGGGTAAAAACTTCAAATTTAATAAATGACAGATTTATGAATTTTTCAAATGCATTTTTCTCAAAATTCTTTCAGCAGAATTTGATAAAACTCTACCAGAATAATCAGTAAATAATGCTTAATCTAATGGACTACCGTGCATTTTCTGACTCGTCTTAGAAAAGTTAGCGACGATTTCTCTCCATCCCTTGCAAATGCCCCTTTATTTATTTTTTTGGTTCGCGCTGCTGGCCGATAATAAGCGACAGATTTATGAATTTTTCAAATGCATTTTTCTCAAAATTCTTTCAGCAGAATTTGATAAAACTCTACCAGAATAATCAGTAAATAATGCTTAATCTAATGGACTACCGTGCATTTTCTGACTCGTCTTAGAAAAGTTAGCGACGATTTCTCTCCATTCCTTGCAAATGCCCCTTTATTTATTTTTTTGGTTCGCGCTGCTGGCCGATAATAAGCGACAGATTTATGAATTTTTCAAATACATTTTTCTCAAAATTCTTTCAGCAGAATTTGATAAAACTCTACCAGAATAATCAGTAAATAATGCTTAATCTAATGGACTACCGTGCATTTTCTGACTCGTCTTAGAAAAGTTAGCGACGATTTCTCTCCATCCCTTGCAAATGCCCCTTTATTTATTTTTTTGGTTCGCGCTGCTGGCCGATAATAAGCGACAGATTTATGAATTTTTCAAATGCATTTTTCTCAAAATTCTTTCAGCAGAATTTGATAAAACTCTACCAGAATAATCAGTAAATAATGCTTAATCTAATGGACTACCGTGCATTTTCTGACTCGTCTTAGAAAAGTTAGCGACGATTTCTCTCCATCCCTTGCAAATGCCCCTTTATTTATTTTTTTGGTTCGCGCTGCTGGCCGATAATAAGCGACAGATTTATGAATTTATCAAATGCATTTTTCTCAAAATTCTTTCAGCAGAATTTGATAAAACTCTATCAGAATAATCAGTAAATAATGCTTAATCTAATGGACTACCGTGCATTTTCTGACTCGTCTTAGAAAAGTTAGCGACGATTTCTCTCCATCCCTTGCAAATGCCCCTTTATTTATTTTTTTGGTTCGCGCTGCTGGCCGATAATAAGCGACAGATTTATGAATTTTTCAAATGCATTTTTCTCAAAATTCTTTCAGCAGAATTTGATAAAACTCTACCAGAATAATCAGTAAATAATGCTTAATCTAATGGACTACCGTGCATTTTCTGACTCGTCTTAGAAAAGTTAGCAACGATTTCTCTCCATCCCTTGCAAATGCCCCTTTATTTATTTTTTTGGTTCGCGCTGCTGGCCGATAATAAGCGACAGATTTATGAATTTTTCAAATGCATTTTTCTCAAAATTCTTTCAGCAGAATTTGATAAAACTCTACCAGAATAATCAGTAAATAATGCTTAATCTAATGGACTACCGTGCATTTTCTGACTCGTCTTAGAAAAGTTAGCGACGGTTTCTCTCCATCCCTTGCAATGGCCTTTGCATTTAATATGTTTCCGGTTATTGCTCCATAATTGTAACTTAAAATATAAATTTCTCAAAATCCTTTCAGCAGAATTTGATGAAAATTTGTCAGAATAGATATAGAGTTATGCTTAATCAATAAAACAACCGTGCATTGCATGACTCGTGCTCAGAATTTTTTTATTTCAATGACAAAATGTCTTATATTTCCATGTAAAAATATAGTAATTTTATATTAATTTTATAACTATTTGGTAAATCCCAGCAATATAATAAATTAATTGTAAAATACCAGCTAATTTGTTTTGACATTTTAATGCAGTTTACAATTTTTATTACGAAATAAATGACAAAGACTTAAAATTCAAATGTTGCCGCTTGCCTGTGAATCGATTTTGATTACTGGTTCTTTACACTGGTTCCGATTTGGAGCTGGCGGCATCCTTATCAGTGAATTTCCTTTGACCAAGGCACCCACACGTTTGGGCAATTTTCTCAAAAACTGTTCAGCAGATTTTGATTAAATTTGGTGGAGTTATGCCTGAATATGTGGAGCTCAATATGAGATACCGTGCATTGTCTGACTCGTGCTGTGAATCGAGTTATTTTGATAACAGTGAGAATGCAATTTTTTCGTCGCTTTTTGTATGGAGAAAAACTATAGGTTGGTCAACTGATAAGCGATTTTCTCAAAAACTGTTCAGCAGATTTTGATTAAACTTGCTGGAGATATTCCTGAATATGTGGAGTTTCATTTGCAATATCGTGCATACTCTGACTCGTGCTGTGAATGGAGCTATTCCCCAAAATGTTGGGAGCTAATTTTTTCTACAACAGAATGAGAACCTATTCGATGATCTAAAATAATTAATAGTTTTTCTTTTTTGCCTAAAAAGACTCCCAAAAAGAACTGAAATGGTTTTTTTTTAAAGTCTGTATAAACCTAATTTTTTTGAATTTTGAATTCTTTTAATTCATTATATAGGCTGTGCATTGTCTTACAATTAAAATATAAATTTGCTTTTCTAATTCAGAACAATACAATCGTGGCAGAAGTTGAGGTACTTTTTTAAATCGAAATCAACAAATTATATTGTTTCCAAAAAATATGAAAATATATTTGAAGTATCAATTAATATTATATACAAACAATAATTGTATTATTAAAATCATTTGTTCAAATTTTTTTTTCAAAATTGCATGAAAAAGCAACCCTAACACTAGACACCGCCCGACACCGCAACAATTGTGTCACATCAAATGACTTTTGAATATAAACAATCAACCATATTTATACAGGATCAATTTTTTTTGGGGAGTAAAATTTTTTTTAAAACTAACAATGCAACATAAATAAATAATGTTTTAACTTGGTTTCACAAGAGTTAAAATAATTAATAATTTTAAAGATATGGCTGTTTGCATTGACCCTTTAAAAATAATGGAGATTCATCCGAAATCAATCGGACAAAAATAATTATTTTATAAGTAATAATTCTCGTGCTTAATCGAAGTTTCTGTTTTTTTCCAAAAATAACAAAATGGGTTTTTGGATATTCGAAAAAACAAGAGATAACAAATTGAACTTTATTTAAAATTGGAAATCCTTCAATTAAGTACGAGATTTTATCGGTGTAAAATATCATTAAAATTTCTTAAGATGATTTCGAGCTAGGTATATCTCGAAAAAGGTTTGTCGAATTAACTTTAAATTTTTAGACAATATTTTTAAAATATAATAGTTTAGGAAAAAACGCAAAAAAATGTTCCAAGTTCTAACTACCCCTAACCCTTAAAAATATGCTAAGCAAAGGTTGAATTCTTAGTTAAAATTGTTAAGGATAATATTTCAAATGCTAAACAAATTTTTACAACAATAATACAATTTCATTTCCGCCAATCTGCTTGAAAAGAAATGGAGCATTTGAATAACTCTATTTTTAAAAAAGAGCAAAAAATCGTCTTTTACCACTGTTTCTTTGCTCAGCAAAGCACAGAAAAACATTAATTGATTTCATTTCTGTTTCAAAAATCATCTCAATACATTTTCACTTTTCAAGTCATGGGCGGAAATGGGTTAAGAGTTAAAGTTAAATCATTAAAAAGTGTCCAAAATACGTATTTCAACTTTTATATATTAACTTTGAGAAATTTGAGCATTGCATACGATATATGAATGCAGATTCACTCATGATGAAAATAATAGACACACCAATATAATTTTGGTGATTTGTCGTAAATGCTGAATTTTTAACATTTTCAAAAAGTACAGGATGGCATTTTTTAGTAATTGTAATTATTTGTAAAAAACTTGCTGAAAATAATGATACACTTGACAGCTTCTAAGAGAAAAAAATTGAAATAAATACAAGCTTGTATTTATTGCAAGGAAATAGTAAGTATTCCTTAAAAGGATGTTAATTGTAATAAAAAATTATAAATATCACATGTAGATGGCTCGAAATGTTCATTGTCCAAGTGAGGAACGCAGAATTGCTATAAACCTCAGAAGTTATTGCTATATTATTAAAAAGATCCCTTCATTTTGTACAAAAGGCATAAATAAATAAAAATAAAGAGGAGACACGAGGACTTTCATAGAAAACCACAACAGAACTGAACCGACGCATCGTGAGGATCGCGAAATCTGACCCTTTTAAGCCTTCAAGGGTCATTGCATCCGAAATTGACAACATTATCATATTTGGCAATGATTATTCAAGAAATGTAAGACGTCCAAAAAGCAAGGAATTTCATCCTCGGTACACACAAAAACGGTGAAGCATGCAGGCGGAAATATTATGGTAGGGGGTGGTTTTTTTCTGACATGTAGGTGGATACACTGAATATAAGTCAAATAAGAAAATTAAAATAGATTTTAAGTAGTATGAAAACCAAAATAATTTAATTTCACTTAGAAAGCTGAAGCACAATGTGGCATAGTTTTCATTTTCTTCGGTAACGTTTGAAAAACATATTGTATTTTCTTTCGGAATTGCATTGATGATGCAATGATGAAACGTGCATTTAAATTATATTATTTAAGGTAGTGGAAAAATTATTATTATATCTATTATTTTCATCATGAGTGTATGTACGCGTGTTTTTCAATAACTATATTCACATATATGTATGTATACAAATATATTTAGAGAGAACTATATATATATATGTACATATGTATGTATGTATGTACATACATATATATGTAAGCATATCGCGGGGCACAAACATAATAAGACACCAATTAATGACTTAACCAATTTAACTAGTTTTTAATGGGAAAGTTAAAATTCACTCACTTTTGCGTCATACGACTCACTTTTTTTTTCACTTAGATTTTCTTATTTATTTATGAATAAAACGCCACAAATTATTTTAAATATTTTTGTCTTTTTCACTAATTTGTCGCTCTTAGACTTTTGGAATAAAGTGGCAACTTCTTTAACCGTGAGCGGCAAAGTCAAATTGTACGACGTTGCCAGAAATCACCACTAATGATTAACCCTGTATTTTTACGCGGGTAAAAACTTCAAATTTAATAAATGACAGATTTATGAATTTTTCAAATGCATTTTTCTCAAAATTCTTTCAGCAGAATTTGATAAAACTCTACCAGAATAATCAGTAAATAATGCTTAATCTAATGGACTACCGTGCATTTTCTGACTCGTCTTAGAAAAGTTAGCGACGATTTCTCTCCATCCCTTGCAAATGCCCCTTTATTTATTTTTTTGGTTCGCGCTGCTGGCCGATAATAAGCGACAGATTTATGAATTTTTCAAATGCATTTTTTTCAAAATTCTTTCAGCAGAATTTGATAAAACTCTACCAGAATAATCAGTAAATAATGCTTAATCTAATGGACTACCGTGCATTTTCTGACTCGTCTTAGAAAAGTTAGCGACGATTTCTCTCCATCCCTTGCAAATGCCCCTTTATTTATTTTTTTGGTTCGCGCTGCTGGCCGATAATAAGCGACAGATTTATGAATTTTTCAAATGCATTTTTCTCAAAATTCTTTCAGCAGAATTTGATAAAACTCTACCAGAATAATCAGTAAATAATGCTTAATCTAATGGACTACCGTGCATTTTCTGACTCGTCTTAGAAAAGTTAGCGACGGTTTCTCTCCATCCCTTGCAATGGCCTTTGCATTTAATATGTTTCCGGTTATTGCTCCATAATTGTAACTTAAAATATAAATTTCTCAAAATCCTTTCAGCAGAATTTGATGAAAATTTGTCAGAATAGATATAGAGTTATGCTTAATCAATAAAACAACCGTGCATTGCATGACTCGTGCTCAGAATTTTTTTATTTCAATAACAAAATGTCTTATATTTTTATGTAAAAATATAGTAATTTTATATTAATTTTATAACTATTTGGTAAATCCCAGCAATATAATAAATTAATTGTAAAATACCAGCTAATTTGTTTTGACATTTTAATGCAGTTTACAATTTTTATTACGAAATAAATGACAAAGACTTAAAATTCAAATGTTGCCGCTTGCCTGTGAATCGATTTTGATTACTGGTTCTTTACACTGGTTCCGATTTGGAGCTGGCGGCATCCTTATCAGTGAATTTCCTTTGACCAAGGCACCCACACGTTTGGGCAATTTTCTCAAAAACTGTTCAGCAGATTTTGATTAAATTTGGTGGAGTTATGCCTGAATATGTGGAGCTCAATATGAGATACCGTGCATTGTCTGACTCGTGCTGTGAATCGAGTTATTTTGATAACAGTGAGAATGCAATTTTTTCGTCGCTTTTTGTATGGAGAAAAACTATAGGTTGGTCAACTGATAAGCGATTTTCTCAAAAACTGTTCAGCAGATTTTGATTAAACTTGCTGGAGATATTCCTGAATATGTGGAGTTTCATTTGCAATATTGTGCATACTCTGACTCGTGCTGTGAATGGAGCTATTCCCCAAAATGTTGGGAGCTAATTTTTTCGTGTTCAAAATTTTCATACTTCCATTGTTTAAAACCACCCAAAAGTTAATAATATTCATAGATAATGCTATTATTAATAGATTTCATCTTTATTTTGTTTAAAAAAGTTAGTTATTAACAAAATAATTAAATTTTAAAAATTGAAAAAATTTTAACAGTGGCTTAACAGCGACCGTCGCTAACTCGGCATTAACAGACCGTCGCTATTTTGACGGACATCCTTTGTAAAGGATCGCGGTTAACTGTCGGTGTTCATTCGTTGAAGGCTCGCGGCTGACTTTTGTTGTTGACTCGTTAAAAGCTCGAGGCTGACTGTCCTCTCTGATACTGTGGCTCGCCTTTTATCTACTTCAAAATCAGATTGAAGAAACTTGTGCCGTTATTAAACGTTCGTATTCCTTCATTCTTCGTCTCTTCGGTGCATTCTGGTCTTGACGCCAAGCTCGTCGACCAATGAGAACCCAAAAGCAAACCTCTCCCTTTCTGTCCCAGGCGATAGAACTACCGTTGCAGTTGCTACTGTTGCTTTGTCTAACTTCTTTGTAAAAAAAATTTTTTTCTCTGTGCCTGCGTTGTTTTGCTGTGGCTGTACCTGAACGGCGTCATGGAAAATTTCCCTCGATGTTTCTTGCTTCTGAGCATTTATTAACGGTGTTTTTTTTTTCTTCTATGCCTATGCTGCTTGCTGTGACTGTACTTGAACAGCGTCATGGAAAATTTCCATCGTTGTTTCTCTTTCTACTTGTTTCTTAACGGTGCTTTCTGTCGCTGATTCTACTGCTTCGGCTGCCGTAACTCTGCCGGGTCCATAGGCTATGTCACTGGCTATGCGAATGGTTCTATCGCTGACTAACTAGTTATAATTTTCTGTCGCTGATTCTACGTGTACTCTACCGTAACTCTGCTGCATTAATTAGCTATGTTGATGGTTATGTACGCCGTTCTATCGCTGACTCTAGAAATATAATTTTCTGTCGCTGATTACACTGTCTACTCTATCGTGATTCTGCTGGACATATTAGCTCTATCGGTGATTATGTCGATGGTCCTATCGCTGACTAACAAACTGCTGCGTTGCTTTGCTGGATTTCGTTTGGGATAAAGGAAACAAATGGGGATATGTGCAAATATGGGAACACAGGGATACATGTATGTGGGCCAACATATACGGTGAACACAAAATGATAGATATACACATATATATAAAAAAAAAATTCTTTTTATATAAATAAAATTTTACACTTTCCAATGCGGGTATACAAGCATTCCTGTGGCATATGAAACTCCCGCGATATGGGTTATGGTGGTTGTTTACGCCACGCAGATGACAGGCTCGTGAAACAATTATATATGCATGCATATATATATATGCATCAATAAAAATTTAAATTTCACCTTGTTGCATTACAAAAAAAATATTTGGTGTATTAAATGATTTTTTCCTTACATTTTCTCTCTCTTGTAATGCAACAAAATTAGGCAAAATTTTCCCAAAATATATATACGATGTTCTCTTCAACTCTCGGGTCCCTGCTCGGGCGCCATCTGTAAGGAAGTTTTCCGGCTGGGGTACAACTCTCAGTCTCCCCAGGGTCTTCCGTTATAGATTATTTATAATAGAATGCCGAGACCGGAGATCTGATCGAGCTACAGTGAGTGTTAATACTGCATATCTATGCTATCGCTAGGAATGCACTACAGGAAGACTAAGAGATAGAAAGAGACAGAAACTTGAAACAAATACATGCGGACATACAGTTCGGTTAGGGTACAACCCGGACACCGAACTACAATTAAGCTACTAAAATACAAGGTCACGATAGGGAAACATAAAGCTAAGTCGGTTAAGGTATAACCTGGACACCGACTTAACCCAACATAACATATGGATGTCCCAGGACTTAAGTTGAGGTCGATTAGGGTACAACCCGGACATCGATCACAACATAAATCCTGGTCGCATGCCAATGGATATCAGTCGCCATCACAGTCAACAAGGGTACAACCCGGACGTTGGCTGTGTGGCGACCTAATACCCCGGCACACTACAAATAAACACTACACTCTCCTCGGCATTGGGTAGGGTACAACCCGGATGCCAATGCCAGAGGAGAAACACATACTATAGTGACACACACATACCAAGGAATGGGATCAGGGAAAGGATAGGAGATGATGTTAGTCCCAGTCTAGTTTCACCCCAATAATTGTGACATCTTTGCTTTAACACTTTACAAACTTTATTGTAGATTTATTCATTATAATTCTTTGGCTAAATGCCACCTAACCACACTCTAATAGGTATGGGATCAAAGGGGAGGGCAGCTATTGGACCACATGGCCGACTCACCCGCTATCCTGTTCCACACACACTTAACACGTATCTCCTGGTATGATCGGCAGCGTCGCTCTTTCCTTGCGGATTTTCTTTGCACTAACTTTGTTTGTGACTTGTCCTTAATTATCTTTTTCTGATAAGGGCCGGCTGTGGGTCCTTGCACTTTATTAATTACACTTTGACACTTCTTTGCACTTTTATTCTCCCGACTGTCTCCTTTAAGGGTGGTTTGCGTAATGATTTTTTTGCTCTCCCATTACGCAGTCGCTGACCGCTCTTTTTCGGGCTTTCGACTTTTCCTCTGCCCAGGCTCTGCTTCTGCCGACTGCGACACGCGCTCTTTCAATCGTTGTTACCATGACAACCGATTCTGTCGCGACATGCGTCGGCGTCAGAATCGTCACGTACGCATTTTTCGGTCCCGTTGCAACCCCGTTGGGCTTGCATGTGTGTGTGTGTATGTGTATATATGCGGCCGGCTAAATGCCACTGCGCAATTAATTTTGTATATAAGCGGGCATACCTAAAGAGAAACTTATGTACCTATGTATATATATACGCATGTGTACATGGCAATGAGCGTATACATAAATAGTAATGTACCTAGAGATGAGACGATTAATTAAGACACAAGTCAGAGTATTTAGGGTTGAGCTTAATGACTTATTATTATCTATCGGTTTGAAATAACAATATGAGATTTTCTGAGCTTCGTAATTGTGGCGTGGTGCCAAATTGGCACTTCGTCACAGTAGTGAAGCGATTTTCAACATTTAAAAAGTATTTGATAGCTAATTCCTTAAGTTTCAAATTAAGTGGCCGAAGGTGCCACGAGAGCAGGTTGCTTTGATATTCAAAGTCAAAGTTGAAAAATATTTCTAGGCATATTTTACGCATAAAATTCATTTAAAAACGCTTTTTTGATCACAAATATGAACATTATAATTTTAAATTTGATTACTTAATCGGAAATTTTGATGTTTTGTTTTAACTATACCCTTGCAGAGGGTATTATAAAATTGGTCAGATGTTTGTAACGCATAGAAATATACATTTTTGACCCCATAAAGTATATATATTCTTGATCAGCATTAATAGCCGAGTCGAATGAGATATGTCCGTCTATACGTCTGTCTGTTTGAATCACGATGACGGCCTTAAATTTTAAGCTACATGGTTGAAGCATGAAAAACAAAGTTCCTTAATCGATCAAGTATGAAAAGTATTTACTTTTTGCTGCAGGCATTGTATATCTCGGAATCATCCCGATCGGATGACTATATCGTCCTCCTATATAAACCTCCATAACTTTGTTGTTTTTCAATCAAATATTACAAAATTTGTTGTTTATGAGGTTGGTTTACATTCTAACATATCCACCAAGTTTAATTAGAATCGGTTGACTATATCATATAGCTCCCATAGGAACGATCGGTCAAGAATATTGGTTCAGAGCAATAACTTGGGTGTTTTTAAAACGATTGTGACGAAATTTGGTTTTCGGAAGTTTAGTATATATAGAAATGGCTGTGCTAAGTTTCAGCCAAATCGGTTGAATATATGCTATACCTCCCATAGGAGCAAATCAGACCAACAAATTTTTTTTGTCGAATTACATTTTTTTCTTAAGCTACGAACATTTAATGTAGGTTTGACTTTTTTCATATGCTTTTTAATGTAATTGTAAATTTGTAATTGTTAAACAACAGTTTGCGAGGGCATACGAACTTGGGCACGGCCGAAGTTAGCCCATCAAAATTAAATAATAATGTTTAAGTGAATTTTGTAGGTAAACCATGCCTAGAAATATTTTTCAACTTTGACCTTGAATATCAAAGCACCCGCATTCGTGGCACCTTCGGCCACTTAATTTGAAGCGGTAAGAGTGCCTCTACAGTGACGACTTTTAGTGTGCCGAATTCCATGGACGCGCCTTGACACCGGGTCTGAAGGAACATTCCTGTCCGAGAGGATGTTCGATCTGGTGAGACCCCGGTTCCGTGTCACTGACGCTGAAATCAGTGGCACATGTGGCACAATCAGCCACATTTCACACGAATGTTGACCAATAGACTTAATATTCGATGTGGATCTTCTCCCCCGCGTTTTAGGAAAGCGCATCGAAAAGGGCATTTGAAGGTCCCTCCTTGCTCTGGACACAATCCCCGGCATACTCTTGCTTCACATCCGAGATATTTCTTGGCCTCTTAAACCTACGAAAAGTAATTTCTATCCGATAACGCCTTATATAAACATTGTGACCCGGTCCATGTATCACTAAAAAAAAAAATAAATCGAGTTAACGCGCGTTTTAGTTCACTCCACACTTGGGTAATAAGTCTGGACTCTCAGATCAGAAGCTTCGCCCCTCTACAAACATTTGTAATAAATAAAATGTTGTTATGCCTCTATAAAAAGATAAGAAGACCAGCTTTAATTAACCGTTTAAAATTTTTTTGTTTTTCTTAGTTTTAGAGGTGTTATTTGCGTTTGGAGTTGTTCACGCCAGAAAGGGTGACCAGCGGGGAATGAAGAGGGCTTTTGCCATTATCCTCGAACGGGCACACTAGTATAATTGCTAGGCAAGTTCTATGGAAAACTCCATGTTGAAAAGTTGATTTTTCCATCCCCGGTATATTATATACGCTTCCGAGATCTTTTCTTGGCCTCTTAAACTTTCCAAAAACCACTTATATCCGATAACGCCTTATATTAACTTGTGACCCGGTACTTATGTGCAATAAATTGGCCTGTGTTTAGCCGAGTTACCGCGCGTTTTAATTCCTTCAACAATTGGGTAATAAGTTTGGGCTCCCAGATCAGAAGCTTCGCCCCGCTACAAACATTGGTCTTTCGAGCTGGATATCCTTCCACACGCCCCAGCTTCGCATCGGCGGAGAATCTGATAAGTAGAAACATTCTTATTGCCATTCCACTTATTCAACAATACATACACATACATACATACCTGTAGTGAAAAGTTTCCCGCTCTTTTCCATAGCAACTTTTCACTCTATTTTGTGTGGATATTCAATTATATTTTCTTCATCCCGTAGCTTATCCTAGCATTTTTAAACATTTTGTCATTTTGCCTTTGATTTTTTCCATTCGCGTACCAACTACAAACACACATAAGTGCATACATAAGTGAATACAAGTGCAAGCTGAAATTAAAAAGTGCTTTAGTTTTCGTGTTTGGCCCAAGATCACCAACAAACTTACCTGTAAATGACTTGGTCATAATTCCGACCAGTCCTCCGTCGTTCCGAAAAAACCTCAAGAAAAAAGAATTAACTTGAAAGTGCACACTTACATGCATCCATATGTATGTATGTGTATCCATCCATATATAAATCGGTGTGTCGGCAGTTTTATACATCTATCGGTATAATTCAACATTTCGGCATTTATTTTCCGAGATTTTCCGCACTAACTTTCCAAATTTCCAACATTCGCACTTCACTTGCACTTTAATTTCTCCGGCAAACGCGTAAAAATTAATTAAAGAGTCAAAATTTCCAATGTAAGCAACCCACCAATTGGCAGCACAGCTGATGTCCAAAATTAACTTTCTCACGTGAAAATAATTAAAATTCAGAATAAATATTTAAAAAAAAAAAAAATATTCCAATTCCGATTTAATAATTTCGGCATTTTCGTGTGCGTGTGAATAATAATTTTGTTGACAAATTTCCACTAAAATGTTGCGCCCTTTCCGTATTTCCAGCGAAATCGATTCCAAATATTCCGGTTTTTTATTTTTGATAATTAATTTTTCTAAATTTTAAATTTAATAAAATACCGTGCAATATAAAGCACATGGCATTCCAGCCACGGACAAATCTTAGCGAATTTTCGACCCGCTTGCAGCAAATAAAACCTTCTGATCAAATAAATCCGAAAAGCTGCAATCGAAATAGCGCTCAATGGTTTTGGACTTTTCCACTGGACCACATAAAGTCCAGTCACCACACAAATCAAATTTTAGAAAATTATTAAAAATTTTATAAAATTATTTATTCTTATTTTGTCTTGGATTTCATCTAAAAAATATATATTTTTATTTATTGTTATTCAACTCATCGATTTGCCGACGCATCCGTTTGGTTTCCAAATTTGATATTATACAGTCCACTACGGTCAAATTGGTTGACCAACACGATATCCTTCGTGACTCGTTCTAGCTCAATCCAGCTATGCCCACAGATCCAGCTAAAAGCAGCCACAAAACCGATCGTCTAGCAGTGCCTCGTCGATCCACGTCGCCATCCACTCCGCTATCTAATTCCAAGGTATCCCGCAATACCGACACCGTCAAGCGTTCCTCCAACGCTCAATCTTCACCAGGCCTTGCCGGCACTACGCCCAAAAGGGCATCCGTTTGCAGTCGCATTCCCTCGCCCGCGCACTCCGACTCTAGCTCCCGATCAATTCCACGCGTCACGGTTTCCGCTCCCACCTCCAAAACAATAACCCGATCTGAGTCCCAGCGACTGTCCGAAGCAGCTGACATGTCCGTGAACCGCTTTATCGCTTGTGACGGTCTGACCGATTTCGAGGTCAACACAATGGGCTCCCTCGAGTGTGACGTGCCATTGTTTTCGATGAAATTGCACTTGGAGCAGACAAAGGTCCTGTGGAGCAGAGTCGAATCCGAGTACTTGTCATGTACCAGAGCCCTTACGGCTGACGCGAGCGAAGAAAACAAGACCAATTAGGTGACGGTGCAATCCAAATATGCATACGTATATATGGTGTACGTACGGTGCGGTAGCACCTTAGGAGAACGCATAGAGCGACTCCAGTCGTTCAATACAACTCCTGCGTCCCAAAACGCCCCCGAAATCCGAGAACAGCACGTCCATGCTGGCTATCTGCTACCTCCGTGTGAGGTGGACGTGTTTACAGGCGACTATAATCAGTGGCCCACGTTCCGCGACCTGTTCACAGCCTTGTATCATCTGGTGTCCAAAACGCGCGGCGAGGCAAAGGCAATTGTTTCCAGTTCCCCTCTCACTAATGATGGTTTCCATGCGGCTTGGGAGAATCTTCAAGCTCGGTTTGAAAACAAGAGACAGCTTGTTGCCAGCCAGATGAAGATTCTCTTTAACCTTCCAGCAGGCGTTCACGAGACTTGCGCCGCCATGAAAGATATCCATCCAAGGGTGCTTAACCACGCTCACGCGATCCGGTGTTAGCACGGAGAACTGGGACGTCTTGTTGGTGGCGCTTTTTACATCCAAATTGCCAAACGCCACCATCGCATTATGGGAACAATCCATCCCAAAGAAGACTGACCTCTCATCCTGGTCCGACCTGAACAACTTTCTAATAGATCGGTATCGCGTTCTAGAAATGTTGGAAGGTCGAAAGCCCACTCCTGTGCTACAAGTAATCCCAGCAGCCGTCCGCAAATCTGGGCCTCCGACTAGATTCCAGTCTTTGACCCCTACCGTCACTATCAACAAGGTCTCCTGCCAATTGTGTGGCGGAGAGAACCATCCGATCCGCGTCTGTCCTAAATTCGCAGATATGCCCGTGCAAGAACGAGTGGCGGCAATTAAACATTTAAAGTTATGTCTCAATTGCTTTGCACGTGGCCATCCATTGCGAGAGTGTCCTAGTGTCCATAGTTGCCGCGTATGCCAGGAGCGGCACCACACACTTTTGCATCGCATCAACATTTCCACAGTGACGACTTTCAGTGTGCAGCCACTAAAAATAAATCCTCGGTGACAACTAACAAATGCTCTCCCTGCAGAGTCAGTTGAGCGCCCAAATCCAAGCCATGGCCTCCAGAAGTTCCGAATATCCACGCCTCGTAAAGGTTTGCTGAGTACGGCCATGGTAACTATACGACATCAAGGTGCCGAATTCCAAGCACGCGCCTTGATAGACACCGGATCTGAGGGAACATTCCTATCCAAGAGGATGTTCGATCTGGTGAGACCCCGGTTCCGTGTCACTGACGCTGAAATCAGTGGCATCTCCAATTGTGTTGCAACCAACTCTCACAAAGTATGCGAATTAAAAATCTCTTCTTCTAGAGAGCCTTCCAAACACGTGGAAGCGCACGCATTCGTCTTGCCCAACCTTCCTAGCGCGATTCCATCCTGCCCGGTTCCCAAAAAGTTAAAGGAGAGCATTCCGCGTCTTCCTTTGGCAGATCCACATTTCCAAGAAAGTACTCCAGTAGACTTAATCATCGGTGTGGATCTTTCCCCCGCGTTTTAGGAAAGCGCATCGGAAAGGGCATCTGCGGGTCCCTCCTGGCTCTAGAGACGATATTCGGGTGGATTCTGTGCGGTTCCACAGTTGAGCCGACCACTGGGTCCACGTCTGCAGCTCAAATTTCCGCGTCTTCAAGCCGTCGTCCCAGCCTCGAAGGAAGCGATGGACTTCATCGAGAGAACTCCTACCTGTGCAAGGTCTGCGGAGGATTATGTAGAAGTAAGTCGGGCTGTCACCGGTGTGGTGAGAAACACCATACCCTCCTCCATCCCACGGCTTCCGTAGCATGACGATGTGCTTCACCGAGGAATCTACCGCAACGAGGCTCGTCCAACTCCAAATGCTTACCCCGAGCACCCACGAGGCATACCTCTATCCTGAGGTCATCCAATCCAATTATGTGTCCAGTTCGGGCGGAACTCCTTTAGTTCGGCGCTCCAGAACGTTGCTGCTCCCCATCCTTACCAGTCCACCCGGGCTATTGCAACTTGTTGCAAGGGGGGCGGTAATTTCACGCCAGAAAGGGTGACCAGCGGCTAATGAAGAGGGCTTTTGCCATTATCCTCGAACGGTCACACTAAAGTTGAAAAGTTGATTTTTCCATCCCCGGTATATTATATACGCTTCCGAGATCTTTTCTTGGCCTCTTAAATTTTCCAAAAACCACTTATATCCGATAACGCCTTATATTAACTTGTGACCCGGTACTTATGTGCAATAAATTGGCCTGTGTTTAACCGAGTTACCGCGCGTTTTAATTCCTTCAACAATTGGGTAATAAGTTTGGGCTATCAGATCAGAAGCTTCGCCCCGCTACAAACAGGAGTTTAAAAACATATTAAAACGATCATTAAAGTGAGCCACTATACTCGCCAGACTCTTACGCCGACGCTATACTCGCCAGACTCTTACGCCGACGCTCGCTGCCGCCGCTAAGCTAAAAAGACTAAGAGAACGGGTATTAAATTACTTTAATTTTTGTAAAGCGCTACCGAAGTCGTACATACGATGCACAGTGGGGCCATCGCTCATTTCTCTTGTCAAAAATCACATCTTCCAAGGTAGTGAAGCGATTTTCAACATTTAAAAAGTATTTGATAGCTAATTCCTTAAGTTTCAAATTAAGTGGCCGAAGGTGCCACGAGAGCGGGTTGCTTTGATATTCAAAGTCAAAGTTGAAAAATATTTCTAGGCATATTTTACGCATAAAATTCATTTAAAAACGCTTTTTTGATCACAAATATGAACATTATAATTTTAATTTTGATTACTTAATCGGAAATTTTGATGTTTTGTTTTAACTATACCCTTGCAGAGGGTATTATAAAATTGGTCAGATGTTTGTAACGCATAGAAATATACATTTTTGACCCCATAAAGTATATATATTCTTGATCAGCATTAATAGCCGAGTCGAATGAGATATGTCCGTCTATACGTCTGTCTGTTTGAATCACGATGACGGCCTTAAATTTTAAGCTACATGGTTGAAGCATGAAAAACAAAGTTCCTTAATCGATCAAGTATGAAAAGTATTTACTTTTTGCTGCAGGCATTGTATATCTCGGAATCATCCCGATCGGATGACTATATCGTCCTCCTATATAAACCTCCATAACTTTGTTGTTTTTCAATCAAATATTACAAAATTTGTTGTTTATGAGGTTGGTTTACATTCTATCATATCCACCAAGTTTAATTAGAATCGGTTGACTATATCATATAGCTCCCATAGGAACGATCGGTCAAGAATATCGGTTCAGAGCAATAACTTGGGTGTTTTTAAAACGATTGTGACGAAATTTGGTTTTCGGAAGTTTAGTATATATAGAAATGGCTGTGCTAAGTTTCAGCCAAATCGGTTGGCTATATGCTATACCTCCCATAGGAGCAAATCAGACCAACAAATTTTTTTTGTCGAATCACATTTTTTTCTTAAGCTACGAACATTTAATGTAGGTTTGAACTTTTTTATATGCTTTTTAATGTAATTGTAAATATGTAATTGTTAAACAACAGTTTGCGAGGGCATACGAACTTGGGCACGGCCGAACTTAGCCCATCAAAATTAAATAATAATGTTTAAGTGAATTTTGTAGGTAAACTATGCCTAGAAATATTTTTCAACTTTGACCTTGAATATCAAAGCACCCGCATTCGTGGCACCTTCGGGCACTTAATTTGAAGCGGTAAGAGTGCCTCCAGGCACCTTTTATATTTTGAATTTTAAAAAAATATCGATGAGCTTTTATTATCGTTTCAAATTTTTGGACTGTTAAAAATAATCGACAAAACGATTGTAAAAAATTTTAGAACTCTCTGAAGCTTTTAACGGTTCTTTGCATTAACATATGTTTGATAAATGTTTTACTTCGCGCGAAAAATTTAGCTGCTGCTGCATGTAAAAAGGAATTTTCAATTAAGTTGATGCCGATCTTCATTTAATATAACTAGTTGATACAGGGTATACTCAATGTCGGCAGGGACGACTTGCTTGGTTCATTTTAAATAGAAATTCAAAAGTAGCTTTGAGAGTTCGCTTTAAATGGTCTGATTTGATGGATGAACAACTCCTGGAGTTGTTTGAATCAGTCCCATCGGATGAGAACATGTCAATTATGTCGAGTGACGACGAGGACGACGACATGGTAGAGCACTTAATACTGCTTTAGAGGGAGCTGATACTGTATCCTTTATATGCAGCAATCCAGAAAATATTAAAGATAGTGTGAAGAATTTTGGGCCTACCCAAAAAACGCAAAAAATGCCTCGAATGCCGTTGCCAGTTTTCGAAGATACAACATGCGATCTTTACCATCTTTAGGTGGGTTTAATGGGCTTCGTAAGCAAATAATAAGTTCGAGTTACTATAGGAGTCAGTATCCTTCATATTAAATTAGGTATCGAATCAATCAGAAGGGAACCCACTAAAGTAATGTGGCGACAGCAATCTTTGCAATTACACATAAACAATATAGTTTTTCAAATAACTGAACTCAAAACTCCATTAGAACTATTTTGTTATTTTTTTAACGCGAAAATAAACGTAATAAAAAAAAAGATAACTTCGGCTTTGCCGAAGTTTGTATACCCTTGCAGCTTCACTGTTTTGTTATTTAATTTAAAAACAAAAATTTTAAAATAGTTGGTATGAATGTTTAACAAAATCAAAAAAACAAAAAAGAAGAAAAAACACACCTAAAACTATCACATAGAGCCACATTGCGACCGATCTCTACAGACTACGCCACCTCCTCACTTAACTTACTCAAGCTAGTTCGACATATATAGCAAACGCACTGCATCTCGCTCTTTCAATTTCGCTTTGAGCAAGGACACAACACAAATATTTTTGTCTTTCTCACACACCGCGTGGTGAATTTTTGCATATGTATGTGTGTGTGTGAGCATTAAAATAAATTGCCTTTCTATCAAATATGATTACTGATTTTTAACCTTAATAATTATCCGATTTAGTTCAAACTTGGTGTATAGTGTATTGATACAAATTAAATTTAAATGCAACAACAAAAAAACAATATTTTTATATATTTCTTATTTCGTACCGCGCGGATTCGATCGCGGATCTTTTGTGTTTTTCTTTGAAATTTTTTGTTGCTGGAGTAAATTGATTATATTGATGATTTGTTTTATTGATTTGTAGCCGTAATAATTATTCGATTTGAGTCAGACTTGGTGAGTAGTGTTTTGGTACAAATTAGATTTATATTCCAAAAGAAAAAAAAATTTTTAATTTTAACCCTATCATTCCGATGTTGGATATATCATATATATCCGATTCGACCGATTTTCATTCTTAATCTACCTTAAGAAAGTTAACTACCAAATTTCAACCACCTAGTTTAAAATTTAGGTTCGAAAAGCTGCGAACAAACGGACAGACGGACATGTCTAGATCGACTCGGTTGAACAAGAATTTATGGGGTCGGAAACGTATATTTCTATGCGTTACAAACATCTGACTAATTTTATAATACTCTGCAAGGGTATAACTATGAGTATGATCAACGAGGAAACAATGCGCTCAGCCTTGAGGGAAAATATTGCCAATAAGTTTAAAATCACAACGGATGATATTCATCATTACATTGGTATTTTGATTTACATGTCAACATATCGGTACCCCAATTTGAAAAGCTACTGAGAAAAAATGCGTTTGCACCCATTCTAATCTGTACGAGCCGAAGCAAATTTAAACCAATTCAGAAATACTTCCCACTGTGCGATGATCAAAAAGGGTGAGCCTGGGCACTATCCTCTGTTTCGCACGCGAAAATTAATTGATAATTTAAATGAAAGATTTGACTCATTGCCTAAGCAAGCTCGACCAAATGTGCAGCACAAAAATGAAGCACCATTTGCGTCAATATGTGCCCAATAAACCACACAAATGGCGTATGAAGTTATTCGTCTTGTGTGATTCCTTTGGTAATGCCTACATGTTTTTGTGTGATTCCTTTGGATATGCCTACATGCTTGAGATATACAGTGGACCAGGTGATGATGCGATATTACCTGGTTACCCTGATCTCGGTGCATCAGCCAACATAGTTGTGCGTTTGACGAAAACTGTTGAAAATTTCAATCAGTTTCAATATATTTCGATAACTTTTATACATCTCTGCCTCAATTAGTATATCCACGTGCAAAGGGAATTTGCAGTCTTGGTACAGTCCGAATAAATCCCTGGGGGAATTACCGGTCGATAGTGCCATTAACAATAACCCAAGAGGTTATTCAGTTGAGTACGTCGGCTGCTCGAATGGAGTAGAAATAAGCAATGTGGAAAGTCAACAAGACGGTTTGTTGTCAACGTATGTGCGAGTCATACAGTTTAAAACATCAAACACCAGTGAAGGAAAACCAAAGGCTGCTTGTTACGATAGAAAGTCGAAGCGACACTTATTCGGGAATACAATGCTCATATGGGAGGCGTGGATCTAATGAATGGGCTAATGGGCCGCTACCATATAAGAGGTAAAACTCGGGATGCTGCAACGCGAATTGTTTACTATTTAGTAGATATGACAGAAGGAGAAATAAGCAACGAGAAATTGATTGAGCTCCCGGACTTTCACGAGTCTATTGCTGCGGGTCTAGTGGCGTTTCAATCTACAAACTTCCAAGGCCATCCACTCAACAGTTGCAATCTAACTTCACCATCTTCATCTTTGCCTGGGCGAATAACGCGATTGCCATCCTCATCCATGCAGTCGCCAATTTCTCAGCGACATTTGCAAGCACAGCTCAAGTCAGGCCAAAAATCGAGCCATCAAATAACTGACTTGAGGTTTTGACCTACTAAATCATTTCTCTGAATAAATAAATTTTATACAGGGTATAAAAATTATAAGTGTACTAAGAATCAATTCTAAGAGTTATTTGAATGGGTATAAGGGCTAATCCTTTGTAAGTATCATAGTAATTAGTAAATGTTTCTCTCTCGACATCGGCAGCCGGGTCACGCCCTCGTATTGCAGATGTATTATCGATGAGCCTTTACAAAGCTGTTGCATCTGGGTGTCGCATAGACTTTAATTAATTAAGCAATAATACACTTATCTGCACGGCTAATAATTATCGATCAGCGAACCCATCCCACAAGAATAATACGAATACGAAAGCCAGCACCAAGGATATTTAAAGTTTGCAGTTATTTTTGACCAACAGCAGTCATCAAGGCAAGTTTATCGCTAATTCAATTTTTACTGTCCCGAGTTTGATTTATTGAATTTAAATTAATCCTTCGTTTTTAACTGGTTTTTAATTTAACAAGCAGAAAAGGCAGACGTGAGTGACAAGAAACACAAATGTAAGAAAAAACTTTAAAGAAAAATGAATTGTAAAACAAATGAATTGTTAACTAATAATGATTTATCAAAGATTTCAGCATAGCATACGCATAACGAATCCATACCGATACATACCTGTACATAACATACATATAAGGAAATAAACTTAATGTGTACAAGTAAAGGCTAGAAATAACTGTTTTATTTTTGGAGGATCTCAACGTCCGCCGGCGAGCCAACAATGTGAGTCAAATGGATAACCTATCGCCGCAAAGCAGAGCTAGAAAGTTTCTTCTCCGAGTTTGGACTAACGCCTGGCGGTACAGGCTTCACCTGAAGTTTTCAATGCTTTATATGGTTTATTTGAGATGGCCATACACTCAATAAAAGACTTGGTAATGCCTTCTCTTTTTTGCTGTCATACATAGCCTTTTGCTCTTGCGAGTCACTTTCACTTTTTGTCGCAATTAAACATTTAAAGTTATGTCTCAATTGCTTTGCACGTGGCCATCCATTGCGAGAGTGTCCTAGTGTCCATAATTGCCGCATATGCCAGGAGCGGCACCACACACTTTTGTATCGCATCAACATTTCCACAGTGACGAATTTCAGTGTGCCGAATTCCATGAACGCGCCTTGACACCGGGTCTGAAGGAACATTCCTGACCGAGAGGATGTTCGATCTGGTGAGACCCCGGTTCCGTGTCACTGACGCTGAAATCAGTGGCACATGTGGCACAATCAGCCACATTTCACACGAATGTTAACCAATAGACTTAATATTCGATGTGGATCTTCTCCCCCGCGTTTTAGGAAAGCGCATCGAAAAGGGCATTTGAAGGTCCCTCCTTGCTCTGGACACAATATTCGGGTGGATTCTGTGCGGTCCAACAGTTAAGCCGACCACTTTGTCCACATCTGTATCGGCAGCGACAAGGCGACTACAGGCTGTATTAGAGCATAAATACTGTCCAAACTGCCTCGCCCACGAGCACTCTACAGGATTATGTCGAATTAAATCGGGCTGTCGCTGCTGTGGTAAGAAACACCATACCCTCCTTCATCCCACGGCATACGCAACGTCCGAGCCCAGCAGGGGAAAGAAGAGGGCTTTTGCCACTATCCCCGAACAGGCACACTGACACAATAACTAGGCTAGTTACATGGAAAACTCCATCTTGTGAAGTTGTGTTTTTTCCACCCCGGCATACTCTTGCTTCATATCCGAGATATTTCTTGGCCTCTTAAACCTACGAAAAGTAATTTCTATCCGATAACGCCTTATATAAACATTGTGACCCGGTCCGTGTATCACTAAAAAAAAAAAAATAAATCGAGTTAACGCGCGTTTTAGTTCACTCCACACTTGGGTAATAAGTCTGGACTCTCAGATCAGAAGCTTCGCCCCTCTACAAACATTTGTAATAAAAAAAATGTTGTTATGCCTCTATAAAAAGATAAGAAGAGCAGCTTTAATTAACCGTTTAAAATTTTTTTGTGTTTCTTAGTCTTAGAGGTGTTATTTGCGTTTGGAGTTTAAAAACATATTAAGACGAACATTAAAGTGAACCACGCCAGACTCTTACGCCGACGCTCTCTGCCGCCGCTAAGCTAAAAAGACTAAGAGAACGGGTATTAACTTACTTTAATTTTAGTAAAGCGCTAACGAAGTCGTACAGACGATGCACAGTGGGGCCATCGCTTTGCAAAAACGAAGTCGCGTGGACAACGGACGACAACTAAAATAATAATTAAGACTAACTACTAGATAGATAATTTAAAATAGTAGTTTTTAGAATAGATATAGAGAACTCTGATCCGATTACAGAATAAAGGCGGTTGTAGTCGGAACAGAGAACTCGAAAAGGTTCATGCAAAGAATAGTTAGAAGTACAGCGTGTTAAAGTTAAAGGGACATTATTTCGGGTTAGTCTACAAGGTACAGATAGATTGACCTGATTAAGTAAATTAGGACAATCTATTTGTCCATTTAGAAGCTTATGAATAAACAAAGTACCAAGCATTACTCTACGATTAAGTAAGGAGGGAAGGTTAATTAGAAGAAGTCTTTTAGAATAAGAGGGCAAGTTAACATTTCGATCCCAGTTTAAACCACGAAGAGCAAAAATTAGAAACTGTTTTTGAACAGATTCAATTTTAACTTGGTGTGATCCATATTGTGGAGACCAAACACATGATCCATTGTAGTGAATTCACATGTCGGTTTTAAATGACTTCAGCACAGCTTGTAACATTCTGTTGCAAGCAGGAAATAATAGTAATAAGTTTATATATAAGAACAATTGTATGTATGTACGCAAACTTGCATGCATACATTTCGTTCTGTATATAAGCTTACGCAAACGAATTGTGCTGGCAAGCCAGCCCAATTATGCTGAGCTTGCAATTCGATCATGTGAGTTCACTCGCGCGCCTCACCCCTCTTATTTTGTAGCTGCCAACAAGCAGCATAAGTTAAAAGACAATATGAATCAATCGAAATAAAGTAACACCAGAGCACAGACGTGCCAACGACCAAATCGAAATAACTCATTACATGGCGACCGTGACAGGACAGTCACCTTGCAGAACCCTTTGATTGGAATTGTGTGTGAAATGTGGAAACAACAAAAAGTGCCCGATTATACAATAAAAAAAAAAAAAAGAATTTTTTTTATTCGACTGAGATAATCTGCATTTGCTCAGTACAGTCGTACCTCGCATCGTTTAGCACACACTCGCTAACCAATTTCCCAACAACAAAATATGTTCACATACATACTGCCAAGTGAATGGCCAATACAGAAGTTACATTTGAAAGTGCTGCTCCTGTCGAGCAAAGGGATGCACCCACACTAGAAGAGGCTCTAGTGGTGTATCCAAACGATGGACCACGCCCACTCACCATTGCTGAGTACCGGGCTCGAACACAAATAAATAAATCTACGCAAAGAAGGAAGAAGCGGGGCGGAAAAAGAATCGCCCTCCTGCGCCAGAGACGATTGGTGCAGGATATGTTGAAAACCACAACATTGCCTGAGGAAGACCGACAACTCTACCAAGAGAGTCTAAAGAATCTTGAAGAAGAACTTTGCCGTGGTGCAAAGTAACGCAAATCGGATTTCCGATATTGCCACTAATTTTAAAAATTTTTCATTCATTCACTCATTTAAAAAAAATTTTTTCTTTACTATGTTTATATAACAAATCATCTCAATCATTTAATTTTAATTAAACCCTCAAGTCGATGCGTGCAAACGCTGCTTGAAAAACACTAACAAATTGATAGGCTATTACTAACACATGTGGTTGGAGTATCCATTGTAAAAATTTTTAATGAAATGTAAACCTGAATTGTGAGCCAACCACATGCACTATCCCTTCTACTTTCCACGTCTCTGTCGCTGCTACTAGCAGTTGAATATATATATATTTTTTCATATATGCAATGCAATGAATTATTTGATCAATTAATTTTTTTTTTTTCATGATCTATTGATCACTTTTAGTGGATATCACTAATTGATATCACACTCTTTTTTATATATAAAAATATTGAATGTAATTTCTAATTACATTCCTTTAAAAAAAAAAAATTAAAAATATTTAATTCGATGAAATTTCAAAAAAAAAATTTTCTTTATTTTTATTATGTATACGTTTTAGGTATGAGCGATTTTTGGGTATGATTAGCGTCTCATAACTTTTTATGGATAATTTTGAAAAGAAGGTAGATTTTCGAAAAAATTTTAAACATATTGATTACAGACGAAATATCGAATTTCTTCAAATTAGCTTCCCTAAAACCCAAAATGGGTTTAATTGACACGAAAACAGTGGATTCCACTGCCAATGTGATCAATAGAGTAGAAGTAGAACAACAAAGTCTTACAACTGTTACGATTTTACTGATCGTAATAATAATAATAATGAGCATGAACATGCTAATTAAAGTTTACGGAATGCACAATAGGTGCTTGAAAAAGAAATATTTGAGTAAGGCGAATGATCTAGATAGAGTCTAGATACAAAAAAAAAAAAAAAAAGATAAGCAATTGAAAAAAAAATTTTTTTTTTATTCCAAATGGAAAAAGTAGAGACTAAACGTCTACAGAAATACCTACCGTTCCTTGATTACCTGATAAACTCAGGTGAAACCAATTACAAGTACAAGGAAATTCGGTATTGGATTTATAATAATCATAGATTTAACCCGAAAATAGTAGATCTTATGGAAATATCCATTAAGACAGCATACAATAGGTTGATAGCTATAAAGCAAAAGAACAGGGATGCACCCAAGTGGGTACATGATATGTTCACGACAGAAACAATAGAAATAGAGAACTCAGACGAGGAAGTCACAATGATAGAATATTAGGAGTAAAGAAAAAAAAAAAAGGAAAAAGAAAAAGTTTTTGTTTCTTAAAAAAAAAAAAAAAAGGAAAGGAAAAATGTCGTTAGACGAATATTTTGCGAAAATTAGAGATAGGAACCCAAATATAGAAAGCGATTTACTAGAGGTTTTTAAGAGTGAACAAAGTAGCTCACCTCAACGGGCATTAGATCTAGCTACTATTAATACAACATACCTGGATATAACGGAAGAAAATTTCCCAATCCAAGGAAATACCAGAGTAGCAATGTGCTTCATCCTCACTGTACCTAGCATATGCTGTTATACAAACGCAGCGGGTACTTTTTGCTTTTATTTAATGGATGAAGCACAACATTAAATCACAAACAAAAAAAAACATTCAGTAGCAACACCTTGCTACACACACTCCATGACAATGACTACTAAATAAACCAAAATTACAAATAATTGACGGAAGATGCAGAAGAGGCAAGCCCTGTTCCGCACTTCCGTCAGGGGCAACAGCCCCCAACCAGCCAAAACATACACTTGCGTTAACGTAATAGTACTTCCAACAACAATGTCGTCCGATTTTGATCCCAGATCAAAAAATTCATAAAGGAATTTCCGTTAGAAGTACAATCTCCAAGAATGAAATTTTTTTTTTTTTCCTCTTCTCAATTAAGATAATAAATAATAAATTGTCTGAAAAGGTACCCAAATCGTCCAAATAAGCTGTACTAACATAAAAATTTGAGATAAAACAACTCCCAGTTGCATATGCTTCACGCTGAAAGCAACAAATCAACAATAGTTAGCAGCTATTCAATGAGTTTTAAAATCACTTTCGACCATATATTTATGGTCAACACTTCACTACTAAATAATTTCTGTTGGAAAAGACAATTTCGTGGCAGATGCCCTATCTCGGATCACAATAACCGAGTTAAAAGACATTCAAAATAAAGTCCTGAAAGTCACTACCAGGCAACAGTACAGACAAAATAAATCCTGCGCAGGAAAAGAAAAAGAGACTTTGCCAAGGCAAAATACTCCAAATGCTTCTATGCCCAACGTTTACCAAGTTATAAATAATGACGAGGTACGAAAAGTAGTGGCCTTGCATATAACAAATAAACTGTGTTACTTGAAACACGGAAATAAAGTTATTGCAAGAATCGATATTGGCGACCTATATACTAATGAAAAACTTGACTTAGGTCAGTTCTTTCAAAGGCTTGAAAAGCAAGCCGGTATATTAAAAATAAGCCATATCAGAACGGCACCGTGGGAAAAGATCTTTGAATTTATTTCAATAGATACTTTTAAAGAAATGGGCAATGATATATTGAAATCATTAAGAGTAGCGCTACTCAACCCGGTGACCATAATAAATAATGAAAAAGAAAAAGAAGCAATTTTGTCTGAAAACCATGATGATCCAATACAAGGTGGTCATAATGGCATAACAAAAACATTAATAAAAATAAAAAGACACCACTATTGGAAAAACATGACGCGTCAAATAAAAGAGTACATACGTAGTTGTCCAAAATGCCAAAAGTCGAAAACGACAAAACATACAAAGACCCCACTAACAATAACAGAAACGCCCATGAGTGCCTTTGACAGAGTAATAGTGGATACTATAGGTCCACTACCGAAATCTGAAAACGGTAACGAATACGCAGTAACCCTGATCTGTGACCTAACAAAGTATTTGGTAGCCATCCCTGTTCAAAATAAGAACGCTAATACCATTGCGAAAGCAATATTTGAATTTTTTATATTAAAGTACGGTCCAAAGAAGACGTTCATTTCGGACATGGGCACTGAATATAAAAATTCAATAATAAGCGATCTGTGCAAATATCTAAAAATAGACAACATAACGTCTACTGCACATCACCACCAAACCGTGGGAACAGTGGAAAGAAGTCATAGAACTTTTAATGAATACATCCGTTCATATATATCAGTCGATAAAACTGACTGGGATGTTTGGCTCCAATATTTTACATATTGTTTTAACACGACCCCCTCTATGGCACATGGTTATTGTCCATATGAGTTAGTCTTTGGCAAACAAAACAATTTGCCAAAACAATTTAACTCTATAAATAATATAAGTCCATTATATAATGTAGATGATTATGCTAGAGAAGCTAAGTTTAGATTAGAGCAAGCCTATAAAAGGGCAAGGCTTATGCTAGAAGAGCATAAGGTAAAAAATAAAGAATTATATGATAGAAAAATAAATGATTTTGAACTAGAAATAGGTGATAGGGTTCTTTTAAGAAACGAAACGGGCCATAAGTTAGAATCTAAGTATCTAGGCCCATATAAAGTAGAATCAATAGAAGATAGGGATAACATTTTAATTAGAGATAAAAGAAATAAAGCACAAAGAGTGCATAAGGATAGGTTAAAAATTTTTAAATAACAAATAGAAAAATTTTTCTCTAGTATTTACAAAATCTAAAGTGTATACATTGAAAATAAGGAAAGTTATTTGCATATACATATACAAATTTTTATTTTTATATATATAAATGAAGGGAGCGAAAAAAAAAAATATATTTTAAAACTTTGCAAAAAAAAAAAAAAAAAAAAAAAAAATGCATACATGTAAGGGAAAAATATATATATTCATTGACGGACGTCAAATTTTTTTTAAATAACACGAATTACTTTATAAAGTCATTTACTTCATATACACATATATAATAACTTCACTAGATTACGTTATTCTTTAAAAAGGGGAGGTGTAGTGAATTCACATGTCGGTTTTAAATGACTTCAGCACAGCTTGTAACATTCTGTTGCAAGCAGGAAATAATAGTAATAAGTTTATATATAAGAACAATTGTATGTATGTACGCAAACTTGCATGCATACATTTCGTTCTGTATATAAGCTTACGCAAACGAATTGTGCTGGCAAGCCAGCCCAATTATGCTGAGCTTGCAATTCGATCATGTGAGTTCACTCGCGCGCCTCACCCCTCTTATTTTGTAGCTGCCAACAAGCAGCATAAGTTAAAAGACAATATGAATCAATCGAAATAAAGTAACACCAGAGCACAGACGTGCCAACGACCAAATCGAAATAACTCATTACACCATACTCCAAAATGGGGCGGACCAGTGAAATAAAAAGAGTTTTGGTTGTGTAAGGATCGTCAAGACAACTCATGGCTTTATTGACAGTGATATTAATATGACGAGTAAAATTTAATTTGTGGTCCATGAGTACACCCAAATCATTAATCTCGTTCAAACGTTCAAGTGGGGTATTATTGAGATAATATACCACTAATTGAAAAGAGGATCTATGAAATGACATGACATTACATTTTGAAACATTAAGGTTTAAAAAGTTAATTTCACACCAAGTTTGAAAGTTATTAAGATCGACTTGAAGCAGACGTGGAGAGCTTAAGTCTTTAAAACTAATACAAAGTTTAACATCATCAGCGTACATAAGCACGCGAGAGTGAGTTACAACTGACGGAAGGTCATTAATGAAAAGCGTAAAAAGCAGTGGTCCTAGATGGCTACCTTGTGGCACCCCCGAGGTCACATTGATGGTCTTCGAAAGATAAGTTTTAAATAAAACTTTTTGTGTACGGTTATTAAGATATTGAGAAATCCAATTAAGCAAAAGGGTTGGAATCCCAAGTTCGTTCAGCTTGAACAAAAGCAGTGTATGATTGACAGAATCAAAAGCCTTACTGAAGTCAGTATAAATGACATCAGTTTGCAATGCATTCCTGAATCCTTCGATCGCTAAGGAAGTAAACTCTAAAAGGTTAGTGGTAGTAGATCTACGTTTCATAAACCCATGTTGAGAAGATGAAAGAATAGAACTACAGAAATGTTGCAGTTGAGAAGTTATAATTTTCTCAAATGCCTTGGGAATAGCGGACAATTTGGAAATACCCCTGTAATTAGAAGCTACGGATTTATTACCCTTTTTATGCAAAGGAATAATAAAAGATTCTTTCCAAATGGTTGGAAAAGAGGAAGTTTCAACGGACAAAGTAAATAACTTAAGAATCGGGGAAATCAAAGTCTCAGCGCAAAACCTGAGTACACAACCAGGTATCCCATCAGGTCCTGGTGAGTACACGGGTTTCACTAAAGTAAGCACGCTGAGAAGCGAATCTTCATCGATCACAGGATTAAAGACGCAATTAGACCTTTTCAACTGATAGGGATATGAAAAGTTAGCTCGATGATCTTTGGAGGAATAGGTCGTTTTGAAAAAATCAGCAAACATATCGGCAATGGCCTGATCATCGTTTGCTTTATTATTTTCAAAACATAAATAGGACGGGTGCACTGCCACCTTTCGTTTGGCGTTAACGAAGTTATAAAATTGCTTAGGATCACGGGAGAACTGAAGTTTACAACGCCTAATGTAATCCTTATAGCATAGTGTATTAAGCACTGAAAAATTCGATCGAGCAACAGCATAAAGAGAGAAATCAGACGGTCGACCCGATTTTTTTAAACTTTCTATAATATCTAGACTTTACTTTTTTCAAATTAGTTAACTCACGTGTAAACCATGGCGGTTTGTTAGACAACACATGGATCACACGTGGAACACAGGCATCAAAAAGTGAAAACATAGTATTATAGAAAAACCAAATGGCAGCATTAATATCATTACAGGAGTACAGATAAGACCAGTCTGTGGCAAGAATTAGCTCATTGAGCTTGAAAATGTTAGTTTTACGAAAGCAACGGGTACGAGACGTCGAACTGGTACCAGCATTTGGTAACCGAAAAGGTAGATCAATAGTCAAGTCCAAAGTTGGATGGAAACTGTCTTCGGGGACGACTAAGGGATCAATCCTCGAAACAGTACAGTTAGAAGAATCTAACATAAATATAAGATCTAGTGATCTCTCATTTTTGTTACGAACTTGGGTTAGGGATAACTCAAGGAGACCGTCAACAAAGCAATGTGAGGAGGAGGGCATCAACAAGGAAGACTCACCTGATGGAAGCCATGAAACGTCAGGTAGATTAAAATCTCCCAGAACGATAAATATGTCTGCATCCGAAAGAAGTGAAGAGACAAAGCGAATAGCTTCTAAATGGCTAGCATATACCGTCATGTCAGAATTCGGTGGAATATACGAGCAAGTTAGATATACAGAATATGATTTCAAACAAATTTTGACACTAACAAATTCAATGTCAAGAACAGCAGGTGGCAGAACTATTTCTGAAGGAAGAGATGAATTTACGGCAATCAAAACTCCACCACCATTTTTGGAGATTCGATCGCATCTATAGGTTGAAAAAATTGTGGGAAAAACAGAGACATCAGAAATGTCTGGCTTTAACCACGTTTCTGTAAAGACCAAGATGTGAAAGTCAAAAGATTGACTATCTACAAAAAGCTTAGAAAGTTTAGATTTTAGTCCTCTAACATTCTGATAGGCCAGAATAAGGGACGAAATTAGTTTTTTGACCCGCCAGCTACTGACGAGCCAGAGGGTATGGAAGGATTAGTTGTGTTAGGCAGACGAATCGGAGGCCGATTTTTCTTTTTCTTAGCCGTATACTACTTTATAACTAAATGTTCCGGCCAAAAATCTTTGTGACAAATTTGGTCAAAGGCATTTGGTGGGACACTGATTTTAAATGACGAAATGTCACGGGTGTATGAAAACCTAAACTTTTCCACCACAATGTTTGGCGCCACGACTTTTGCCCGGATATGGGCTATGCCATCATCTGATGTAGTATTGGGGTCGAGCCGCGAAACAAAGATTTGCTTTTTTGGTGGAATGGCTACAAGAGATCTCAATGCGCCAGTCGCAACCGCAGCAACAACATTTTGCGCTGGAACTGCTGAGGCGGATGACGCCTTGAGAGCTCTTCTAGTTACTATTATCGTTTCAAATTTTTGGACTGTTAAAAATAATCGATAAAACGATTGTAAAAAATTTTAAAACTCTCTGAGGCTTTTAACGGTTCTTTGCATTAACATACAGCCAACGACAAAAAAAAAGTCGCACTTATAAATTTTCACTTTTTTCAACTTTGGTTTAGAAAAAAAGTGCCAAAATGGACAAAACCTTTTAATAAGTTGATTTTATATGGTTTTTGGATTAATTTTCTGATAAATGATAGGTAATTCCACATTAACAATTTGAATTTCACATTTTAAAAAATATTTTTGAAATTGACCTCGCGTTTTTGCCATTTTGTAGGTTATTACCGTCAGAAAACAAAAATTTTTAGAAAATTGAAATTTAATCCTATAATGTAATAATAATTTTTTTCTATTTTATTTATTTACAAATAATTATTTTTAACGATTTTTATTTTTTTTTTTTGGCCTCAAAACCAGTTATCCTTTTTTTTAATATTTCCAAGTAACTCTCTTTGCCTTATTTACGACTTTGGTCCTGTTTGGCACTAAAACAATTCAAATCTCCAAATTTTTGAACTGAATATCATTCTAGCCAATATTTTCTAGATATTCTTCTCATTTAATCGTGGTTTTTCACTTTTTTCCTCGATCGGACGACATTTATGCCAAAAACATTTTTCAAAATGTAGTAGTCCTTGTAAGGAAAATCAGGAAAAAGAGCTCGAATTTCTAAAAAACTAAAAGCAAATCATAGTGAATCTGAAAGGTAGTGAATCATCCTTTCGACAAAGTCCAAATTTTTATATTACTGGACACAAGGACTTCCGCACGGGCTGCCATGAACCTTGGAAATGTTGAAGAATAAGTGAAAAATTACCCACTGCTATGGAGTATCCTTGTATTTCTGAAACTGCTTCATTAAGTTCACCTTCGTTATACTTTCCTTTGTTAATACACCCTAGTCTTGGATTCGACTCTGTCTTGTATTTAAAAATGCATCCTGAAACCATAATACAAGGATACTCCATAGCAGTGGGTAATTTTTCACTTATTCTTCAACATTTCCAAGGTTCATGGCAGCCCGTGCGGAAGTCCTTGTGTCCAGTAATATAAAATTTGGACTTTGTCGAAAGGATGATTCACTACCTTTCAGATTCACTATGATTTGCTTTAGTTTTTTAGAAATTCGAGCTCTTTTTCCTGATTTTCCTTACAAGGACTACTACATTTTGAAAAATGTTTTTGGCATAAATGTCGTCCGATCGAGGAAAAAAAGTGAAAAACCACGATTAAATGAGAAGAATATCTAGAAAATATTGGCTAGAATGATATTCAGTTCAAAAATTTGGAGATTTGAATTGTTTTAGTGCCAAACAGGACCAAAGTCGTAAATAAGGCAAAGAGAGTTACTTGGAAATATTAAAAAAAGGATAACTGGTTTTGAGGCCAAAAAAAAAAAAAAAAAAAATCGTTAAAAATAATTATTTGTAAATAAATAAAATAGAAAAAAATTATTATTACATTATAGGATTAAATTTCAATTTTCTAAAAATTTTTGTTTTCTGACGGTAATAACCTACAAAATGGCAAAAACGCGAGGTCAATTTCAAAAATATTTTTTTAAAATGTGAAATTCAAATTGTTAATGTGGAATTACCTATCATTTATCAGAAAATTAATCCAAAAACCATATAAAATCAACTTATTAAAAGGTTTTGTCCATTTTGGCACTTTTTTTCTAAACCAAAGTTGAAAAAAGTGAAAATTTATAAGTGCGGCTTTTTTTTTTGTCGTTGGCTGTATGTTTGATACATGTTTTACTTCGCGCGAAAAATTTAGCTGCTGCTGCATGTAAAAAGGAATTTTCAATTAAGTTGATGCCGATCTTCATTTAATATAACTAGTTGATACAGGGTATACTCAATGTCGGCAGGGACGACTTGCTTGGTTCATTTTAAATAGAAATTCAAAAGTAGCTTTGAGAGTTCGCTTTAAATGGTCTGATTTGATGGATGAACAACTCCTGGAGTTGTTTGAATCAGTCCCATCGGATGAGAACATGTCAATTATGTCGAGTGACGACGAGGACGACGACATGGTAGAGCACTTAATACTGCTTTAGAGGGAGCTGATACTGTATCCTTTATATGCAGCAATCCAGAAAATATTAAAGATAGTGTGAAGAATTTTGGGCCTACCCAAAAAACGCAAAAAATGCCTCGAATGCCGTTGCCAGTTTTCGAAGATACAACATGCGATCTTTACCATCTTTAGGTGGGTTTAATGGGCTTCGTAAGCAAATAATAAGTTCGAGTTACTATAGGAGTCAGTATCCTTCATATTAAATTAGGTATCGAATCAATCAGAAGGGAACCCACTAAAGTAATGTGGCGACAGCAATCTTTGCAATTACACATAAACAATATAGTTTTTCAAATAACTGAACTCAAAACTCCATTAGAACTATTTTGTTATTTTTTTAACGCGAAAATAAACGTAATAAAAAAGAAGATAACTTCGGCTTTGCCGAAGTTTGTATACCCTTGCAGCTTCACTGTTTTGTTATTTAATTTAAAAACAAAAATTTTAAAATAGTTGGTATGAATGTTTAACAAAATCAAAAAAAAAAAAAGAAGAAAAAAACACACCTAAAACTATCACATAGAGCCACATTGCGACCGATCTCTACAGACTACGCCACCTCCTCACTTAACTTACTCAAGCTAGTTCGACATATATAGCAAACGCACTGCATCTCGCTCTTTCAATTTCGCTTTGAGCAAGGACACAACACAAATATTTTTGTCTTTCTCACACACCGCGTGGTGAATTTTTGCATATGTATGTGTGTGTGTGAGCATTAAAATAAATTGCCTTTCTATCAAATATGATTACTGATTTTTAACCTTAATAATTATCCGATTTAGTTCAAACTTGGTGTATAGTGTATTGATACAAATTAAATTTAAATGCAACAACAAAAAAACAATATTTTTATATATTTCTTATTTGGTGCCGCGCGGATTCGATCGCGGATCTTTTGTGTTTTTCTTTGAAATTTTTTGTTGCTGGAGTAAATTGATTATATTGATGATTTCTTTTATTGATTTGTAGCCGTAATAATTATTCGATTTGAGTCAGACTTGGTGAGTAGTGTTTTGGTACAAATTGGATTTATATTCCAAAAGAAAAAAATTTTTTTAATTTTAACCCTATCATTCCGATGTTGGATATATCATATATATCCGATTCGACCGATTTTCATTCTTAATCTACCTTAAGAAAGTTAACTACCAAATTTCAACCACCTAGTTTAAAATTTAGGTTCGAAAAGCTGCGAACAAACGGACAGACGGACATGTCTAGATCGACTCGGCTGAACAAGAATTTATGGGGTCGGAAACGTATATTTCTATGCGTTACAAACATCTGACTAATTTTATAATACTCTGCAAGGGTATAACTATGAGTATGATCAACGAGGAAACAATGCGCTCAGCCTTGAGGGAAAATATTGCCAATAAGTTTAAAATCACAACGGATGATATTCATCATTACATTGGTATTTTGATTTACATGTCAACATATCGGTACCCCAATTTGAAAAGCTACTGAGAAAAAATGCGTTTGCACCCATTCTAATCTGTACGAGCCGAAGCAAATTTAAACCAATTCAGAAATACTTCCCACTGTGCGATGATCAAAAAGGGCGAGCCTGGGCACTATCCTCTGTTTCGCACGCGAAAATTAATTGATAATTTAAATGAAAGATTTGACTCATTGCCTACCATTGCTCGACCAAATGTGCAGCACAAAAATGAAGCACCATTTGCGTCAATATATGCCCAATAAACCACACAAATGGCGTATGAAGTTATTCGTCTTGTGTGATTCCTTTGGTAATGTCTACATGTTTTTGTGTGATTCCTCTGGATATGCCTACATGCTTGAGATATACAGTGGACCAGGTGATGATGCGATATTACCTGGTTACCCTGATCTCGGTGCATCAGCCAACATAGTTGTGCGTTTGACGAAAACTGTTGAAAATTTCAATCAGTTTCAATATATTTCGATAACTTTTATACATCTCTGCCTTAATTAGTATATCCACGTGCAAAGGGAATTTGCAGTCTTGGTACAGTCCGAATAAATCCCTGGGGGAATTACCGGTCGATAGTGCCATTAACAATAACCCAAGAGGTTATTCAGTTGAGTACGTCGGCTGCTCGAATGGAGTAGAAATAAGCAATGTGGAAAGTCAACAAGACGGTTTGTTGTCAACGTATGTGCGAGTCATATGGGAGGCGTGGATCTAATCTAATTTAGTAGATATGACAGAAGAAGAACATAAGCAACGAGAAATTGATTGAGCTGCCGGACTTTCGCGAGTTTATTGCTGACGTTTCAATGTACAAACTTGCCAGGTCGTCCACTCAACAGTTGCAATCTAACTTCACCATCTTCATCTTTGCCTCGCCAATTTCTCAGTGACAATTGCAAAGACAGCTCAAGTCAGGCCAAAAATCGAGCCATCAAATAACTGACTTGAGGTTTGACCTATTAAATCATTTCTCTGAATAGTTGGGTCGCGACAGTGGAAAAAGATACTTCAAGCATTGCAAAACTTCGCAAACACAGTGCATTTACACAAAATGCAAACTGCATTTATGCTGTCCAGCCAACAAAAGCTGTTTTGCGGAGTACCATAACAAAAAGTTAAAATTATTTAAAGGAATAAAATGGAACAAAAATTAAAAAAAATAATTTATTTGGAAACTACTCCGAGCTCCAAAAGTGCCCCAAGGCACTTATTCTTATTTAAGAAAATATAATTCAAATAAATTTCTTCTATTACTTTGGAAAATAGTCTTAAAGGGTTAAGGAATTAGCTATAAAATGCTTTTTAAATTTTAAAAATCGCTTCACTACTTTACAAGATGTGATTTTTGACAAGCAAAATGAGCGATGGCCCCACTGTGCGAAGTAGAGAGACTGTGACGGGAGAGCTTTCACCTCGGCTCCGTTAGCTGTAACAGAAGCATGTAATATTAATTTGAACTATTCTTTTGTAACGTTTTGAAGTACATACTGTGTTACACTAAATTCCTGGAACTTGCTGTAGATTTAACATCAAAAGGAAAGGAAAACCACTCCATTACAACATTTGGTCCTTCGCGCCGGATATTGTGAGGAAGAAGTCCTATACTCAGATCAGACCGATCTACGGAAGCCCAGCTCGCAACGGTAGATATTTCGTTGGCGCTGCAACGAATAAAAAGTTAGGTGCAAAATTAATTAACAGTCCGCATAAGGTGGCAGGGTAAATGTTGTCCGTGTGTCTGATTTAAAACAGAAGGTATTAAATCACCCAGCGCTTTATTTATACTTATTGAATGGCATATGGTAATTTTTCCCTCCAGTTTTTTCCTGCCCTGTTTTTCCAACGCAGCCTTTTTTTTCCTATTCCAGCTATGTATATACGCATGAACAGTTTTATGATCATATTTTCCTACATCAACTGTTCATACATCGATTTCTTTCAAATCAATGTATGTGCATGCATAACTAGGTACATAAGGTACATACATATCTCCATACGAACAAACATACATATGTGCATTCAATATAATACTTACTGTGCATTGTGACGTCCTAAAGAATAAACAAGAAACATTTGAAAGTTAAAATTTAATTTATTTTGCGGCAAAATAATACATTTGGAGCCACACATGTGTATGTTCACTTGTTCTATAACTTTTATCGGTTTTATCGGAGAGAACAATTTATTTTTTAAATAACGCAAAATAAATGCGGTATAAACGCGAGCTTTCAAATAAAAAATTTGCACTCCTAATATTTCTGCAATACATAGGAGGATAATTATCAATGTCCGACATACACTGCGCGTCATTAGGTTAGCGCCCCCTTTCCTTTCTTCGTTTCGTTCTTCGTTTGTGTTAAATATTTTGTAAACCAATTTAATGACAGTCCTACAATTTTTTTCCAAAAAACTTTAATAAAAATGAATTGAATGTTATAACTCTTAAGACAAAATTTAAATAATTTTTTTTAGAAAAAGTGTAGAAAAATATGTACTTAAAAATTGGTCATCAGGATAGCGCCCCCCAAGGAAAATTTAAGTTATCTCGATTAATTTGCCAACTGTGCATCATAAACAGTTAATTCTCTTTGCTTTGAAGTTTAAATTGGGTCGAGGATCGAATTTATCTGTGGAAAAAAAAACCAGAGATTGAAGCACTCTCCAAATTGGGTCTGTTTCTACCTAAAATTGCTGAAAAACCGACAGGCACAGAAAAATTTTCTTTGAAACAACATTATATTGTTTTTCGGACTCGTACACCTTTCTGGACAACTATCCCCACACATTGTCGAAGATATTTAGGTCCGGTGAGTTTAAGGGCCATACAAGGCCTACACCATTTTAGCTCTGTGTCCATGATTTGGCTGACATTTCTGATATATATTGGGACATCGTCGTGTTGTTAATGCCAATTCAGACTCCCAAATGCATCTTAAAAGTGGGAAGATGCAGTTTTTAAGACATCGTTGCAATTCACAGCATTCATTCGCTATGTTAAAAATCGCATATCGCAGGTGTCATAGTAAGTGACGGCTCCCCACACCATGACTGTTCAACCCGGCTGTGGAGGTGATCCAAATGATGCTCCAATTCACAAAGATCAGGAAAATACTAATTGAAGTCATCGAGGTTTTCAAAATTAAATTTTTTTTCATTCGAAAAAACCACATACTTCTACTGAAAAGACTAAGTCATATACACTATGGAAAAATTAGGCCGAGCTACCTTTTCAGTGCGATTAATGGTTTTTTTTTTTAATTTTAGTCGCTACAGGCGTTAACCATTTCTAATCATACTTCGCACTGTTGATAAACTCGCTTTAGCACTGTATTTTTCATTTATTTCGGTAGACTTGTCATGCGAATTTGAAGCTTCCCTTAGGATTTTTCTTTATTCTACTTCGGAGACTACTTAATTTTTGACCCATTTGAATTTTTACCATATTTTATCTGTTTTCCAAGAAAATTGGATGTTGTTTTTCTGTGCCTGACAATTTTTCAGGATTTTTTTTCAAATGCATTCACCATTTGGAGAGTACAACACATTTTTGGTCGGATTTTTGGTCGGAACATTTATTTATAAAAAAGTATACGGCTAAGAAAAAGGGAAATCGGCTTCCGATTCGTCTGCCTAATACAACTAACTTCACTTCACTGAAGCTAGTCTTGTTTTTTGCCGCTCTGTTTTTGATCAATAAATTTTTGTGCTCTAAAACCGCTTATAAAATTATTATTGTGCCTAAATATATACGAAATATATCGGCGTTCTAACAATATTAATAACATTCTAGTGAAGATAATAACAAACAGCTTTAAAAGTTTAAATTGTAAACATTTTTTACAATTTTTCCTGTGCGCCTACAGCCGTTTTACATCTTGTGCTTTCCTTCCTAACTAAAAGAGTGGGATTGCATACTCTTCGCCCATAAATACGCTGAACATCTGACTGCCCAAATAATCAATTACAGTTATTTACTTGCTCTTGCACTCTGATTATTGCAGAAGCGAGATAAATTTTCATTATCTGCTTCGCCATTCCATTCGTCTACAGTACTCAATGCCTAATTGAATTTAGTTATAACCATGCTTGCTTGTTGCATCTCATCTTGTGACAGGAGACAGCTTATAGCCGACGATCTTTATGTTTCGTGCTGGCTATGTGATAGCCATCTTTATGTTAAATGTGCAGGTTTCACTGAACGTATCCGAGACACAATTAGAAAAAGGATTGGGCTGAACTGGACATGTGATAGTTGCCTGTTGAATTGGAAATGGGAACTTTCATGCGTCAAACGCGGGATGGATTTAAGAAGAAGTTCAACGATCTAGAGTTGAAAGTGTTAATCGAGTCGCCAAAGAGAAAGAAATCAAACCATCTGACTATTGACGTTTCTTTAATGCCTGCCACTCCTAATACTAATACTGAAACAACAAAACCAGTTTTTGTGACGCCTCTTACTGTTGATATGCCGTCGGAAGTAAACCGTTACACTAATATTGAGGAAAGTGATGCTGCCAAAATGTTAGTTGACGGAGACGATAGTACTGCTGCCGCCACATTGTTCTTACCGTTCCAAATGGGGTAGCTGAAGCTAACGAAGTTGTTTCTGCTGCTGCTACAATTGTTCCAATGCCTACAGCTGAAGTTGTTACCCCAATAATTAACATGAGCACTAATGCTGTTGTAACTGCTGCTGTATGACCTCATTGCTTTCATCCATAAAACATTTCCTGCCTCGGAAGCAAAGTTAGAAAATTTAAGTTTAGTAAGGCTAGAGATATTTCTTCATTTAAGATTTCTGTCCCTAATATACTTTTTAATACTATTGTGTCCCCATCTTTTTGGTCTACTATTCACAGTTCACAATATTTAACAACCGTCCTGCTAGATCTATTTCTCTCTACCTACTTCAACAATATCAAAAAAATAAATTTACTAACTCCTGAAATTAATATTACTTATCAAAATGTGATGAGTCTGCTTAGCAAACTAACATCTCTTTGTCTAAATAGTATCTCTTTTACCTCCCATGTCATTGCGTTTTCTGAGACTTGGCTCAAACCAAACGTCTTAAGCTCAGAGTGTTTTTCAAGTCAATATGTGGTTTACAGAAATGATAGACCCGCGCGTCGAGCTGGAGGCGTACTGGTTGCCATGAAATCTGACCTTTCCAGGCCAAGGCACTAATGTGCAGACGCTGGAGGAATATAGCAGCAAATTATAAATGCTGCTATATTCCTCCAGCGTCTGACACTTTTGTTTATAATTACCACGCAGTTGTCTTCAAAAATATTTTCTCTTCTCTCCGCGATCGTGATCACTTAATCATCTTGGGTGATTTTAATTTACCAAATGTGTCGTAGAAAACCCAACTGGATGTTCCTTATCTAATCCCTTCAGCACATAATGGTTTTTTAGATGAGGTGTTTGACTGTTTGATTCTTCATCAATAAATATTGGACGATGTCATCCTTTATCGCTTCCTGAAGATTCGTATCACCCTACACTTAAAATCAATCTTGCCCATAATTCTTCATCTTATATTATCACCTCTTCTCAACCTCATCGGCGAAAATATTTTCGTAAAACTGACTTTGCTAGCCTTGATTCTATGCTGACGATGACTGACTGGTATAATCTTTTTAATGGCGTCGATTTGGATACTGCCATTGAGTGTTTTTAATGGCGTCGATTTGGATACTGCCGTTGAGTGTTTTTACTCAACTCTTTATGCAGCTTTTGATGTTTGTGAGCCCAACACCTTATGTGAAAACACCTCAACAAAACCTCCCTGGTTCACTTGTAACCTCCCGAATTTGAAAACTTAAAATCAAGGTACTTTACTTTGATTACATTAGATACAATTCAGCAAAATCTAAGTTTCTAATATTAAACAAGTAATGCTATAATGATTACTTATCGCGTTGTAAAGCCGATTTTTTCCATAATCCAAAGAAATTTTATAAATTTGTAAATTCTAACCGGTGTTCGAACGCATCTCCTTCGTCATACTTTTTTAATGCGGAAACAGCGGATTCTGACTGTAATATAGCTGATCTTTTTGCTAATTTTTTCCAAATGACTTACTCTAATGCGCTGGCTACCACCGGCTCTTACCCGAGGATTTCTGAAGAATCACTTATAATCGGTTTAGCATCCTTGAAGTCTTCATTTTTGCCTGGTCCGGACAACGTTCCCAGTTGTATTCTGAAGACATGCTCTCCGTTGAATCTGGTCGCTTTCTCTCTTTTTGGAATAATTCATTTATAATTCCTGTATCGAAATAAAAACGCAAGTAGAATTGCAGGTTATATATATATGTATATGTATATTTATTTATATTTTATTGTTTATAAAAAGGATGCCCCTAGAACATAATCTAGTGGCATAGGGCTTTCGCAACCAACACTTGAATTGGGTGAACCACGAAGGTTTGAGAATTTATATTGTAACTGGGGGCCAAAGACACAGCGATGCACACCCGTTACTTACAGATATTGAATTCTAATTAGCCTAAGAACTAGACTCTACTTATATAGGCCCCGCTGCATAGGTCATTTTAGCTCCACCTTTCATTACGTAGCTGCTAGGTAAGCAACTGATTAATTATGGCTGACCCTAGCAGGGGTACTCAATGAATTGATAGCCAATAACTGCTATGAGAGGGTTACCCAAGATTTACTTATGTCACATGCGTTTACAATATATACTCCTAACCGTTGAACACTTGTTCAACATTACTCTACGTTGATCTCGAATTCCTGTGACCTGGATGACTGTAGCTTGTTAGATTCTCTCCCTTCTTTTTGTTGGGTCGTCTCATGTTGGCATGGTTGAAGGTTGACGGGTCTCTTTGAACTCCACACCTTTATTACATATGCAACCAGTAATATCATGGATGCTGCCAGCGCTGCATAGGAGATGTAATGGTGGTGGTGGGGTGAACTAACTCCCATTGTTCGGGTAACGATTTCCTTTGGACCGTTTCTGCATCGGGCTGTGCTACTAATGTCTCGCCAATAAGCAGATGACCTGGCGTCAGGGCGGTCAAATCGTTTGGGTCATTTGAGTTTGGTGTTAATGGTCGTGAGTTGAGTACTGCTTCCACATTAACAATGGTTGTTGACAGCTGTTCGATTGTTAAATTCGCTGTTGACACATTCTTGAGGATCAGGTGTTTGGCTGATTTTACTGCTGCCTCCCATAAGCCTCCGAAATGTGGTGAACGTGGCGGAATGAATTTGAACTGTACTCCTTTTTGAATGCAAAATTCAAAAATAGCACTTGAGGCCTTCTCGGAGTAGATTGACTCAGTCAGTTCTTTCAATTGGTTGTGCGCTCCTACAAAGTTTGTAGCATTGTCACAATGGAGTGTTTGGCATTTTCCTCGTCTTCCTATGAAGCGCTGTAGGGCGCCCAAAAAGGAGGATGTGGATAAGTCGCCCACCAGTTCCAAATGTATAGCCTTAGGTGCAAAGCATACGAACACAGCTATGTATACCTTGTCTGCCCTTTTTTCTCCCACTTTGTGATGAATCCAGAGAGGTCCGCAGTAGTCAACACCTGCGTTAAGGAACGGTGGAGCTTGTGAGACTCGATGCTCCGGTAGATCTCCCATGACTTGTTTAAATAGTTGTGGCCGAAATCTTGTGCACCTTACACAATTTTGGATTACATTTCTGATCATTGACTTGATCTTGATAATGTGATAATGCTGTCGAGCAATACCACGAAGAGCTTCTTGCCCGCAATGCATGTTTTCTTCATGTAGCTTCTGCAGGATCATCTTTACAATAGGATCCCCGTAAGGCAGTAAATACGGGTTCCTTATATCCCTTGGTACGGGAGCTTATTGCAATCTAGTTGCTACTCTAATGGTAGAGTTTTCGTCCAATATTAGTGGTAATGTTGCAACAGAACTTTTACTGTGGAGTGGTTGTTCTGGACGTTGCCTCAGGTGACGCAACTCATAAGCGTACTCCGATTCTTGGATTTGTTTGATAATGATCCTGCGTGCTTCCTCCAATTCCTCTACTTCAAGCTGCGTTGTTGAACGCCTGTTAAGCTTGCCTAAGCTGAACCTGCGAACGTATGCGACGATTCGCTGCAGTCGGTAGAATGAATTCTTGTGGTTCATTTTGTATATCCACGTATTATCCATTTCGTTTTGAGCCTTGTTGTTCACTGCTGCCATGCTGAATACATTGGTTTTCCATTCTGAAGTATCAGCCGTGGGATCCGATGGTTTGAAAGGTACTGGCCAGCGGGATTGTGGCCCGTGCAGGAATAATGGTCCATATAGCCATAAATTGCAAATCCGCACGATATGCTTCCCACTGATTTTCCAGATTAGCTGGTAACTCGGCATCCATTTCCAATTTTATGAACGCTATGTGTTGCAGTAGGATTTTGGCACGTACGACCACAGGCGCAAATAGTCCCAATGGATCAAATATTTGCCCTATTTCTGATAGGATTACACGTCTTGTGATTCCTCTCATGTGTCGCTGGGCCTTTCCACAAAGCTTGTCCTCTTTAGGCATCCAAGTTAAGCCTAAAGTTTTCACACTTAATTGATCCAGTGCATCACCTAAATTAATGCTACTGCATATGCCGTCCTTTGGGATGTTCGCCAGTAGCTGTGCATTGTTTGAGCACCATTTTCTTAGATTGAATCCGGCTGGTTTAAGGATTTTAACCAGTTCTTGCCTGATTTGCAGTGCTTCTGCCAAGCTGTTTGCTCCGGTAAGGCAATCATCCACATAGAAATCATCTTTTAGTGTTGTTGCTCCAGCGGCAAAATTTTCCTTGTTTTCAATTGCCAAATATTCCAAACTTTTTGTTTCGAGGAACGGAGCCGACGTTGTTCCATATGTGACTGTCTTCAAACGATAATGTTTTAGTTTCTCATTTGGGCTGTATCTCCAGACAATCATTTGGTTGAATTGATCAACTGGATTAATCCACACTTGCCGGTACATTTTCTCTGTGTCCGCAGTGAGGACATATTTATGTGTCCTAAACCTCAGTAGGATTGAAAACAGTTGACTTTGTACCACTGGTCCTGGGTACAGGATATCATTTAAAGATTTTCCTGTTGATGTCTTACATGAAGCATCAAATACCACCCTTAACTTGGTTGTGGTACTGTCAGGTTTAAGTACACAATGATGAGGTATGAAGTAATGCTGCTTTGGTATTCTTTCTGGCAACACTTCCTTCATGTGTCCAAGCTGTTCATATTCTTTCATGAACTTTATATATTCTGCCTTTATTTCTGGGCTTATCCTGAATTCCAGTGATAGGAATCTCCTAACAGCGACATCACGGGACTCTCCCAGGCATGAAGAGTCTTCAGCAAATGACAGTTTTACAACCAATCTTCCATCTGCAACTTTATGTAAATTGTCCAAGAAGTGCTTTTCGCAATATTCTTCCTCTGGACTTTTATATATTTTTTACCAAGTTTCCAAGGTATCCAGTTTCCAGAATCGCTCCAAAAGTTCATCAGGCTTAATAGCCACCATACAAGTTGTAGGTGCAGATGTAGCCATATTTATTTTTCCGGCAATGATCCAACCAAATTCTGAATTTTGAAGAGTTGGACACTTATTTTGTTTTACTTGTCCAGGTAGTAGAATCGAGAAATGGTGATCTGCTCCGAGTAATAAATCGATTTTACTAGTTTTGTTGAAGTTGGGATCTGCCAGGTGTATGTTTTTCGGCAAGTCAAACTTCTAATTTATTGCTTCAGTGGGTTGATCTGCTACAATGTGCGGTAGCACAAATGCTTCCACTCTTGTACTGAAATCGGTGTATTTTGATTTCACAAGTACATTTACTCTGGATCTACTGATCTGTGGTTGCCCTCCTACTCCTTCGATTCGTAGCGATGCCTTTTCTATTTTCAATGATAATTGCTTTACTAATCTCTCTGAGCTTAGAACCACTATCTAGGAGAGCACGAAATTCTCCTTCCCGCTCATTGGTTCCTTTCACAATTACCCTGGCTGTCGCTAGTAAGGTGTAATTTTTTGGCTTCCGTATGTGGATGCAGCTGAGGCCGTTGTTGTTACATTTGGTTTCAAGTTGTTGTTTCCCAAATGTAACAATGTATTGTGTTTTTTATCGCATTTCAAACATCCCTTCCAGGTACAAGCCTTTGACATGTGGTCGGTTTTAAAACAATTGACACACATTCTCTGTCGCTGTACCCAGTTTAAACGTTCTGATGCAGATTTAGTTTTGAATTTATCACACTGAAACAGTTTGTGATTCAATTAACTACAGAACGGACATTATGATGAGTTTGTGCCAGACGCTGATGCACATATTTTTTGCTTTTCTCTGGTCTGCTTGGTACCAATCGCCTCTAGGGCAAGGAAACGTTGTTCCAAAAATGCCAGGAACTCCTTGGTCTTCTGCAATTCCCTTGTATCGGAAAGGGATTGTTCATATTAAGTGTGGGTAAGTCTATTTCCAATTTACTCATCATATGGAAAATTATAATGGAATCCCAAGTTTCTGTGTCAATGCCTATATTCTTTAAGGCTTGCAAAGATTCATGAATATTATCATGAAGATTCTTTATTGACAGGGCGTCCTTTCCAATGTTAGGTTGATCAAATAACTTTTCGAAAACTGCCGTAGCCAACTCACGCTTATTGCTGAATCGTTCTTGCAGCATTTTCCAAGCCGTCATAATTGGCTTCTGTTAATTCCAGATGCCTTATTAACCTATCCGCTTCTCCGGAAAGATTTGCCTTAAGGTACCACATTTTTTGTACCGCAGGCACGTTTGACTCATGCACCATCTTTGCAAAGATGTCATGAAATTGTTGCCATTTCAAATAGTTTCCATCAAACTTTGGGATGAATATTTTTGGTAACTGGAGTGCCGACCCTGCTTGTACAGGCACCTCCTTTTCTGCTGTTATGGCAAAGTTGAGCATTAACTTCTCGGCGTCCACATACGCATTGAAGTCATATCCAATGCTCACACGTTCTGCTACTGCCTTATATATTTCAAAGTGGATTAGTTCAATCTCTTTCCACTGTTTTTCAATGATTGGCTTGTAGTGAACTTTTCCTTCAGATGTTATCTGATTCTAAATTCGGAGTAATGATGCAATCATTGCCTTCTGTTGGCGCATCAGTGGCATTATCTTTTGCCGCTCTCCTTTCTGATCGGCCTCTGATTCCTCTTCCAGTTTGAGTATCTGAGCCTTCCAGATTTTTATGATTTCATCCCCCGTCTCTTTCATCTTGGGGTGGTACTCTTTTTTAAAGTAGTCGTGGTCAGATGGTTGATGATTCAATTTTTCCATCAACTCCTGATGACCTTTCTCAAAGTTCTCCCATAGGTACTCCATCATTTCAATTTTTTCTGCAAAGTATGACACCTTCGTCTTCGTTTCGGGAGAATCCTTTTGTAATTACGGATCGTCGACTGAATGGCGTCTCCCTGTTCTGTTTGTTGAGCGTAGATCTCCTCCATGATATTAGCTAACCTTGACCCGTTGGGAGTATTTGTTTATGTTCAAGACAAAAGTACGCTCCGACTCGCACATAATATGTGGTCAATATTATGCGTTTATCACTAGTGCTCTTTTGTGTAAATTATTCAGACCTTAATTTCGGTCCGGCTGATTGTTCTAGTAAATATTTAATTTACCCAATCCACTTTTAATTTATTATTGCAATGCAAAATAAATTTATGCTGACTTGTCTACCACAGTGACATAGGTCAGTACCTGCCGCATAAGGGGTTTTATTTTTAGGTTTGTTGCCCGCTAAACTGCTGACAGCGTAGAATTGCTCCACAATTATTGTATAATAATAATAATATAATGATGTGTATATTATTTATTTTAAAATATTCTGGCGTGGTTCTGGTCGCCAAGTTGTCCAATTGACACAATACTGATTTACTTGTCAAACCTGCAGAATGTATATGTATTGTGTGGAATCAATTAAAATATATCAACAACACAGCACATTAGCTTTGAATGTTGTTGCATGGACTTGGTTTTATTAATTTTTTATATATGTATATTTTTCTGCTGTGATTCTAGTCGCCAAATTGACTAGCTGACAAAGTGCTGACTCGGTCAGTTGTCTCACAAACAGAAGTAATTGTTTCCTGGTATACAGTCGGAACGTTCACTTGTATACACTAATGCAAGACTGCAAACCCGTGCCCTCGCAAAGGAATATCAATTTTTCCAAAGCGTAGTATTGATAAGATTATTATTTTATTGCCTTGTTGACCAAAGTCCGTTTTGCGCGTTGTTTAAATTGGTCGCCTTGTTGACCAAAGTCGGGGTCACCCAAATCTATCGAAATAAAAACGCAAGTAGAATTGCATGGTATATATATATGTATATGTATATTTATTTATATTTTATTATTTTATTATTATAAAAAGGATGCCCCTAGAACATAATCTAGTGGCATAGGGCTGTCGCAACCAACACTTGAATTGGGTGGACCACGAAGGTTCGAGAATTTATATTGTAACTGGGGGCCAAAGACACAGCGATGCACACCCGTTGCTTACAGATATTGAATTCTAATTAGCCTAAGAACTAGACTCTACTTATATAGGCCCCGCTGCATAGGTCATTTTAGCTCCACCTTTCATTACGTAGCTGCTAGGTAAGCAACTGATTGATTATTGCTGACCCTAGCAGGGGTACTCAATGAATTGATAGCCTATAACTGCTATGAGAGGGTTCCTCAAGATTTACTTATTAATTATGGGTCACATTTACAATATGGGAATTATTTGTTATTATGTGGTTATTATAATTCGGGTAATATTTGTGTAGAATGTAGTGGTGTTTTGTGTACTTATATCTATTTAAACCAAGCACCAACAATTCCTTTATTTAAAAAAGGAAACAAATCGGACATATCTAATTACAGAGTTATAGCCAAAGTCTCGGCTATTCCAAAACTTTTTGAGGAAATGATTTCGATGAATCTGGAACTCCAATGCAAATCTTTAATTTCTCCGCATCAGCATGGATTTTTGAAGGGATGTTCATCACTTACAAATCTTCCTGAATTCAGTACTTTGGTTCATGATGGTTTTCGTAATAAATCTTAAACGGATGTTATTTACACTGATTTCAGCAAAGCGTTTGATAGTGTTGATCACAACCTGTTGTTAATGACACTTGGTCTGCTAGGTTTTTTTCCTTAGCTTCTTTCTTGATTAAAGTCTTACCTCACCAATAGAACTCAAAGAGTTTTGTTTAGAACTTCCCTCTCCAAAAATGTTAATGTCTAATCTGGTGTTCCCCTAGGAAGTCATCTGGGCACTCTACTCTTTACGTTGTTTATAAATGATTTACCAAATGTTTTAAATAACCCTCATGTATTTATGTTTGCTGATGATGTTAAACTTTGCTTATCATTTAAAGATCCAGCTCTTCATTCCATTTTTCAAGCGGATATTAATAAGCTTAGTGAGTGGTGTAAGATTAATCACCTCTCTCTCAACACACTGAAATGCTCATCTATGTCATTTTGTCGTCGTTCGCCGTTTCTTGACAATTACTCCATGAATGGCGCTACCTTAAATAGAGTAAACGAGGAATTTCAAAATCTATTTTACGGGACGCTTTTCTAGAAGACCATGTCCTTACGTTGGAATCACTCCAAGACTCGACATTGACAAGTCAGTTCGTTCGTTATATTAAGACTTTCAAAAGCAAGGTCTCTGTGGGATGGTCTGCATGCAAGTTGTGTGCCAAGGAGAATCATCCGATTCGTTTGTGTTCATGTTTTCTCTAAATGTCCATTAATGATAGAGCCACCCAGATTAGGCAACTCAAATTATGCCTTAATTTTTTCGCACGTCAGCACCAACTCAAAAAATGTCCAAGTGCACATACATAATTGCTTCACTTGCAACGTTCGTCATAAAAACCTACTTCATCGTGGTAGCGTTGCGCCAGTGCCAGCGCTCCCCAATTTAAGCTCCAGTGGCAGTCCACCCACCGTTGTTCAGAATCTTCCTTTCAGTGCGAAGCGAGTCCTATTGGGAACAGGGTCTGAAGGGAATTTCATAACGGAACGACTTTTAAATCAGATTAAACTTCCATTGAAAAAAATGACAGCACAGATATCTGGTTTGACCATGTCGACTCCATAAGCTTTCTCAATTCGTCATAGATTCTTCTTTGATGCCAGAATGCCGAGTGCCGACGCATTGCATTAGCGAGAGTGCCTTAAAGAATCTGTCCGACTTACCACTTGCAGATCGGAACTTCCCTCAAAGTGCCTAAATGGATTTGCTGACGTGCTTCCTGCAATTTCCTTGAAGGGCAAGGAAACCAACATTTGTGGCATCCTTCTTGGGGAAGAGATCATCTTCGGGTGGGTATTCACAGGGCCAATAGACGAGTCCCAAGTTGACCACCGTGCAATCTCCTACTTAAGTCGGCCTTCCTCCAGAGCACCAGTTAGACAAACTTCTCAACAAATTTTGGGAGGTGGAGGATCTCCATGTGAGGAGAATGAATAAGTCCGATTCCGAATGAACACCGTCCAAACACCTCGGGCAAATATGTCCTCAGCCTTCCATTCCGAGAGTCTAGCAACATCCAGCTGGGTCATTCAAGGTGAGGTGCATTGGCTCAGTTCGCGTAGTACTTAACGCTTCCAGTTTCAGCGATAAGCCTCTTCTGCGTGACATTCCTTCAGATTCCTGTTGAATTCCGAGTTTCTCAAAATCGATGACGTTAGCGTCTGACGATTTTTTTTTCGTCCCTTCTCCACTGGTGCAAAAATTTTCCTCCTCGAAGCGCGTTTTATCCCAACTTTCCAAATTGTTCGATCCAGCAGGCTGGTTATCTCCATTTATTGTTCGTGGCAGGATGTTTAAGGAGTACCTTAAGGAGAAGCTCATTCTCATATTTGCAGTCCTTCCAAATTATTCTCATTTCAAAGCTAATCCAGAATTTTTCCTTTCTAACCTTTTCCAGCTCGCACTCAATTTTTTGAAGGAAAAGCCCCACGTCCACGCCTCGGACAGAGAGAGAGAGACCTGAGAGGTGAATTACCGAGCTTTCACCTCGGCTCCGTTAGCTGTAAGAGAAGCAAGTAATATTAAGTTGAGTTATTCTTTTGCAACGTTTTGAAGTGAATACACATACATACTGTGCTACCTTTGAAGAAGTTCTACGACTTTACTGGATTGATATTTTGAGAAAAGAAGACCCTGAGTCCACCCCACTGCAACAGTCAGATTTACTAGACGTCAAACTGGTACCATCAGTTGGTAACCGAAAAGGTATCAAAGTTGGATACATTTAGAAAAATCTAACATAATAGTGATCTCTCATTTTTATTACGCACTGGATTAACTTGGACTAATGAAAACTCAAGGAGACCGTCAATAAAGCAATGTGTGGAGAAGGGCATCAACAAGGAAGACTCACCAATGTCAAGAACAGCAGGTGGCAGAACTATTTCTGAAGGAAGAGATGAATTTACGGCAATTAAAACTCCACCACCATTTTTGGAGATTCGATCGCATCTATAGGTTGAAAAAATTGTGGGAAAAACAGAGGCATCAGAAATGTCTGGCTTTAACCACGTTTCTGTAAAGACCAAGATGTGAAAGTCAAAAGATTGACTATCTACAAAAAGCTTAGAAAGTTTAGATTTTAGTCCTCTAACATTCTGATAGGCCAGAATAAGGGACGAAATTAGTTTTTTGACCCGCCAGCTACTGACGAGCCAGAGGGTATGGAAGGATTAGTTGTGTTAGGCAGACGAATCGGAGGCCGATTTCTCTTTTTCTTGGCCGTATACTCCTTTATAACTAAATGTTCCGGCCAAAAATCTTTGTGACAAATTTGGTCAAAGACGTTTGGTGGGACACTGATTTTAAATGACGAGTTGTCACGGTTGTATGAAAACCTAAACTTTTCCACCACAATGTTTGGCGCCACGACTTTTGCCCGGATATCGGCTATGTCATCATCTGGTTAAGTATTGGGGTCGAGCCGCGATACAAAGATCTGTTTTTTTTTTTGGTGGAATGGCAAAAGGAGATCTTGATGCGCCAATCGCCACCGCAACTGCAGCAGTAGCATTTTGCGCTGGAACTGCAGGGGCGGATGACGCTTTGAGAGTACTTCTATTGGGAATATACCTGGGAAAGGGGAATTCGCCCGGACTACAACTAGGAAACTACAACCGATATCGAATCAGTTTGCGATGTAATACATATTATTAATATACCCTGTACCCATAGAGTAAAAGGGTATATTAAAGTCGCTCAAATGTATGTAACAGGCAAAAGGAAGCCTTAAGCCCATAAAGTATATATTCTTATAAGCATCAACAGCCGTGTCGATTGAGACATGTCCGTCTGTCCGTCCGTCTGTCCGTATGAACACCTAGATCTCGGAGACTATAAGAGCTAAAGCTACCAAACATCCTATGCCCAAGCTGATCAAATTTTTTCGAAATCGGACAATAAACATTGGAGATATGCCTATATCCGTTTTGTACTGAAATGCCAAGTCGGCATTGGCAGATAAGAAAGAGCGAGATAGCATGCGTTCGCTGTTGCTGCATGTTTAAGGGAACTTTGCATGAAATTGATGACGATTTCGAGGTTATTCTATTTTATTTAATATACCTAGTTGGTACAGTGTATACTCAATGTCGGTAGGGACGACTTCCTTGCTTCATTTTGTTCTTGCACAGAACAATTAAGAACTTCGTTTTTAATTGTTTGCGATTTCGATAGTATTTGAACTTTTGTTTAGTGCCTACGCAAACTAAGATAGTTTAGATAGATAGTTTTTTGCCACGCCCACTTCCGCCCCCGCAATTTTGCAAAAACGAATTACTAGAGCAGTTTTGAAGGAATCACATTCTTATTTGGCACATCTTATAATGTGGCCAAAATGCAACATCTGACCAAATTTAGTCGAAATCGGACAATAAATATAGGAGATATAAGAATGTGCGTTTTGTACTCAACCATCAAGTGCGAGATTATCTGTGCCAGGTGTGAGCGAGATAGCATGCATTCGATGAAAATTTTGAATTAAATCAAAGGAGATCTCGAGGGTGTTCGACTTTTTTTAATATAACTAGTTTCATCCGCTTAATATGCAGAAATTCATTTTCTGTTATTATTTCGTCGAAGATGTGATGTAAGTGTTGTTGCATCGCAAAACATGGTTCTGGTGGAAATAGTTGTAAACACATGTCTCCTACTCGTTTTAATCCGTTGGCATATGACTCAATTTCTTCCAAATACGTACTTAAATCATAATACGCAATAATGGTCCAGTCAGATCCAGTAAATTGAGATAATCCAATTTTTTCGTAGTATATGCCTGGTTTATCGTCAAATTGTGTTATGTTTACTGACTGCGCCAGAGCCAGTGGTTGCATAAATAACTTCATTAAAATTATTGCTCCTAGAGTTGGTAGTGCTGTAGCGATGCGTTTTGGCTTTGGTTCACCATGCTCCTCTATGATCTTAGTTGTGTGCCCATTATCTTAATCTGGACTGTCCAACTTTCGCTTTTCGCCTGGCTCTGGGTTTGGAAATAGTGGAGCCAGTTTGTGAATCGCTCGTTTGATGATTCCTTTAGCAGTTTTTACATCCACCACCCTCACATATCCATCGAGACCACGTTGTGTTCTTTTAGGATCACCATCATTCCTTCCTTGACATTGTTATATGGTTTCTTCCACTTCGAAGCACTATGTAGTTCCTGCAAGTACTCTTGTAACCATTGTGTCCAGAAAGTGTGTTTCAACCTCTGAACTAACTCGCATTGTTCGGGTAATGATTTCCTTTGGACCGTTGGCTGTGCTACTAATGGCTCGCCAATAAGCAGGTGACCTGGCGTCAGGGCGGTCAAATCGTTTGGGTCATTTGAGTTTGGTATTAATGGCCGTGAGTTGAGTACTGCTTCCACATTAACAATGATTGTTGACAGCTGTTCGAATGTTAAATTCGCTGTTGACACATTCTTGAGGATCAGGTATTTGGCTGATTTTACTGCTGCATCCCATAAGCCTCCGAAATGTGGTGAACGTACTCCTTTGTAGCATTGTCACAATGGAGCATTTGACATTTTCCTCGTCTTCCTATGAAGCGCTATAGTGCGCCCAAAAATGAGGATGTGGATAAGTCGCCCACCCGTTGCAAATGTATAGCCTTAGTTGCAAAGTATAAGAACACTGCTATGTATGCCTTGTCTGGCCTTTTTCCTCTCACTTTGTGGTGAATCCAGAGAGGTCCGCAGTAGTCAACACCTGCGTTAAGGAACGGTGGAGCTTGTGAGACTCGATGATCCGGTAGATCTCCCATGACTTGTTTAAATAGTTGTGGCCGAAATCTTGTGCACTTTACACAGTTTTGGATTACATTTCTGATCATTGACTTGATCTTGATAATGTGATAATGCTGTCGAACAATACCACGAAGGGCCTTTTGCCCGCAATGCATGTTTTCTTCTGCAGAATCATCTTTACAATAGGATCCCCGTAGGGAAGCAAATACGGGTTCCTTGTATCCCTTGGTACGGGAGCTTGTTGCAATCTAGTTGCTACTCTAATGGTAGAGTTTTCGTACAATGTTAGTGGTAATGTTGCCACAGAGCTTTTGCTTTGGAGTGGTTGTTCTGGACGTTGCCTCAGGTGACGTAACTCATAAGCGTACTCCGATTCTTGGATCTATTTGATGATGATCCATCCGTTTTTGTATGTAGCCTGGATGTACACATCAGTTCCATATGCCTTTTCTAAAGCGTCTACAAAGGTGCGTATTGCCTGGGCATTTGCATTTGATTCAATTCTTGCAAATCCGCACGATATGCCTCCCACTGATTTTCCAGATTGGCTGGTAAATCGGCATCCATTTCCAATTTTATGGACGCAATGTGTTGCAGTAAAATTTCGGCATGTACTACCAAAATAGTAGCTCAAATGCTACCAAAATGCCAACAGTTACGTTGATCCGAATTCCAAATGAAGCAAGCAAGTCGTCCCTGCCGACATTGAGTATACCCTGTACCAACTAGTTATATTAATTAAAATAAAATATCCTTGAAATCGCCATCAATTTCATGCAAAATTCTCTTTAACATGCAGCAACAGCAAACGCATGCTGTCTCGCTCACTCTTGCCAGCCAATGTCGCCTTGGCAATTCAGTGCAAAACTCATATAGGTATATCTCCGACATTTATTGTCCGATTTCGACAAAATTTAGTCAGCTAGTCCAGTTTGGATATATAATTAGGTGTGCCAAGTAAGAATACGATATCTTTTATACAGCTCTAGTAATACGTTTTCGCGATTTGCGAGGGCGGAAGTGGGCGTGGCAAAAATTTGAAACAAACTTGATCTGTGTACACACTAGACTCATGTTCACACCAAATTTGGTGGCTCTAGCTCTTATAGTCTCCGAGATCTAGGTGTTCATACGGACGGACAGACGGACAGACGGACGGACAGACGGACATGGCTCAATCGACTCGGCTAGTGATGCTGATCAAGACTATATATACTTTATGGGGTCAGAAATGTATATTTCTGCCTGTTACATACATTTGAGCGACTTTAATATACCCTTTTACCCTATGGGTACAGGGTATAAAAACCAAACATTATTTGAATTGTAAGACTTCAGCCCATACAATAAACTATAAAAAATTCAAAATTCCAAAAAAATTAATTTTTACAGACTTGAAAAAAGTCAGTTGTTCGACCCACTTTGGGTCTAGACTATTTAGCTAAAAAAAAATGAAGCAAGCAAGTCATCCCTGCCGACGTTGAGTATACCCTGTACCAATATAAAAAAAACCTTCGAAGTAGCCATCAATTTCATACAAAATTTTCTTTACATGCAGCTACAGTGAACGCATGCTATCTCGCTCTTTCTTGTCTGCCACTGCCGCCTTATGATTTCAGAACAAAATGGATATAGCCATATCTCCGATGTTTTTTGTCCGATTTCGACAAAATTTGGTCCAGTTTTGGTATATAATTAGGTGTACCATATAAGAATACGGTATCTTTAGTACAGCTCTAGTTATTTGTTTTGCCGATTTGTGGGGGCGGATGTGGGCGTGGCAAAAATTTGAAACAAACTTGATCTGACTATGCAATAGACGGATGTTCACACCAAATTTGGTGGCTCTAGCTCTTATAGTCTCCGAGATCTAGGTGTTCATACGGACGGACGGACAGACGGAAAGACGTACGGACGGACGGACAGACGGACATGGCTCTATCGACTCGGCTAGTGATGCTGATCAAGAATATATATACTTTATGGGGTCAGAAATGTAAATTTTAGCGACTTTAATATACCCTTTTACCCTATGGGTACAAGGTATAACAACAAAGCGATCAGAATTATATTAGTTCAGATAGGTTTATAAAAAAATGGGTTTCTTATAATAAAGATAATTTGAGAATTTCAGGAAAATCGGTTAGGGAGCTTTTGACATATCTCGGCATCAGTTTTAAGGAACCGAGTCTAGTAAAACATATTTGAATGTTGTTGCCCGCAACCTGGCTCTATATACACCTACTCAGGTTTACGGCTATTACTTCTAAACGTCTGTAGATTTTGAAGAATTCTTTTGCTCAGGTATTTTGGACATTCTAAGGGTAAGATTAAAAAATATAATTTTTGGACCCGGGACACTACACGAACCCCTAAATAGTGAAGGAATTATAGTAATTTAATGCAAGGACGACAATATTTGCAACAAACAAGCATCCGAAAAAAGAAAAAGGGATCGGGATCGCGAATCCGAGCATACATATATGTGAAATATATACCGCGAATACATTGTATTATACGAAAAATGTCGTAGGTATAATCTTAACTGAGTGAGTTAGAGTGTTTTTTTGGCTTTCTGTTCTCAATAATTGACTTTAAAAAGTCAAGTTCAGATTGTAATTTCTGGGCAGTTGCCCATGGAGGAGGTGTAGGATTTGTGTATAACAGCAACTCTAATCACTCAGATACATTTTTTCCCTTTTGGTTTTTATTCTTCCTTCTTTGTTTCCTCCTCTGCCTTCTTGTTATCCAGAATTAGTGCTTCAGTTTTTCCTCCAGTGCAGATTTTTCCCGTCTTATGTTCGCGTGAACACTGTCACGGTCGCCATGTATTATACGAAAAATATCGGGTCACCAATATTTTATAAGTCCATTTCAATAAGAGATTCAGAGTTTCAGAGTTCACTTTATAATATTCTTTATTTAAGTCTTAGTGTTCACTTAGCATTATCAATGTGTAGTTTCTTCGAGTTTTCTTTTCATAATAATTCTTAACCATGGTTCATTTCAGCTAAGACCGCGTAGCTGCGCTGCCAGTGACGCCGGCAGAGGAGCGGTCTGCTTATGTATAAATGTTTACATAAGCATATGTATATAAAATATGCCGCCGCAGCGGGTGAGTGAGGATGTATCATGTTGCATTGTGACAAAGTGGTCGCACATGCAATATATGCCGACTCAGCAATGTCCAGTACTTATGCTCTCATGGGTGGTCATGTTTCTTGAGAGGCATAGCACTTGAATATTGTATACATAAATATTATAACAAAGTGTTACAATATTATTATTATTATTATTATTAAAGTGTAGGATAAAGTTATAAACTATCAACCTAATCTCGGAGACTATAAGAGCAAGAGCCACCAAATTTGGTGTGACATGCGTCTAGTGTCTACACAGATCAAGTTTGTTTCAAATTTTTGCCACGCCCAATTCCGCCCTCGCAAATCGGGAAAACAAATAACTAGAGCTATATTAAAGATATCGTATTCTTACTTGGCACACCTAATTATATACGCAAACTGGACCAGCTGACCAAGTTAAGTCAAAATCGGACAATAAATATCGGAGATATACCTATATGAGTTTTGCACTCAATTGCCAAGGCGACATTGGCTGGCAAGAGTGAGCGAGACAGCATGCGTTCGCTGTTGCTGCATGTTATAGAGAATTTTGCATGAAATTTATGGCGATTTCGATGATATTCTATTTCATTTAATATAACTAGTTGGTACAGGGTATACTCAATGTCGGCAGGGACGACTTGCTTGCTTCATTTAACTGACGGACACACATTTTTGAGCTCGCTCTCGCGACCTTTTTATACCCTGTACCCATAGGGTAAAAGGGTATATTAAAGTCGCTAAAATGTATGTAACAGGCAGAAATATACATTTCTTCTTGATCAGCATCACTAGCCGAGTCGATTGAGCTATGTCCGTCTGTCCGTCCGTCTGTCCGTCCGTCCATCTGTCCGTCTGTCCGTCCGTCTGTATGAACACCTAGATCTCGGAGACTATAAAAGCTAGAGCCACCAAATTTGGTGTGAACATCCGTCTATTGCATAGACAGATCAAGTCTGTTTCAAATTTTTGCCACGCCCACTTCCGCCCCCGCTAATCGAGAGAACATATTACTAGAGCTGTATTAAAGATATCGTATTCGTACTTGGCACACCTAATTATATACGCAAACCTAATTATATACCCCACCTGGCCAAATTTTGTCGAAATCGGACAATAAATGTCGGAGATATACCTATATGAGTTTTGCACTGTATTGCCAAGGCGACATTGGCTGGCAAGAGTGAGCGAGACAGCATGCGTTCGCTGATGCTGCATGTTAAAGAGAATTTTGCATGAAATTGATGGCGATTTTGAGGATATTGTATTTTATTTAATATAACTAGTTGGTACAGGGCATACTCAATGTCGGCAGGGACGACTTGTTTGCTTCATTTTTTTTATACCCTGTATATAGTATAAGGATATATTATATATATTCTTGATCAGCGTCAACAGCCGAGTCGATTGAGACATGTCCGTCTGTCCCTCCGTCCGTATGAACACCTAGATCTCGGAGACTACCTTATAGTCTCCGAGATCTAGAGCTACCAAAGTGTGAGCATCCGTCTTATGCCTAGGCAGTTCAAGTTTGTTTAAAATTTTTTCCACGCCCACTTCCTCCACCGCAAATCAAAAAAGAAAATTTTAAAATGAATTTAAAAGAGCTGTATTAAAGATATCGAATTCTTATTTGGTGGACATAATTACATAGTCAAACTGTACAAACTGAACAAATTTCGTTTAAAGCGGACAATAAACATCGGAGATATAGCCATTTGCATTTTGTACTGAATTGCCAAGGCGGCATTGGCAATTAAGAAAGAGCGAGATGCAAAGGGAACTTCGGGAACTTCGTTTTTAATTGATTGCGATTTCGAGGGTGTTCGAACTTTTGTTTAGTGCCTACGCAAATTGGGATAGTTTAAAATATTTGCCACGCCCACTGTCGCCACCGCAATTTAGAAAAAATTAATTACTAGAGAAATTTTAAAGAAATTACATTCTTATTTGGCACACCCAACAATGTGGCCAAAATTCATCATCTGACCAAATTTAGTCGAAATCGGAGAATACATATAGGAGATATACGAATGTGCATTTTGAACTGAATTGACAAGGCGACACAAGCTGGAAAGAGTGGGCGAGATAGCATGAGGTAGCTGTTGCTGCATGTTAGAGGGAATTTTTAACTAAGTTGATGCCAATCTTGATTTAATATAAATAGTTGGCACAAGGTATACTCAATGTCGGCAGGGACGACTTGCTTACTTCATTTATTTAAAAATTCAAAGCTGCAAGGGTATGCAAACTTTGGCAAAGCCGAAGTTAGCTTCTTTGATATTTTTTTTATTATTTGGAAAAGGTAATAAAATTTCATTCTTTGTGAGTCTTATTGTGTAATTTAATGATAACACGCTAAGGCTCCACGTTTGTGCGCCAAAACATGAAAAAAATATATAATTACTACTGTAATGAGCAACGTACAGCAATGCCTAGTCAATGTTGAGCTAGCACGCTATACAGATCCGGCTCTAGCTCGTCGACGAGGGGGTGGAGGTTTGCCATCCCAGCTAACACTTAAATTACATAGGCCTGCTTCTATGTACATATTTCATGATTAAAAAAGTGAGCGCGCTTGCAACGAAATTTCAGCTGACCGGGAACTTGATAGAAATTTTACTAGGAGGAAAGCCTACGCTGTGCATAACTCCAGGTGATACCATTACATAGGTTAGGTTATGTTAGTTACATAACATGACAAATAGAGACATGACTCCTATTAAAGATTTAAAACTAGCATTAATGTAGCATAGAATAAAAATTATCTTAAACGAGTTTGGCTAGCGGAGGAACATAAGTAACGTCTGTTTCTATAGAAATAGTCACCCGGCGCTCAGCAATAAGAGTTAGCCCAAGCACAAAACAGCTGATGCGTGGGTGCAGACAAAGCAAGCGGACGATTAGCAAGCAAATTACGGGACTTTAGTTATGTATGTATTTGATTTTTTTCCCTTTTTTTTTTTGTTTGAGTTTTTTATTTTTTAATATTTCAGGTTTGTTATTATCTTCATTTTCGCAAATATAAGTATATGAATAAGTAAAAAAGCTTTAAACTTTGAAAACGCTTTCATCGAACATTTTTTTTGGACGCTGTATTGGGAAGGGAGAAAATTCATATGCATATGCGAGATTGACAAAATAAAATTAGTTAGACTTGCTATGCCCATATATAGCTATCTCTAATATTTCTCTAGCTGCCTCTTGGTTCCAACAGATTTCTAAAAGTTCCTCGCTGGGGCTGGGGCTAAATTTTAAATTTAAATTTTCTTTATTAAGGGTATATGTACATATATATTAGACATCTGCATTAGTTTCAAAAAAGTGATATTCGACACTATGTACAACAGATAAATTGAGTTGAGTGAATATGAGTACAAAGCGGAATGAATATAAATGAGTAAGTGATTTTGCAAAGCACTCGGACGCACAATGTTGAAGCAATGAGTACGAGTGAGAACATGCGAAAATGAAGCAAACAAGTCGTCCCTGCCGACATTGTGTATACTCTGTACCAACTAGTTATATTAAATAAAATAGAATATCCTCAAAATCGCCATCAATTTCATGCAAAATTCTCTTTAACATGGAGCAACAGCGAACGCATGCTGTCTCGCTCACTCTTGCCAGCCAATGTCGCCTTGGCAATACAGTGCAAAACTCATATAGGTATATCTCCGACATTTATTGTCCGATTTCGACAAAATTTGGCCCGGTGGGGTATATAATTAGGTTTGCGTATATAATTAGGTGTGCCAAGTACGAATACGATATCTTTAATACAGCTCTAGTAATATTTTCTCTCGATTAGCGGGGGCGGAAGTGGGCGTGGCAAAAATTTGAAACAAACTTGATCTATGCAATAGACGGATGTTCACACCAAATTTGGTGGCTCTAGCTTTTATAGTCTCCGAGATCTAGGTGTTCATACAGACGGATGGACAGACGGGCGGACAGTTGTTGGAAAACTGAAATCAAGACGCGTTCCAGCAGTGGCTGAAGCAGTAAAATAGTAAAAGTGAAAAATAAAGTTTTGTTCTTATGATATATCAACCACGGTAAATAGTTATTCATCAGGTACAACATTTTATTCTTGGGTTGTTGCTTTAACCATTGTATGCAAATAAACCAATAAGAGGCAATACAATACAATTGTGGTATATATACACGCCGTGTTCATGCCAGAAAGGGTGACCAGCAAGAGTTATCCGGGGGGGAAAATCCAGTAAGAGAGAACGATCACACTCCGATGACCAGCAAGTTCTAAGGAAAACTCCATCTTAGTTAGTTGGTTTTTGCATCCCGGCAACTGTATGCGTCCCCCGATATCTCGGCCTCTTAATTTCACAAACAACACTCTTTAATCGTTAACTGCCGTATCTGAAATTGTGCACCGGTCCGGTACTTTGTATGAATAAAACTGGCCTGTGTTAATAAAACGAGTTAACGCGCGTTGTTAGTTTACTTGATCATCCATACCCTTTTCTGGTACTAGAAGTGGACTCTACCCATTGGAACTCTTCGCCCCACCACAAACATTGGTCCTTCGAGCCGGATATCCTTCCGCTCGCCCCAGCATCGCATCGGTGGAGAATTCTGATAAGTAGAAACGTTTTTATTACCATTTTTTTCAACACATATACATACATACATACCTGCAGTGAAAAGTTTCCCGCTCTTTCCATAGCGACTTTTCATTCGACGTTGTATGGATATTCCATTGTGCATGTGATCTCCTTTCATCTCTTCAGCTTATCCTAACATTTTATGTACATTTCATCCTTTTTTATTTATAATTTTCTTCCGCCCGCGAGCCGCGTATTCCTCTGCATACACACATACATACATACATAAGTGTATAGAAGTGAGTGCAAGTGCAATCTAAGAAATTAAAATTAAAGTGCTTTAATTTTTCGTACTCGGCTCAAGATCAATAACCAAGTCACCGGCAATTAATTTGGCCATAATTCCGACCAGTGCTCCGTCGCGTCAGAAACGAGAAATAAATTAAAAAATTAGCGAGTTTTTAATTCAACACATACATATATGCACATGCGCCCACACTAACATACATATACATATCCAAATACACATACATCCATTTGTGTGGCGGCATTTGCATACACCGGTGTGATTAAAACTTTTCGGCACTGATTTTCTAGATTTCATAATACTGATAAAACTTCGCACTACAACTATTGTCTTATTGCCGGTCCAGCTGATTGACGAGCGTGATCACGACTTCGATCGCCGTCACGATAGTTTTTCCTCTTACGATAAATAAAATATATATGAATTTTTAAGGCGAAAAGAGTCCACAAAATTGAAAAAAAAGTAAATATATAAAAAATCCAAGGAAAATTTTTCCGCGCCAAATTTTAATTTTGGCCCCAGTGTTTACAAGTGTAACAAATAATTTCCGTCAAAGAAATTTTAATTTATTATTTTTTCTTTCGACAAAAATTCCAAAATAAATTGTGCCCGGTCCCGCTGCGACTTGAAAAGCGAAATTTAGTCCAAAAATTCCGGTTTTCTATTTTTTCCTAATTTTCGAAATTTTTCAAAGTAACAAAAAATACCGCGTAATTCGAATTCAAGGGCGACAAAACTTCGACAAAATTTCGAATTAAATTGTGCCTTCTCCTGCCTTGAGTCGCAAGCGAAATCTATTCCAAAATTCGGTTTTTGTATTTTTTCATAATTTTCGAATTTTCAAAAATATAAAATACCGAGTAATTTCAATAACAGGGCATTCCAGCCTCGGCCAAAGTTTAGCACCATTTCGACTAGCGTGCAGCAAATCATCCAAATCAATTAAAGCAAGCAATCCAAAAAGGCTGCCGTCGAAATAACGTTTAATGTTTTTTAAACCGTTTCCACTGGTCCACAAAAATCACACGTAACACATTTTTAAAAAAATTATTTATTTTCAATTTTTGTTTTTTTCTCATGAAATATGAAATATATTTACATATTCCATCCTTCGATTTCCGACATATCCGTTCGGTCCCCATACAGTCCACTATCAAAGATTCGTTGATCAACACGATATTCGTCGTGGCTCGTTTTTTAGCCCCATCCGACTATGGCCATCGATCCTGCCAAAAGCAGCAACAATTCCGATCGCCTCGCAGTGCCTCGTCGCTCTCCTTCGCCATCTACGCCGCCACCTAATCCAAAGGTACCTCGTACGTTCGACACCGTCAAACGGAGTTCTTCCGGTTTCTCAAACCTTGAGTCCGTGCCAAGCGTCTCCAGCGCTACACCTAAAAGAGCTTCCGTAACCAGCCGCACTCCCTCGCCCGCGCTCCCTGATTCCAGCGCACTTCCAATTGTAAGTGTCACGGTGTCCGCTCCAGCGTCCAAAATAAGAACCCGTTCCGAGTCTCAACGACTATCCGACGCTGCCGAAATGTCCATGAGTTACTTCATCGCCGCTTGTGACGGCCTGATCGAGTTCGAGGCCAATTCAATGGGCTCCCTCGAGTGGGAAGTGCAAGTATATGCCATGAGAATGCACTTGGAACAGACGAAAGTTCTGTGAAACAGAGCCGAAGCTGAGTACTTGTCATGTACGAGAGCCCTCACGGCCGACGCGGGTGAGGAGAGCCGCACCAATTTGGTGACCGTGAAATCAAAGTATGAATACGCATACATGGTGTACGTCCGATGGGGGCAATCAAGCAGCAAAAGTTATGCCTCAATTGTTTTGCACAGGGTCATCAGCTGCGAGAGTGTCCGAGTGCTCACAACTGCCATGTATGCAAGGAACGGCACCACACTCTACAACATTGCGTCAGCGCCTCCAACCGCAAACCCGGTCGAATCCATTGAACGGCCAACTTCAAGCCACAGCCTGCAAAATTTTCTGGTATCCTCACCCCATAAGGGCTTGCTGGGGACTGCCATGGTGGTGCTACGTCATCCAGGCGCTGAATTCGACACTCGAGCCCTGATAGACACCAGATCCGAAGGGGACATTCCTATCCGAGAGGATGTTCAACTTGGTTCGACCACCATACCGACTCATTGATGCTTAAATCAGTGGCATTTCCAACTGTGTGGCCGCTAGCGCCTAGAAATTATGCCAGCTAAAGATCGCTTCTCGTAGCGATCCCTCTAAACAAGTGGAAACGTCCGCATTCGTCCTCCCAAATTTAACTGGAGCCCTACCCTCCTGTCCGTTTTCACAGAAGGTGGATGGAAATATTCCTGACCTGCCGTTGGCAGCACCACGACCAAAATCCGCGTCGTCTTCAATGCGTCAAGTCCATCCACCAGAGGTGTCAGTTTGAACGACGATCCTTAAATGGCGTTTTTTCCGTTACGTCTTTAATGCCGACTGTTACTGAATTTTATAATTTTATTATTTATAAAAATGTTTGCCTCTAGAACATAAACTAGTGACATAGGGCTGTCGCAACCAACACTTGAAATTGGGTGGACTTCGGAGAAATCATGCAAATGGGGGCCAAAGACACAGCGATGCTCACCCGTTAATTGCAGAGTAGTGAATAGACAAGAGTTGCTTGAATACTGATTTTATTAAGAAAAAGGTCGAGTTTATATACACGATTCTAGGATCTAGGGGGTCACATGTATATACATTTGGGGGTCTTATTCATAGTGTAAATGTGATGTGGGGTGGGTAATAATATGGGGGGGAAATTTTTGTGTTGTATAAAAATATAGTGTGAGTACAGTGTATATGAAAATATGTAGGGGTTAATTCTATTCTAAGCAAAGCCTGCATTGGTCTTTACTGTGAGAAATTCATAGTTTGTATTTTAAGCATGCATTTACACCAACATACTCCCGCCGTTGAACGACTGTTCAACATTACTTAAATGTTGATTTCGTAGTTTCCAACAGGTCGATGTGTAGATTGAGTCGGTTGACTACCAGTTGGCATCTGGGTACCAGTTGTGGGAGGGGTCATCTGTTGATGGCCAATAGCAATCCTGGCTTCTTGTCTTCCGTTGGTACACCGATTTTTGATAACATATAACAGCACTAATGTTATGAATATTATCAGCGCTATGTATGAAGCGATGTTGTGATGTTGAATAGGCCCTTGACTAGATTTTAGGTCATATGGTAACTTTATTTTGAATCTGGGCCATAATTGACTACTGAGTTTGTCAAGTTCATTGTAGCTTAACTGAACATTGGTAGAAGCCGTTTCATTAGTTGAGTTCATCATCATAGTGGAGAAATTCCCAAACCGGGCATATGACATATTCATTGTGCCGGTGGTTGTAATACGATGTCCAGTTACACGTATTAATGGATTCCGCAAAGTGCAACTGGGATCAAGTGTTAATAATCCTCCTTGACTTATGGTGATGCCTGAACTGTTGTCATCGCAGACTGCAGATAACTCCATTGGCGACATTGTAGCAAAAATCCAATGGTTCTTGTAGTACATATTGAACCAGACGAAAGTCATGCTTGTATATTTGATTTGACACATATTTGAAGTTTTGTTGTTGAACAACTGGAATTCACAATTACTGTTGATTGAGAACACAGATTGTTTATTTTGACATATGAATTCTTCATTTGTGACTTGATGGCATTGTTTTAATTCAGTTGCTGTTAATCCAAGAAACTGATCTCTGTGCTTATTGACCGCTATCATGGGAATTTGAATATCCATCGTCATAATTCCTTTATTGCTGATTGCTGGTATGGGAACTAGATTGTATAATTCAAATACTTGTGCTGAGAGCAATAGTATCGTTACTTTGAATATTACGCGCTTCTTTACAATGCTCCCTTCTGCCTTCATCATTTTATATAGTTGTAGAACATCATCGTCTGTGGCAGGAAGTATGTGTCCTGGTGGAAGATGATTTGTTAACTCTTTTAAGTGTTGTTCAAGTTGTTTAGGCGAGAGTAACAACGGGCTAATTTGGTCATGATGAACGTCAGTGAGTACATGGGCAATCTCTGATTGTACTCGTTGCAAATTTGAAGCAATCACCGAAAGTTGTGTTGTTATCGTGAGATACCATTGAAAAGTCTTGACAGAATCAGAATGTGCTTGAGATATATCGAGTAGTTGCTGCTCCATCAAATTCAATCGCTTCTCAATAATCGCCTCATCACGCTTGAAGATGTTGATTGTTGAATCAAGTATAGATGTTTGATTCTTTAAGAGTGTTACCAAGTATTCCTCATTTGTTTTCACCTTTTCAATAGTATTGGACATTTCTTTTGCATATTCCGAGTCCAGTACTCCATATAGACTCCTGGCAATGTTGCCAATAAAATCAAATGGTGCTCTACGATTTCGTCCTATGTGCAAGAGATCGTTTTCCATTCTCAGTTCCTCTTCCACATGTTGGAAATGTTTGTACATTGCAGAACAGGCTTGACTTGGTTTTAGTCGGGAACACATTTCCCCAATCTTTTTTATTCCGAAAGAAAATGTGTTCATATCGTCCCAATAAGGATCCAAATTATAATACGCAATGATTGTCCAGTCAGCTACAGCAAATCTGGACGTTCCAATTTTTTTCATAGTAAATGCCAGGTTTGGCATCAAATTGGGTCACATTTACTGATTGGGCCAATGCCAATGGTAACAATAGCAACATCATTAATAACGTTAGAGGTAACGATGCTAAGATTCGTCTTTTTGGGCTTTGCCTTGTTGTAGCATCCTTAAGCCCGTCTTCTTGGGAATCATCGGCGTCGTCGTCATCCAGTTGATGCTTTTCTCCTGGTTCTGGTGTTCTTAATAGGGGAGCTAATTTATGAATAGCTCGTTTGTAAATTCCAGATGCCGTTTTTACGTCAACCACACGAATATAACCATCAGGTCCAGGATATAATTTTATAATCCTCCCCAATGGCCATTGAAGAATGGGTACATTATCTTCTTTGAGGATCACCATCATGCCTTCTTTCACATTGTTAAAAGGCTTCTTCCACTTCGCGGAGTTTTGTAATCCTTGCAGATACTCCTGTAACCATTGTGTCCAAAAGGTATGTTTTAATCGTTGCACCAGCTCCCATTGTTCTGGCAACGATTTCTGTCTGATTGGCTCTGGATCGGGTTGAGCCACCAATGGTTCTCCAATGAGTAAATGTCCTGGTGTGAGCGCAGTAAGATCATTAGGATCACTTGAGTTGGGAGTTAGTGGCCGTGAATTTAATATTGCTTCAATGTTCACAATAATTGTTGACAATTGTTCAAACGTCAAATTGGCTGTGGAAACATTTTTTAGCAACAAATGTTTTGCTGATTTTACAGCTGCCTCCCATAAACCTCCAAAATGAGGTGACCGTGGGGGAATAAATTTAAATTGAACTCCTTTCTGGTTACAGAATTCCATAATTGTACCAGTTGCCATGTCAGAGTAAATCGTTTCACTCAATTCCTTCAATTGGTTGTTAGCTCCAACGAAGTTTGTCGCGTTGTCACAGTACAACGTTTGGCATCTTCCTCTTCGTCCAATGAAGCGTTGTAATGCTCCAATAAATGAGGATGTTGATAAGTCTCCAACCAATTCCAGGTGTACTGCCTTTGTTGCAAAACATACAAACACAGCAATGTATGCCTTATCTGGACGTTTTCCTCTTATTTTGTGATGAATCCAGAAAGGTCCGCAGTAATCCACACCAGAGATGAGGAACGGTCTATTTTGAGATACGCGGTGTTCAGGTAACTCTCCCATTATTTGTTTAAAGAGTTTTGGCCTGAATCTTGTGCAGGATACACAATTTTGTATCACATTCCGTATCATCAATTTCACTTTTACAATATGATATTGTTGTCTGGCAATACCTCGTAATGCATCTTGTCCACAATGCATGTTGTCTTCATGTAATTTGCGCAGAATCATTTTGACAACGGTATTATTATAAGGCAACAGATATGGATTCCTTGTGTCTCTTGACACTGGAGCTTGTTGTAGTCTGGTCGCTACTCGAATAACCGAATTTTCATCAAGCACCAAAGGTAATGATGATAAATTACTCTTCTTGCCCATAGGTTGTTCTGGACGATTTCTGAGATGACGAAGCTCATACTCAAATTCACCTTCCTGAATTTGTTTGATTATAATTATTCGAGCTTGTTCCAACTCATCCAATTCCAGTTGAACAGTCTTCCTTCTGTTTTGTGCTTTGCAGAACCGTAATACGTATGCAATAATTCTTTGCATACGATATACCGAGTTTTTGTGGTTTATGTTATAAATCCACCCATCATCCCTTCCAGAAGCAGGAATGCTACTCGTCATTGGCATACTGAATACTTTGGTTTTCCGCTCTGAAGTATCAGTCACATGTTCTGATGCTTTGAATGGAGCTGGCCAGCGAGATTGTGGCCCATGTAGGTATAATGGTCCATATAACCATAAATTGTTTGATGTTAGCTGAGATGCCGATATTCCTCTTGATAGGACATCTGCAGCATTTAGAGCTGATGATACATGCCTCCATTGTGTTGGTTTGGAAACAGCATGTACTTTTGTAAGCCTGTTGGCCACAAATGTATGGAACTGAGATGCCCGAGAATTAATCCATGACAGTGCAATTGTTGAATCTGACCACAAGAAAGCTTTAACATTTTCCGCTTCCATCCGGAGATCGTGTCGAACTCTGTCCGTGAGTTCTGCTCCAAGCACTGCTGCACATAACTCAAGACGTGGCAATGATTGTTATACCCTGTACCCAAAGGGTAAAAGGGTATATTAAAAGTCGCTAAAATGTATGTAACAGGCAGAAGGAAGCGTTTTCCGACCCCATAAAGAATATATATTCTTGATGCAGCATCAACAGACCGAGTCGATTGAGACATGTCCGTCTTATTTAGTCCGTCTGTCCGTATGAGACAACCCACTCGATCTCAGAGACTATAAGAGCTAGAGCTACCAAATTTGGTGATGTATTTAGCATCCGTCTAATGTCAAAGCAGTTCAAGTTTGTCCTATTTAAATTTTAAACACGCCCACTTCCGCCCCCGCATACACCGATTTTTGGATAACATATAACAGCACTAATGTTATGAATATTATCAGCGCTATGTATGAAGCGATGTTGTGATGTTGAATAGGCCCTTGACTAGATTTTAGGTCATATGGTAACTTTATTTTGAATCTGGGCCATAATTGACTACTGAGTTTGTCAAGTTCATTGTCAAGCTTCTGCTGAACATTGGTAGAAGCCGTTTCATTAGTTGAGTTCATCATCATAGCGGAGAAATTCCCAAACCGGGCATATGACATATTCATTGTGCCGGTGGTTGTAATACGATGTCCAGTTACACGTATTAATGGATATCCGCAAAGTGCAACTGGGATCAAGTGTCTCAAATAATCCTCCTTGACTTAATTGGTGATGCCTGAACTGTTGTCATCGCAGACTGCAGATAACTCCATTGGCGACATTGTAGCAAAAATCCAATGGTTCTTGCTAGTACATATTGAACCAGACGAAAGTCATGACTTTGTATATTTGATTTGGGTACACATATCTTGAGAGATTTTGTTGTTGATGTCTTACAACTGGAGATAATCACAATTACTGTTGATTGAGAACACAGATTGTTTAAAATTTTGACATATGAAATCTTCATTTGTAATCTTGATGGCATTGTTTTAATTCATGGCTAGCTGTTCAATTCTTCAAGAAACTGATCTCTGTGCTTATTGACCGCTAATTTTGGATTTTGAATAGTCCATCGTCACTAATTCCTTTATTGCTGATTGCTGGTAAATGGGAACTAGATCTGCCCTAGTAATAGTCAAATACTTGTGCTGAGACCGCAATAGTATCGTTACTTTGAATATTACGCGCTTCTTTAAACAATGCTCCCTTTCTGCTTTCATCATTTTTATACAGTTGTAGAACATCATCGTCTGTGGCAGGAAGTATGTGTCCTGGTGGAAGATGATTTTTTTAAAGATAATTGCTTTTACTAGTGTTTCTGAATTCAAGATTGTTTAGGCGAGACACTGTCAACAACGGGCGAAATTTGGTCCTGCTGAACGTTCAGTGAGTCCATTTAACAATCTCCCTGGCTGTCGACTCGTTGCAAATTTGAAGCAATCACCGAAAGTTGTGTTGTTATCGTGAGATACCATTGAAAAGTCGTTGACAGAATCCCAGAATGTGCTTGAGATATATCGAATAGTTGCTGCTCCATCAAATTCAATCGCTTCTCAATAATCGCCTCATCACGCTTGAAGATGTTGATTGTTGAATCAAGTATAGATGTTTGATTCTTTAAGAGTGTTACCAAGTATTCCTCATTTGTTTTCACCTTTTCAATAGTATTGGACATTTCTTTTGCATATTCCGAGTCCAGTACTCCATATAGACTCCTGGCGATGTTGCCAATAAAATCAAATGGTGCTCTACGATTTCGTCTTATGTGCAAGAGATCGTTTTCCATTCTCAGTTCCTCTTCCACATGTTGGAAATGTTTGTACATTGCAGAACAGGCTTGACTTGGTTTTAATCGGGAACACATTTCCCCAATCTTTTTTATTCCGAAAGAAAATGTGTTCATATCGTCCCAATAAGGATCCAAATTATAATACGCAATGATTGTCCAGTCAGCTACAGCAAATCTGGACGTTCCAATTTTTCATAGTAAATGCCAGGTTTGGCATCAAATTGGGTCACATTTACTGATTGGGCCAATGCCAATGGTAACAATAGCAACATCATTAATAACGTTAGAGGTAACGATGCTAAGATTCGTCTTTTTGGGCTTTGCCTTGTTGTAGCATCCTTAAGCCCGTCTTCTTGGGAATCATCGGCGTCGTCGGCATCCAGTTGATGCTTTTCTCCTGGTTCTGGTGTTTTTAATAGGGGAGCTAATTTATGAATAGCTCGTTTGTAAATTCCAGATGCCGTTTTTATGTCAACCACACGAATATAACCATCAGGTCCAGGATATAATTTTATAATCCTCCCCAATGGCCATTGAAGAATGGGTACATTATCTTCTTTGAGGATCACCATCATGCCTTCTTTCACATTGTTAACAGGCTTCTTCCACTTCGCGGAGTTTTGTAATCCTTGCAGATACTCCTGTGACCATTGTGTCCAAAAGGTATGTTTTAATCGTTGCACCAGCTCCCATTGTTCTGGCAACGATTTCTGTCTGATTGGCTCTGGATCGGGTTGAGCCACCAATGGTTCTCCAATGAGTAAATGTCCTGGTGTGAGCGCAGTAAGATCATAAGGATCACTTGGGTTGGGAGTTAGTGGCCGTGAATTTAATATTGCTTCAATGTTCACAATAATATTTGATAATTGTTCAAACATCAAATTGGCTGTGGGAACATTTTTTAGCAACAAATGTTTTGTTGATTTTACAGCTGCCTCCCATAAACCTCCCAAATGAGGTGACCGTGTGTGAATAAATTTAAATTGAACTCCTTTCTGGTTACAGAATTCCATAATTGTACCAGTTGCCATGTCAGAGTAAATCGTTTCACTCAATTCCTTCAATTGGTTGTTAGCTCCAACGAAGTTTGTCGCGTTGTCACAGTACAACGTTTGGCATCTTCTTCTTCGTCCAATGAAGCGTTGTAATGCTCCAATAAATGAGGATGTTGATAAGTCTCCAACCAATTCCAGGTGTACTGCCTTTGTTGCAAAAAATTATCTGGACGTTTTCCTCTTATTTTGTGATGAATCCAGAAAGGTCCGCAGTAATCCACACCAGAGATGAGGAACGGTCTATTTTGAGATACGCGGTGTTCAGGTAACTCTCCCATTATTTGTTTAAAGAGTTTTGGCCTGAATCTTGTGCAGGATACACAATTTTGTATCACATTCCGTATCATCAATTTAACTTTTACAATATGATATTGTTGTCTGGCAATACCTCGTAATGCATCTTGTCCACAATGCATGTTGTCTTCATGTAATTTGCGCAGTATCATTTTGACAACGGTATTATTATAAGGCAACAGATATGGATTCCTTGTGTCTCTTGACACTGGAGCTTGTTGCAATCTGGTCGCTACTCGAATAACCGAATTTTCATCAAGAACCAAAGGTAATGATAATAAATTACTCTTCTTGCCCATAGGTTGTTCTGGACGATTTCTGAGATGACGAAGCTCATACTCAAATTCACCTTCCTGAATTTGTTTGATTATAATTATTCGAGCTTGTTCCAACTCATCCAATTCCAGTTGAACAGTCTTCCTTCTGTTTTGTGCTTTGCAGAACCGTAATACGTATGCAATAATTCTTTGCATACGATATACCGAGTTTTTGTGGTTTATGTTATAAATCCACCCATCATCCCTTCCAGAAGCAGGAATGCTACTCGTCATTGGCATACTGAATACTTTGGTTTTCCGCTCTGAAGTATCAGTCACATGTTCTGATGCTTTGAATGGAGCTGGCCAGCGAGATTGTGGCCCATGTAGGTATAATGGTCCATATAACCATAAATTGTTTGATGTTAGCTGAGATGCCGATATTCCTCTTGATAGGACATCTGCAGCATTTAGAGCTGATGATACATGCCTCCATTGTGTTGGTTTGGAAACAGCATGTACTTTTGTAAGCCTGTTGGCCACAAATGTATGGAACTGAGATGCCCGAGAATTAATCCATGACAGTGCAATTGTTGAATCTGACCACAAGAAAGCTTCAACATTTTCCGCTTCCATCCGGAGATCGTGTCGAACTCTGTCCGTGAGTTCTGCTCCAAGCACTGCTGCACATAACTCAAGACGTGGCAATGATTGTTATACCCTGTACCCAAAGGGTAAAAGGGTATATTAAAGTCGCTAAAATGTATGTAACAGGCAGAAGGAAGCGTTTCCGACCCCATAAAGAATATATATTCTTGATCAGCATCAACAGCCGAGTCGATTGAGACATGTCCGTCTGTCCGTCTGTCCGTATGAGCCACTCGATCTCAGAGACTATAAGAGCTAGAGCTACCAAATTTGGTGTATGCTAATGTCAAAGCAGTTCAAGTTTGTTTTAAATTTTAAACACGCCCACTTCCGCCCCCGCATACACCGATTTTTGATAACATATAACAGCACTAATGTTATGAATATTATCAGCGCTATGTATGAAGCGATGTTGTGATGTTGAATAGGCCCTTGACTAGATTTTAGGTCATATGGTAACTTTATTTTGAATCTGGGCCATAATTGACTACTGAGTTTGTCAAGTTCATTGTAGCTTAACTGAACATTGGTAGAAGCCGTTTCATTAGTTGAGTTCATCATCATAGTGGAGAAATTCCCAAACCGGGCATATGACATATTCATTGTGCCGGTGGTTGTAATACGATGTCCAGTTACACGTATTAATGGATTCCGCAAAGTGCAACTGGGATCAAGTGTTAATAATCCTCCTTGACTTATGGTGATGCCTGAACTGTTGTCATCGCAGACTGCAGATAACTCCATTGGCGACATTGTAGCAAAAATCCAATGGTTCTTGTAGTACATATTGAACCAGACGAAAGTCATGCTTGTATATTTGATTTGACACATATTTGAAGTTTTGTTGTTGAACAACTGGAATTCACAATTACTGTTGATTGAGAACACAGATTGTTTATTTTGACATATGAATTCTTCATTTGTGACTTGATGGCATTGTTTTAATTCAGCTGCTGTTAATCCAAGAAACTGATCTCTGTGCTTATTGACCGCTATCATGGGAATTTGAATATCCATCGTCATAATTCCTTTATTGCTGATTGCTGGTATGGGAACTAGATTGTATAATTCAAATACTTGTGCTGAGAGCAATAGTATCGTTACTTTGAATATTACGCGCTTCTTTACAATGCTCCCTTCTGCTTTCATCATTTTATACAGTTGTAGAACATCATCGTCTGTGGCAGGAAGTATGTGTCCTGGTGGAAGATGATTTTTTAACTCTTTTTAAGTGTTGTTCAAGTTGTTTAGGCGAGAGTAACAGCGGGCTAATTTGGTCATGATGAACGTCAGTGAGTACATGGGCAATCTCTGATTGTACTCGTTGCAAATTTGAAGCAATCACCGAAAGTTGTGTTGTTATCGTGAGATACCATTGAAAAGTCTTGACAGAATCAGAATGTGCTTGAGATATATCGAGTAGTTGCTGCTCCATCAAATTCAATCGCTTCTCAATAATCGCCTCATCACGCTTGAAGATGTTGATTGTTGAATCAAGTATAGACGTTTGATTCTTTAAGAGTGTTACCAAGTATTCCTCATTTGTTTTCACCTTTTCAATAGTATTGGACATTTCTTTTGCATATTCCGAGTCCAGTACTCCATATAGACTCCTGGCAATGTTGCCAATAAAATCAAATGGTGCTCGTCCTATGTGCAAGAGATCGTTTTCCATTCTCAGTTCCTCTTCCACATGTTGGAAGTGTTTGTACATTGCAGAACAGGCTTGACTTGGTTTTAGTCGGGAACACATTTCCCCAATCTTTTTTATTCCGAAAGAAAATGTGTTCATATCGTCCCAATAAGGATCCAAATTATAATACGTAATGATTGTCCAGTCAGCTACAGCAAATCTGGACGTTCCAATTTTTTCATAGTAAATGCCAGGTTTGGCATCAAATTGGGTCACATTTACTGATTGGGCCAATGCCAATGGTAACAATAGCAACATCATTAATAACGTTAGAGGTAACGATGCTAAGATTCGTCTTTTTGGGCTTTGCCTTGTTGTAGCATCCTTAAGCCCGTCTTCTTGGGAATCATCGGCGTCGTCGTCATCCAGTTGATGCTTTTCTCCTGGTTCTGGTGTTCTTAATAGGGGAGCTAATTTATGAATAGCTCGTTTGTAAATTCCAGATGCCGTTTTTACGTCAACCACACGAATATAACCATCAGGTCCAGGATATAATTTTATAATCCTCCCCAATGGCCATTGAAGAATGGGTACATTATCTTCTTTGAGGATCACCATCATGCCTTCTTTCACATTGTTAAAAGGCTTCTTCCATTTCGTGGAGTTTTGTAATCCTTGCAGATACTCCTGTAACCATTGTGTCCAAAAGGTATGTTTTAATCGTTGCACCAGCTCCCATTGTTCTGGCAACGATTTCTGTCTGATTGTCTCTGGATCAGGTTGAGCCACCAATGGTTCTCCAATGAGTAAATGTCCTGGTGTGAGCGCAGTAAGATCATTAGGATCACTTGAGTTGGGAGTTAGTGGCCGTGAATTTAATATTGCTTCAATGTTCACAATAATTGTTGACAATTGTTCAAACGTCAAATTGGCTGTGGAAACATTTCTTAGCAGCAAATGTTTTGCTGATTTTACAGCTGCCTCCCATAAACCTCCAAAATGAGGTGACCGTGGGGGAATAAATTTAAATTGAACTCCTTTCTGGTTACAGAATTTCATAATTGTACCAGTTGCCATGTCAGAGTAAATCGTTTCACTCAATTCCTTCAATTGGTTGTTAGCTCCAACGAAGTTTGTCGCGTTGTCACAGTACAACGTTTGGCATCTTCCTCTTCGTCCAATGAAGCGTTGTAATGCTCCAATAAATGAGGATGTTGATAAGTCTCCAACCAACTCCAGGTGTACTGCCTTTGTTGCAAAACATACAAACACAGCAATGTATGCCTTATCTGGACGTTTTCCTCTTATTTTGTGATGAATCCAAAAAGGTCCGCAGTAATCCACACCAGAGATGAGGAACGGTCTATTTTGAGATACGCAGTGTTCAGGTAACTCTCCCATTATTTGTTTAAAGAGTTTTGGCCTGAATCTTGTGCAGGATACACAATTTTGTATTACATTCCGTATCATCAATTTCACTTTTACAATATGATATTGTTGTCTGGCAATACCTCGTAATGCATCTTGTCCACAATGCATGTTGTCTTCATGTAATTTGCGCAGAATCATTTTGACAACGGTATTATTATAAGGCAACAGATATGGATTCCTTGTGTCTCTTGACACTGGAGCTTGTTGTAGTCTGGTCGCTACTCGAATAACCGAATTTTCATCAAGCAACAAAGGTAATGATGATAAATTACTCTTCTTGCCCATAGGTTGTTCTGGACGATTTCTGAGATGTCGAAGCTCATACTCAAATTCACCTTTCTGAATTTGTTTGATTATAATTATTCGAGCTTGTTCTAACTCATCCAATTCCAGTTGAACAGTCTTCCTTCTGTTTTGTGCTTTGCAGAACCGTAATACGTATGCAATAATTCTTTGCATACGATATACCGAGTTTTTGTGGTTTATGTTATAAATCCACCCATCATCCCTTCCAGAAGCAGGAATGCTACTCGTCATTGGCATACTGAATACTTTGGTTTTCCGCTCTGAAGTATCAGTCACATGTTCTGATGCTTTGAATGGAGCTGGCCAGCGAGATTGTGGCCCATGTAGGTATAATGGTCCATATAACCATAAATTGTTTGATGTTAGCTGAGATGCCGATATTCCTCTTGATAGGACATCTGCAGCATTTAGAGCTGATGATACATGCCTCCATTGTGTTGGTTTGGAAACAGCATGTACTTTTGTAAGCCTGTTGGCCACAAATGTATGGAACTGAGATGCCCGAGAATTAATCCATGACAGTGCAATTGTTGAATCTGACCACAAGAAAGCTTTAACATTTTCCGCTTCCATCCGGAGATCGTGTCGAACTCTGTCCGTGAGTTCTGCTCCAAGCACTGCTGCACATAACTCAAGACGTGGCAATGATTGTTATACCCTGTACCCAAAGGGTAAAAGGGTATATTAAAGTCGCTAAAATGTATGTAACAGGCAGAAGGAAGCGTTTCCGACCCCATAAAGAATATATATTCTTGATCAGCATCAACAGCCGAGTCGATTGAGACATGTCCGTCTGTCCGTCTGTCCGTATGAGCCACTCGATCTCAGAGACTATAAGAGCTAGAGCTACCAAATTTGGTGTGAGCATCCGTCTAATGTCAAAGCAGTTCAAGTTTGTTTTAAATTTTAAACACGCCCACTTCCGCCCCCGCATACACCGATTTTTGATAACATATAACAGCACTAATGTTATGAATATTATCAGCGCTATGTATGAAGCGATGTTGTGATGTTGAATAGGCCCTTGACTAGATTTTAGGTCATATGGTAACTTTATTTTGAATCTGGGCCATAATTGACTACTGAGTTTGTCAAGTTCATTGTAGCTTAACTGAACATTGGTAGAAGCCGTTTCATTAGTTGAGTTCATCATCATAGTGGAGAAATTCCCAAACCGGGCATATGACATATTCATTGTGCCGGTGGTTGTAATACGATGTCCAGTTACACGTATTAATGGATTCCGCAAAGTGCAACTGGGATCAAGTGTTAATAATCCTCCTTGACTTATGGTGATGCCTGAACTGTTGTCATCGCAGACTGCAGATAACTCCATTGGCGACATTGTAGCAAAAATCCAATGGTTCTTGTAGTACATATTGAACCAGACGAAAGTCATGCTTGTATATTTGATTTGACACATATTTGAAGTTTTGTTGTTGAACAACTGGAATTCACAATTACTGTTGATTGAGAACACAGATTGTTTATTTTGACATATGAATTCTTCATTTGTGACTTGATGGCATTGTTTTAATTCAGCTGCTGTTAATCCAAGAAACTGATCTCTGTGCTTATTGACCGCTATCATGGGAATTTGAATATCCATCGTCATAATTCCTTTATTGCTGATTGCTGGTATGGGAACTAGATTGTATAATTCAAATACTTGTGCTGAGAGCAATAGTATCGTTACTTTGAATATTACGCGCTTCTTTACAATGCTCCCTTCTGCTTTCATCATTTTATACAGTTGTAGAACATCATCGTCTGTGGCAGGAAGTATGTGTCCTGGTGGAAGATGATTTTTTAACTCTTTTAAGTGTTGTTCAAGTTGTTTAGGCGAGAGTAACAACGGGCTAATTTGGTCATGATAAACGTCAGTGAGTACATGGGCAATCTCTGATTGTACTCGTTGCAAATTTGAAGCAATCACCGAAAGTTGTGTTGTTATCGTGAGATACCATTGAAAAGTCTTGACAGAATCAGAATGTGCTTGAGATATATCGAGTAGTTGCTGCTCCATCAAATTCAATCGCTTCTCAATAATCGCCTCATCACGCTTGAATATGTTGATTGTTGAATCAAGTATAGACGTTTGATTCTTTAAGAGTGTTACCAAGTATTCCTCATTTGTTTTCACCTTTTCAATAGTATTGGACATTTCTTTTGCATATTCCGAGTCCAGTACTCCATATAGACTCCTGGCAATGTTGCCAATAAAATCAAATGGTGCTCGTCCTATGTGCAAGAGATCGTTTTCCATTCTCAGTTCCTCTTCCACATGTTGGAAGTGTTTGTACATTGCAGAACAGGCTTGACTTGGTTTTAGTCGGGAACACATTTCCCCAATCTTTTTTATTCCGAAAGAAAATGTGTTCATATCGTCCCAATAAGGATCCAAATTATAATACGTAATGATTGTCCAGTCAGCTACAGCAAATCTGGACGTTCCAATTTGTTCATAGTAAATGCCAGGTTTGGCATCAAATTGGGTCACATTTACTGATTGGGCCAATGCCAATGGTAACAATAGCAACATCATTAATAACGTTAGAGGTAACGATGCTAAGATTCGTCTTTTTGGGCTTTGCCTTGTTGTAGCATCCTTAAGCCCGTCTTCTTGGGAATCATCGGCGTCGTCGTCATCCAGTTGATGCTTTTCTCCTGGTTCTGGTGTTCTTAATAGGGGAGCTAATTTATGAATAGCTCGTTTGTAAATTCCAGATGCCGTTTTTACGTCAACCACACGAATATAACCATCAGGTCCAGGATATAATTTTATAATCCTCCCCAATGGCCATTGAAGAATGGGTACATTATCTTCTTTGAGGATCACCATCATGCCTTCTTTCACATTGTTAAAAGGCTTCTTCCATTTCGTGGAGTTTTGTAATCCTTGCAGATACTCCTGTAACCATTGTGTCCAAAAGGTATGTTTTAATCGTTGCACCAGCTCCCATTGTTCTGGCAACGATTTCTGTCTGATTGTCTCTGGATCAGGTTGAGCCACCAATGGTTCTCCAATGAGTAAATGTCCTGGTGTGAGCGCAGTAAGATCATTAGGATCACTTGAGTTGGGAGTTAGTGGCCGTGAATTTAATATTGCTTCAATGTTCACAATAATTGTTGACAATTGTTCAAACGTCAAATTGGCTGTGGAAACATTTCTTAGCAGCAAATGTTTTGCTGATTTTACAGCTGCCTCCCATAAACCTCCAAAATGAGGTGACCGTGGGGGAATAAATTTAAATTGAACTCCTTTCTGGTTACAGAATTTCATAATTGTACCAGTTGCCATGTCAGAGTAAATCGTTTCACTCAATTCCTTCAATTGGTTGTTAGCTCCAACGAAGTTTGTCGCGTTGTCACAGTACAACGTTTGGCATCTTCCTCTTCGTCCAATGAAGCGTTGTAATGCTCCAATAAATGAGGATGTTGATAAGTCTCCAACCAACTCCAGGTGTACTGCCTTTGTTGCAAAACATACAAACACAGCAATGTATGCCTTATCTGGACGTTTTCCTCTTATTTTGTGATGAATCCAAAAAGGTCCGCAGTAATCCACACCAGAGATGAGGAACGGTCTATTTTGAGATACGCAGTGTTCAGGTAACTCTCCCATTATTTGTTTAAAGAGTTTTGGCCTGAATCTTGTGCAGGATACACAATTTTGTATTACATTCCGTATCATCAATTTCACTTTTACAATATGATATTGTTGTCTGGCAATACCTCGTAATGCATCTTGTCCACAATGCATGTTGTCTTCATGTAATTTGCGCAGAATCATTTTGACAACGGTATTATTATAAGGCAACAGATATGGATTCCTTGTGTCTCTTGACACTGGAGCTTGTTGTAGTCTGGTCGCTACTCGAATAACCGAATTTTCATCAAGCAACAAAGGTAATGATGATAAATTACTCTTCTTGCCCATAGGTTGTTCTGGACGATTTCTGAGATGTCGAAGCTCATACTCAAATTCACCTTTCTGAATTTGTTTGATTATAATTATTCGAGCTTGTTCTAACTCATCCAATTCCAGTTGAACAGTCTTCCTTCTGTTTTGTGCTTTGCAGAACCGTAATACGTATGCAATAATTCTTTGCATACGATATACCGAGTTTTTGTGGTTTATGTTATAAATCCACCCATCATCCCTTCCAGAAGCAGGAATGCTACTCGTCATTGGCATACTGAATACTTTGGTTTTCCGCTCTGAAGTATCAGTCACATGTTCTGATGCTTTGAATGGAGCTGGCCAGAGATTGTGACCCATGTAGGGAGAGATTGTGGCCCATGTAGGTATAATGGTCCATATAACCATAAATTGTTTGATGTTAGCTGAGATGCCGATATTCCTCTTGATAGGACATCTGCAGCATTTAGAGCTGATGATACATGCCTCCATTGTGTTGGTTTGGAAACAGCATGTACTTTTGTAAGCCTGTTGGCCACAAATGTATGGAACTGAGATGCCCGAGAATTAATCCATGACAGTGCAATTGTTGAATCTGACCACAAGAAAGCTTTAACATTTTCCGCTTCCATCCGGAGATCGTGTCGGACAGAGTTCGACAGTGAGTTCTGCTCCAAGCACTGCTGCACATAACTCAAGACGTGGCAATGATTGTTATACCCTATACCCAAAGGGTAAAAGGGTATATTAAAGTCGCTAAAATGTATGTAACAGGCAGAAGGAAGCGTTTCCGACCCCATAAAGTATATATATTCTTGATCAGCATCAACAGCCGAGTCGATTGAGACATGTCCGTCTGTCCGTCTGTCCGTATGAGCCACTCGATCTCAGAGACTATAAGAGCTAGAGCTACCAAATTTGGTGTGAGCATCCGTCTAATGTCAAAGCAGTTCAAGTTTGTTTTAAATTTTAGACACGCCCACTTCCGCCCCCGCAATTTGAAAAAAAACGATAGCTAGGGCTGCCTTCAAGATATCGTATTCCTACTTGGTACACCTAATTATATACCCAAACTGGCCCAGCTGAGCAAATTTTGTTAAAATCGGACGATAAACATCGGAGATATGGCTATATCCGTTTTGTACTGAAATGCCAAGGCGGCATTGGCAGATAAGAAAGAGCGAGATAGCATGCTTTCGCTGCTGCTGCATGTAAAGCGGAATTTTGTTTTGAATTGATTGCGATTTTGAGGTTGTTCGATCATTTATCTAGTGACTACGCAGATCAAGAGAGTTTAAAATTTTTGCCACGCCCACTTTCGCCCCCGCAATTCAGAAAAAACAAATTATTAGAGCAGTTTTTAAGGAATCACATTCTTATTTGGCACACCTAATAATGTGGCTAATATGCATCATCTGATCAATTTTAGTTGAAATCGGACAATAAATATCGGAGATATACGAATGTGCATTTTGAACTAAATTGCCAAGGCGACACTAGCTGGAAAGAGTGAGCGAGATAGCATGCGTTCGCTGTTGCGGCATGCTAAAGAAATTTTTTTATGAAATTAATCGCTATTTCGAGGGTGTTTGACTTTATTCAATATAATAACTAGTAGGTACAGGGTATACTCAATGTCGGCAGGGACGACTTGCTTGCTTCATTTTTTTTCTAGTGGAGCTACTCGTGACTTTGCACACAGTAACCAGTAACCATGATCTGACCATTTTTGTATGTGGCCCGAATGTATACAGCAGCTCCATACGCCTTTTCTGATGCATCTACGAAGGTGTGGATCTGGCGTGTGGATGGCACCTTTCCATCATATATGTGCCTGGGCATTTTCATTTTATTCAGTTCTTGCAGATCCGCACGATACAATTCCCACTGTTTCTCCAAGTTAGCAGGTAAATTGGCATCCATCTCAAATTTTTCGGATGCAATATGTTGCAGTAAGATTTTAGCACGTACTACAACAGGTGCAAATAGTCCCAAAGGGTCAAATATTTGTCCTATTTCAGATAATAGAACGCGTCTTGTTATCCCTCGAGTATGTAGCTGGGCCTTTCCGCAGAGCGTGTCTTCTTTAGGCATTCAAATTATGCCTAAAGTTTTCACACTTAATTGTTCCAATGCATCACCCAAATTAATGCTGCTGCATATGTCGTCCTTCGAGATGTCCTCCAATAGCTGTGCATTGTTTGAGCACCATTTCCTCAAATTGAATCCGGCTGGTTTAAGAATTTTAACCAGCTCCTGCCTGATTTGTAGTGCTTCTGCCAAGCTGTCTGCTCCTGAAAGGCAATCATCCACATAAAAGTCATTTTTTAATGTAGTTGCTCCTGAGGCCCACTTTTCCTTGTTTTTAGTTGCCAAATCCAAACTTTTTGTTGGGAGGTAAGGTGCCGAAGTTGTTCCATAGGTAACTGTCTTCAAGCGATAATATTTCAATTTTTTATTTGGGCTGTCTCTCCAAACAATCATTTGATTGAATTGATCATCTGGATTTACCCATATCTGTCGGTACATTTTTTCTATGTCCGCAGTGAAAACATATTTATGCGTCCTAAACCTCAGTAGGATTGAAAACAGTTCACTTTGTACCACTGGTCCTGGGTACAAGATATCATTCAGAGATTTTCCTGTTGATGTCTTACATGAAGCATCAAATAACACCCTTAATTTGGTTGTGGTACTATCAGGTTTAAGAACACAATGATGAGGTATGAAATAATGCTGCCTTGGTAATCTTTCTGGCAACACTTCCTTCATGTGTCCAAGCTGTTCTTATTCTTTCATGAACTTTATATATTCTGCCTTTATTTCTGGGCTCATCCTGGTGTCCAGTGATAGGAATCTCCTTACAGCCACATCACGAGACTCCCCCAGGGATGAAGAGTCTTCAGCAAATAGCAGTTTTACAACCAATCTTCCATCTGCAGCTTTATGTAAATTGTCCAAGAAGTGCTTTTCGCAATATTCTTCCTCTGGACTTTTGTATATTTTTTCCGGTTCCAAGGTATGCAGTTTCCAGAATCGCTCCAAAAGTTCATCAGGCTTAGTAGCCACCATACAAGTTGTAGGTGCAGATGTAGCCATATTTATTTTTCCGGCAATGATCCAACCAAATTCTGAATTTTGTGCGATAAAACAAAGGCTTCCACTCTTGTACTGAAATCGGTGTATTTTGATTTCACAAGTACATTAACTCTTGATCTGCTGAGTTGTGATTGTCCTCCTACTCCTTCAATTATTAGCGATGCCTTTTCTATTTTTAAAGATAATTGTTTTACTAGTCTCTCTGAGATTAGACTGACTTGGGAGCCACTGTCTAGGAGCGCACGAAATTCTCCTTCTCGCTCATTGGTCCCTTTAACAATTACCCTGGCTGTCGCTAGTAGGGTATAATTTTTATTACTTCCATATGTGGACGCAGCTGAGGCCGTTGTTGTTACATTTGGTTTCAAGTTGTTGTTTCCCAAATGTAACAATGTATTGTGTTTTTTATCGCATTTCAAACATCCCTTCCAGCTACAAGCCTTCGACATGTGGTCGGGTTTAAAACAATTGACACACATTCTCTGTCTCTGTACCCAGTTTAACCGTTCTGCTGCAGATTTAGTTTTACTGCAGAACGGGCATGAAGATGAGTTTATGCCAGACGCTGATGCACATATTTTTTGCCTTTCCCCGGACTGCTTGGTACCAATCGCCTCGAGGGCAAGGAAACGTTGTTCCAAAAATGCAAGGAATTCTTTGGTCTTCTGCAATTCTCTTGTATCGGAAAGGGATTGTTCATATAGAGTGTGGGTAAGTCTATCCAATTTTCTTGTCATATGGAAAATTATAATAGAATCCCAAGTTTCTGTGTCAATGCCTATATTCTTTAAGGCTTGCAATGATTCATGAATATTATCATGAAGATTCTTTATTGACAGGGCGTCGTTTCCAATGTTTGGATGATCAAATAATTTTTCGAACACTGCTGTAACCAAGACCTGTTTATTGTTAAATCGTTCTTGCAACATTTTCCATGCAGTGTCATAATTGACTTCTGTTAATTCAAGGTGCCTAATTAATCTTTCGGCATCCCCTGATAGATTTGCTTTTAAATACCACATCTTTTGCACAGCGGGTATGTTTGATTCATGAACCATTTTCTTAAAAATGTCATGAAATTGTTGCCATTTCAAATAATTTCCATCAAACTTTGGAATTGAAATTTTTGGCAATTGTAGTGACGACGTTGTCACATCATGTGCAGGTGGGACACAAAATTTCAGTATCGTCTTTTCTGCCATTATGAATGTTTCCAAATTGTATCCAGCTTCGACTGGATCTACTGCAAGTTTATACATCGCATAGTGCAGTTGTTCTATCTGCTGCCATAAGTTTTCTACAACTGTTTTGTTGTTCATTTTTTCTTCAGGAATTATTTGCTTTAATGTCCTGGAAAGTGTTGCTAGCATAGCGCCTTGCTTTCTGATCAATGGTTGAATGTTAATGCGATCTTCATCTTTTTGATGGGCCAATTTGCTTTCTTCAATTTTTGCCCTTTGTAGTTTCCAGTCCTTTATTACTTCTTATGTTAATTCTTTTAATTTTGAATAATATTCCTTTTTGAAGTAATCGTGACCGGATGGCTCGTATCCCAACGATTCCAATAAATCAGTGTGGGCTTTGAAAAATTCATCCCAAAGATCTTCAATCGTCTCAATTTTATTATCATAATAGAGAACTTTTGACTTTCTTGAGGCAGAGTCCTTTTTGACATTTCTGATGACATTTTGAATCTCTTCACCTCGCTCAAACTGTTGTTCGTATATTTTATCCATTTTACTTTATGTACTTTGATCCGTTGGAAGTGTATTTTTTAGTCAATTGACAAGGTACGCTCCGACCCGCACCGATTAGTGATCAAAGTACTAGTAAATAAAGTTAAATTGAACAACAAGTATAAAGTTTAAAAAAAAATTTTTTTATTTTATTTAATATAAATGTATATAATAAATCGTAGAATCCTTCGACTGCTTGGTCTCCGTGTTTTCCAGATGATTCAATTGATTGGGTACACCTTGTCCCACGTTGCAGAAATCCAAATTTGGAGTATCCGATTATACTCTGCTGTCGTTCTAGTCCCCAAATTGGCTAGGTGACAAAGTGCTGATAATTTCAGTTGTCCGACAAACAGAAGATTTTATGGTCGCCAAGTTGACCTGTTGTACACTTATAGTCGCCAAGTTGACTCAAATGTACTTTTTTCCGCTGTGATTCTAGTCGCCAAATTGACTAGGTGACAAAGTGTTGTCTCACAAGCAGATGTAGTTTTTAGTTATGGTGTGCAATACCGTCGCCAAGTTGACATAAATGATATGCACAAACGCAATGATATCCAAGTTAATCAATTGCTTCGTAAATGTCGGGACCCCGGATTGTTTCTAGCCTGGAAAACCGTGCCCTCGCTAAGGAATATCAATATTTTCCAAAGCGTTGTATTAAAAAAGGAAATGATCGACAAGTTGACCAAAATTCCTTATATGCGTGTTATTGAGAAAATTAGTCTGAGTTGACAAAATTCTCACACTTTGACTATTACACCAAAATGTTTTATTTTTTTAAATTGGGAACGCCAAAGTCGGGGGGTCACCAAAATGTTATTGAATTTTATAATTTTATTATTTATAAAAATGTTTGCCTCTAGAACATAAACTAGTGACATAGGGCTGTCGCAACCAACACTTGAAATTGGGTGGACTTCGGAGAGATCATGCAAATGGGGGCCAAAGACACAGCGATGCTCACCCGTTGATTGCAGAGTAGTGAATAGACAAGAGTTGCTTGAATACTGATTTTATTAAGAAAAAGGTCGAGTTTATATACACGATTCTAGGATCTAGGGGGTCACATGTATATACATTTGGGGGTCTTATTCATAGTGTAAATGTGATTGTGTGTGTGAACATAATGTGGGAGACAATTTTGTGTTGTATAAAAATATAGTGTGAGTACAGTGTATATGAAAATATGTAGGGGTTAATTCTATTCTAAGCAAAGCCTGCATTGGTCTTTACTGTGAGAAATTCAAAGTTTGTATTTTAAGCATGCATTTACACCAACACCGACAACAATCAAATGTATCGGCAAATCTTTGTTTTCGCAGAACACACTCCTTTCCAGCGCATCCTCTATCGAGATCAAGACGGCCAGCTCCAAGATTACGAACTCCAAACCGTCACATTTGGGGTCAATTGTGCCCCGTTTTTGGCCATTCGTCCTACTCCAGTTGGCTCAGGATTTGGAACAAAAGTACCCTAGAGCGAGCGAAATTCTTCGTGGCTACATGTACGTGGATGATATTCTTGCTGGGTCCCACACTAAGAAGGAGTCGCGTGAGGCGATTCAAGAACTCCAAAACGCCCTGACCTCCGCTGGTTTCCCTCTCCGGAAATGGACATCTAACGAAAAAGAGGTGTTGGCAGCCATCCCACGAGAGCATTTACTTAATGCCGACTTCCTTGAGCTAGAAGATGCAAGCACCGCCAAGACGCTGGGCGTCCGCTGGAAGGCTACGCAGGATCATTTCTCTTTCGTGACTGCTGACCCACCGTTGCAAGCGTCAGTCACCAAGAGGGAGGTCCTATCCCACATCGCCAAGTTGTTCGATCCAGCAGGATGGTTGGCTCCCTTCGTAGTCCGGCCAAAAATATTCATGCAGCAGCTTTGGCTGACCGAGCTTGGCTGGGATGACGCTCTACCGCCATCCCTCTTACAAGTTTTTGCGTCGCGTCTCAGCGAGCCTACGGTGCCGCGCTCTACGTCCGCGTGACGCATCATGACCACGTGAGCGTCCACCTCCTTACTGCGAAGACTCGGGTAGCTCCAGTAAGGACTGTCTCTCTGCCCCGGCTAGAATTGTGCGGCGATGTGCTCCTATCTGACTTGTATACAGCGGAAATTCCTGACCCGCCGACTCGTAACGCCCAATCCTCCTTCTGGACTGATTCCACCATCGTTCTGGCCTGGCTCAACAAACCACCGTGACCAATTGGTCGACCTTTGTTGCGAATCGCGCGTCATCCATTTCCAGCAACACTATGGTGGGTGACAGGCTCATGTGCGGTCCGAGGACAATCCAGCTGACCTAGCCAGCCGAGGTGTGACAGCAGCAGACTTGTCGGTAAGCCAGTTGTTGTGGCACGGTCCGCTGGTTTTCCTCTCCGGAAATGGACATCTAACGAAAAAGATGTGTTGGCAAACATCCCACGAGAGCATTTACTTAATGCCGACTTCCTTGAGCTAGAGGAGGCAAGCACTGCCAGGACGCTCGGAATCCGCTGGAAAGCTACGAAGGATCATTTCTTCTTCGTGACTGCTGACCCACCGTTGCAAGCGTCCGTCACCAAGAGGGAGGTCCTATCCCACATCGCCAAGTTGTTCGATCCAGCAGGATGGTTGGCCCCCTTCGTAGTCCGGGCAAAAATATTCATGCAGCAGCTTTGGCTGACCAAACTTGGCTGGGATGACGCTCTACTGCCATCCTTCTTACAAGAATGGCACAATTTCTTGCAGGATTACCCCGGCCTCGGTCATATTCGCATTCTGAGGTGGGTGGAAACCAGACCTGACTTCGACTGGCAACTCCATGGTTTTTACGACGCGTCTCAGCGAGCTTACGGTGCCGCGCTCTAGGTCCGCGTGACGCATCATGACCACGTGAGCGTCCACCTCCTCATTGCGAATAGGCTGGTAGCTCCTGTGAAGACTCTCTCTCTGCCCCGGCTAGAATTGTGCGGCGCTGTGCTCCTAGCTCCTAGCGGTAATTCCGTACCTGCCGAATCGTATCGTCCAATCCTTCTTCTGGACTGATTCCACCATCGTTCTGGGTTGGCTCAAGAAACCACCGTGCAATTGGTCGACCTTTGTTGCGAATCGCGTGTCATCCATTTCCAGCAACACTATGGTGGGTGACTGGGCTCATGTGCGGTCCGAGGACAATCCAGCTGACCTAGCCAACCGAGGTGTGACATCAGCAGACTTGTCGGTAAGCGATTTGTGGTGGCACGGTCCGGAGTGGCTCCGACTACCCCGTGAGTACTGGCCTGCATCTCCTTGCACGGTCCCCGAAACAGAAGTGGAGTGAACCCACTACCACGTCGTCACAACGTCCAATACGACCGAGATCATAGAACGTTTTTCCGATTTCGGTCGAGCTCTAAGGGTAATCGCCTATGTCCGGAGGTTCCTCAGCAGGAGGAGGTCTCTCCCCCCAACACTCACTCTCACCCAACAGGAGTTATTCGAGGCCAAAAACGCCTTAGTTCTAGCTACTCAACAACGTGAGTATCCGACAGAAATCCGATGTCTGTCAAAGGTTCAACCAGTTCCCTCATCGAGCTCGCTTGCAAGCTTGCATCCGTTTCTCGACCAGCACGGCGTCCTGCGTGCCAGCGGTCGATTACGAGCCTCCGAATCTCTTCGGTTACGATGAACGTCACCCAATTCTATCCGATTCCTGCGGGCTAAGTTCTGGTTTCCGAAGATTAAAAATGCTGTCAAGGCCCTCATCAGACTCTGTTTTACAAATCCACAGCCAATGTGCGCTACACCTTCGAGGAGCTCTCTACCCTGCTGTGTCGGATAGAGGCGTGCCTGAACTCGCGTCCCATTTCGCCCATGAGTGAAGATCCGGAGGATCTTTTGGCCTTGAGTCCTGGTCATTTCTTGGTGGGTGGGCCCCTAGTATCCATCGCAGAGCCAGCGATCACGTAGGAGCCCATGTCCTTGATTAATCGCTGGCAGCGTCTGAAGGCTCTTCACCACCATTTCTGTCAGCGGTGGAAGGACGAGTACCCCAAGGAGCTACATAAGCGAAACAAATCGAAGCTCCCCAGCCGAAATCTCCAAGTTGGCGACCTCGTAATCATTTATGAGGACAACTTACCGCCCACAGAGTGGCGGTTTGGGGCGAGTATAACTCGTCCATCCTGTCGCTGACGGCTTAGTACGATTCGTCGATGTTCCTAAGACCGGTCGCAAAGCTCATCCTGCTTGTCAGCGACTCCGACCCCGTTTCCTCCCAGTAGCAAAGCGGTGGCGCCTTTTTAGTCGTCTTACTGTCCTTTCGTGTGCCACTTTAATTGTTTTCTGCCATGCTTAATCCTCGTTTTTTGTTCTTTCTTCTCCTAGAATCCAGTTTGTTTTTCTCATAGCAAGTCATGGCTCCCAGAGGTCCTCGTTCCGACCGCTCCGAGGCCCGCCAGGGTCGCGGGACAAGTGCCTACCGTTGCCGAGTCTGCCGCGGAGTCCACGCACTCCGGCAGTGCAAGCGGTTCTTAAACCTGCGCGGAGAGAATCGGCTCAGGGCAGTGCTAATCAACAAATATTGCCCCAACTGCCTAGCGCACGAACACTCGTCTAAGTCGTGTCGAATGATTGGCGGATGTCGGCGCTGTGGAGTGGCGCATCACACCTTGCTGCACTCCACGGAGTACTCAAAACGGAAACGGGCACCTCAATAGGCACAACCAGATAATGCTCGGAGGGCGTCGTCCTCACCCACGTGAGCACGTAGCGTGTCCAAACCTGTTAAGGCCGACTCAAACGGCAGCGCATCCAACCCCAGGCAATCCCGGTTAGCCGGCAACCCATCTCGAGCTCTCACGCTGTCCTCGCTGCTCCAGCTAAAAGTGACGACGGCGATGCCGACCGCTGTAGTCAAAATCGGCAACGGCCGGAGGGAATTTGAGACGCGGGTCCTTTTGGACGCCTGTACACCGACAAGCCGCATCAGCGCATCTTCCGCGGCAGCCCTTGGGTTGGCGGTCACGCATGTGGGCAGAGACAAGGCCTGTCAGGCCACTATCCGATCCCGGATCGACCCCGAATTCAAGAGGGAGGTGGTCCTCCAGGTCGAGCCGGTCAACTACACTCATCCGGCAGGTCTCTGTCGCCGTCCGCAAAAATTTTTCCACACTGGTAATGGCGGACCCCAATTTTCATCGGGCTTGGAGCTGACCTCTATCCTGAGGTCATCCAGCCCGGTTGTATTCCGGGTCATAGCGGAAGTCACGCAGCTCAAAGCACCGTATTCGGATGGATCCTGTCCGGCTCCTGTGGCATCTAGGCACTCCAGAACACAGCCGCTCCCCATACTTACCAGTCCACCCGGGCTATTGCAACTTGTTGCAAGGGGGGCGGTATGGTCACGCCAGAAAGGGTGACCAGCAAGAGTTATCCGGGGGGAAAAAATCCAGTAAGAGAGAACGGTCACACTCCGATGACCACCAAGTTCTAAGGAAAATTCCATCTTAGTTAGTTGGTTTTTTCATCCCGGCAACTGTATACGTCCCCCGATTTCTCGGCCTCTTAATTTCACAAACAACACTTTTTAATCGTTAACTGCCGTATCTGAAATTGTGCACCGGTCCGGTACTTTGTATGAATAAAACTGGCCTGTGTTAATAAAACGAGTTAAAGCGCGTTGTTAATTTACTTGATCATCCATACCCTTTTCTGGTACTAGAAGTGGGCTCTACCCATCGAACTCTTGCATATTTAAGTTTTTATTTATGTTGAATATAACAATATTATTTTTCGTATTTTAAAATTTGGTGTTATATGTATATATATTTAATAACGGTTCGAACATACAATAATGATCCTTCCGCAGATTCACCTACGGAAACCTTGTTACGACTTTTACTTCCTTTAAATAATCAAGTTCGGTCAACTTTTGCGAAACAACCTCACTAAATAATTCAATCGGTAGTAGCCACGGGCGGTGTGCACAAAGGGCAGGGACGTAATCAATGCGGGTTAATGACTCGCACTTACTAGGAATTCCAAGTTCATGTGAACAGTTTCAGTTCACAATACCAAGCATGAAAGTGGTTCAGCGGTTTACCCGTACCTCTCGGTCTAGGAAATACAATAAGGGCATCATAGACCTGTTATTGCTCAATCTCATTATTGCTAGACGCAATTTGCCCATTTAAGTAGCTAGTTCCCTTATACTGGGACAAACCAACAGGTACGGCTCCACTTATATAAACACATTCAATCACAATAAACATATTACTGCCACCATGAATGAAGGCAACATAGGCTTCAACACCATTGTTGGTGTAAATGCATGCGTAAAATACAAACTTTGAATTTCTCACAGTAGAGACCAATGCAGGCTTTGCTTAGAATAGAATTAACCCCTACATATTTTCATTCACACTGTACTCACACTATATTTTTATACAACACAAAATTGTCCCCCACATTATGTTCACACACACAATCACATTTACACTATGAATAAGACCCCCAAATGTATATACATGTGACCCCCTAGATCCTAGAATCGTGTATATAAACTCGACCTTTTTCTTAATAAAATCAGTATTCAAGCAACTCTTGTCTATTCACTATTCTGTAATCAACGGGTGAGAATCGCTGTGTCTTTGGCCCCCATTTGCATGATCTCTCCGAAGTCCACCCAATTTCAAGTGTTGGTTGCGACAGCCCTATGTCACTAGTTTAGGTTTATTCAATAACATTTTGGTGACCCCGACGTGATATCTGGAAGAGTCTAACATTTTGGTGACCCCCGACTTTGGCGTTCCCAATTTAAAAAAATAAAACATTTTGGTGTAACAGTCAAAGTGTGAGAATTTTGGTCAAGTCAGACTAATTTTCTCAATAACACGCACATAAGGAATTTTGGTCAACTTGTCGATCATTTCCTTTTTAATACAACGCTTTGGAAAATATTGATATTCCTTAGCGAGGGCACGGTTTTGCAGGCTAGCAACAATCCGGGGTCCCGACATTTACGAAGCAATTGATTAACTTGGATATTATTGCATTTTTACACATCATTTGTGTCAACTTGGCGACGGTATTGCACAATAACCAAAAACTACATCTGCTTGTGAGACAACTGACTGTGTCAGCACTTTGTCACCTAGTCAACTTGGCGGCAAGAATCACAGCGAAAAAAAGTACATTCGAGTCAACTTGCCGACTATTAGTGTACAACAGGTCAACTTGGCGGCCATAAAATCTTCTGTTTGTCGGACAACTGAAATTATCAGCACTTTGTCACCTATTTTGTGGATTAGAACGACAGTAGAGTATAATCGGAAAACTCCAAATTTGGATTTCTGCATCTTGGGATGCATAAAAATATACGAACAAAAATATACGAACAACAGTTTAAGCGAGGTGAAGAGATTCATAATGTCATCAGAAATGTCAAAAATTACTCTGCCTTAAGAAAGTCAAAGGTTCTCTATTATGATAATAAAATTGAGACGATTGAAGATCTTTGGGATAAATTTGAGTAAGCCCACACTGATTTAATGGAATCGTTGGGATACGAGCCATCCGGTCACGATTACTTCAAAAAGGAATATAATTCAAAATTAAAAAAATTAACAGAAGAAGTAATAAAGGACTGGAAACTACAAAGGGCAAAAATTGAAGAAAGCAAATTGGCCCATCCAAAAGATGAAGATCCAGAAAGCAAGGCGCTATGCTAACAACACTTTCCAGGACATTAAAGCAAATAATTCCTGAAGAAAAAATGAACTACAAAACAGTTGTAGAAAACTTATGGCAGCAGATAAGCAACTGCACTATGAGATGTATAAACTTGCAGTAGATCCAGTCGAAGCTGAATACAATTTGGAAACATTCATAATGACAGAAAAGGCGATACTGAAATTTTGTGTCCCACCTGCACATGATGTGACAATGTCGTCGCTACATTGCCAAAAATTTCAATTCCAAAATTTGATGGAAATTATTTGAAATGGCAACAATTTCATGACATTTTTAAGAAAATGGTTCATAAATCAAACATACCCGCTGTACAAAAGATGTGGTATTTAAAAGCAAATCTATCAGGGGATGCCGAAAGATTATGTAGTGAATTCACATGTCGGTTTTAAATGACTTCAGCACAGCTTGTAACATTCTGTTGCAAGCAGGAAATAATAGTAATAAGTTCATATATAAGAACAATTGTATGTATGTACGCAAACTTGCATGCATACATTTCGTTCTGTATATAAGCTTACGCAAACGAATTGTGCTGGCAAGCCAGCCCAATTATGCTGAGCTTGCAATTCGATCATGTGAGTTCACTCGCGCGCCTCACCCCTCTTATTTTGTAGCTGCCAACAAGCAGCATAAGTTAAAAGACAATATGAATCAATCGAAATAAAGTAACACCAGAGCACAGACGTGCCAACGACCAAATCGAAATAACTCATTACATGGCGACCGTGACAGGACAGTCACCTTGCAGAACCCTTTGATTGGAATTGTGTGTGAAATGTGGAAACAACAAAAAGTGCCCGATTATACAATAAAAAAAAAAAAAGAATTTTTTTATTCGACTGAGATAATCTGCATTTGCTCAGTACAGTCGTACCTCGCATCGTTTAGCACACACTCGCTAACCAATTTCCCAACAACAAAATATGTTCACATACATACTGCCAAGTGAATGGCCAATACAGAAGTTACATTTGAAAGTGCTGCTCCTGTCGAGCAAAGGGATGCACCCACACTAGAAGAGGCTCTAGTGGTGTATCCAAACGATGGACCACGCCCACTCACCATTGCTGAGTACCGGGCTCGAACACAAATAAATAAATCTACGCAAAGAAGGAAGAAGCGGGGCGGAAAAAGAATCGCCCTCCTGCGCCAGAGACGATTGGTGAAGGATATGTTGAAAACCACAACATTGCCTGAGGAAGACCGACAACTCTACCAAGAGAGTCTAAAGAATCTTGAAGAAGAACTTTGCCGTGGTGCAAAGTAACGCAAATCGGATTTCCGATATTGCCACTAATTTTAAAAATTTATCATTCATTCACTCATTTAAAAAAAAATTTTTTTCTTTACTATGTTTATATAACAAATCATCTCAATCATTTAATTTTAATTAAACCCTCAAGTCGATGCGTGCAAACGCTGCTTGAAAAACACTAACAAATTGATAGGCTATTACTAACACATGTGGTTGGAGTATCCATTGTAAAAATTTTTAATGAAATGTAAACCTGAATTGTGAGCCAACCACATGCACTATCCCTTCTACTTTCCACGTCTCTGTCGCTGCTACTAGCAGTTGAATATATATATATTTTTTCATATATGCAATGCAATGAATTATTTAATCAATTAATTTTTTTTTTTTCATGATCTATTGATCACTTTTAGTGGATATCACTAATTGATATCACACTCTTTTTTTATATATAAAAATATTTAATGTAATTTCTAATTACATTCCTTTAAAAAAAAAAAAAATTAAAAATATTTAATTCGATGAAATTTCAAAAAAAAAATTTTCTTTATTTTTATTATGTATACGTTTTAGGTATGAGCGATTTTTGGGTATGATTAGCGTCTCATAACTTTTTATGGATAATTTTGAAAAGAAGGTAGATTTTCGAAAAATTTTAAACATATTGATTACAGACGAAATATCGAATTTCTTCAAATTAGCTTCCCTAAAACCCAAAATGGGTTTAATTGACACGAAAACAGTGGATTCCACTGCCAATGTGATCAATAGAGTAGAAGTAGAACAACAAAGTCTTACAACTGTTACGATTTTACTGATCGTAATAATAATAATAATGAGCATGAACATGCTAATTAAAGTTTACGGAATGCACAATAGGTGCTTGAAAAAGAAATATTTGAGTAAGGCGAATGATCTAGATAGAGTCTAGATACAAAAAAAAAAAAAGAAAAAAAAGCAATTGAAAAAAAAATTTTTTTTTTTATTCCAAATGGAAAAAGTAGAGACTAAACGTCTACAGAAATACCTACCGTTCCTTGATTACCTGATAAACTCAGGTGAAACCAATTACAAGTACAAGGAAATTCGGTATTGGATTTATAATAATCATAGATTTAACCCGAAAATAGTAGATCTTATGGAAATATCCATTAAGACAGCATACAATAGGTTGATAGCTATAAAGCAAAAGAACAGGGATGCACCCAAGTGGGTACATGATATGTTCACGACAGAAACAATAGAAATAGAGAACTCAGACGAGGAAGTCACAATGATAGAATATTAGGAGTAAAAGAAAAAAAAAGAGAAAAAGAAAAAAAGTTTTTGTTTCTTAAAAAAAAAAAAAAAAAAGGAAAGGAAAAATGTCGTTAGACGAATATTTTGCGAAAATTAGAGATAGGAACCCAAATATAGAAAGCGATCTACTAGAGGTTTTTAAGAGCGAACAAAGTAGCTCACCTCAACGCGCGATGGATCTGGCTACTATAAACATAACATACCTGGATATAACGGGAGAAGAATTCCCAATCCAAGGAAACAGCAGAGTAGCCATGTGCTTCATCCTCACTGTACCTAGCATATGCTGTTATACAAACGCAGCGGGTACTTTTTGCTTTTATTTAATGGATGAAGCACAACATTAAATCACAAACAAAAAAAAAAAAAAAACATTCAGTAGCAACACCTTGCTACACACACTCCATGACAATGACTACTAAATAAACCAAAATTACAAATAATTGACGGAAGATGCAGAAGAGGCAAGCCCTGTTCCGCACTTCCGTCAGGGACAACAGCCCCCAACCAGCCAAAACATACACTTGCGTTAACGTAATAGTACTTCCAACAACAATGTCGTCCGATTTTGATCCCAGATCAAAAAATTCATAAAGGAATTTCCGTTAGAAGTACAATCTCCAAGAATGAAATTTTTTTTTTTTCCTCTTCTCAATTAAGATAATAAATAATAAATTGTCTGAAAAGGTACCCAAATCGTCCAAATAAGCTGTACTAACATAAAAATTTGAGATAAAACAACTCCCAGTTGCATATGCTTCACGCTGAAAGCAACAAATCAACAATAGTTAGCAGCTATTCAATGAGTTTTAAAATCACTCTCGACCATATATTTATGGTCAACACTTCACTACTAAATAATTTCTGTTGGAAAAGACAATTTCGTGGCAGATGCCCTATCTCGGATCACAATAACCGAGTTAAAAGACATTCAAAATAAAGTCCTGAAAGTCACTACCAGGCAACAGTACAGACAAAATAAATCCTGCGCAGGAAAAGAAAAAGAGACTTTGCCAAGGCAAAGTACTCCAAATGCTTCTATGCCCAACGTTTACCAAGTTATAAATAATGACGAGGTACGAAAAGTAGTGGCCTTGCATATAACAAATAAACTGTGTTACTTGAAACACGGAAATAAAGTTATTGCAAGAATCGATATTGGCGACCTATATACTAATGAAAAACTTGACTTAGGTCAGTTCTTTCAAAGGCTTGAAAAGCAAGCCGGTATATTAAAAATAAGCCATATCAAAACGGCACCGTGGGAAAAGATCTTTGAATTTATTTCAATAGATACTTTTAAAGAAATGGGCAATGATAAATTGAAATCATTAAGAGTAGCGCTACTCAACCCGGTGACCATAATAAGAAATGAAAAAGAAAAAGAAGCAATTTTGTCTGAAAATCATGATGATCCAATACAAGGTGGTCATAATGGCATAACAAAAACTTTAATAAAAATAAAAAGACACTACTATTGGAAAAATATGACGCGTCAAATAAAAGAGTACATACGTAGTTGTCCAAAATGCCAAAAGTCGAAAACGACAAAACATACAAAGACCCCACTAACAATAACAGAAACGCCCATGAGTGCCTTTGACAGAGTAATAGTGGATACTATAGGTCCACTACCGAAATCTGAAAACGGTAACGAATACGCAGTAACCCTGATCTGTGACCTAACAAAGTATTTGGTAGCCATCCCTGTTCAAAATAAGAACGCTAATACCATTGCGAAAGCAATATTTGAATTTTTATATTAAAGTACGGTCCAATGAAGACGTTCATTTCGGACATGGGCACTGAATATAAAAATTCAATAATAAGCGATCTGTGCAAATATCTAAAAATAGACAACATAACGTCTACTGCACATCACCACCAAACCGTGGGAACAGTGGAAAGAAGTCATAGAACTTTTAATGAATACATCCGATCATATATATCAGTTGATAAAACTGACTGGGATGTTTGGCTCCAATATTTTACATATTGTTTTAACACGACCCCCTCTATGGCACATGGTTATTGTCCATATGAGCTAGTTTTTGGCAAACAAACCAATTTGCCAAAACAATTTAATTCTATAACTAATATTAATCCATTATATAATGTAGATGATTACGCTAGAGAAGCTAAGTTTAGATTAGAGCAAGCCTATAAAAGGGCAAGGCTTATGCTAGAAGAGCATAAGGTAAAGAATAAGGAATTATACGATAAGAACATAAACAACTTTAAAATAAAAATAGGAGATAAGGTTCTTGTTAAGAATGAAACGGGCCATAAGTTAGAATCTAAGTATCTAGGCCCATATAGAGTAGAAGCAATAGAAGATAAGGATAATATTTTAATAAGAGATAAAAGAAATAAAGCACAAAGAGTGCATAAGGATAGGTTAAAAATTTTTAAATAACAAACAGAAAAATTTTTCTCTAGTATTTACAAAATCTAAAGTGTATACATTGAAAATAAGGAAAGTTATTTGCATATACATATACAAATTTTTATTTTTATATATATAAATGAAAGGAGCGAAAAAAAAAAAAATTTATTTTAAAACTTTGCAAAAAAAAAAAAAAAAAAAAAAAAAAAAAAAATGCATACATGTAAGGGAAAAATATATATATTCATTGACGGACGTCAAATTTTTTTTAAATAACACGAATTACTTTATAAAGTCATTTACTTCATATACACATATATAATAACTTCACTAGATTACGTTATTCTTTAAAAAGGGGAGGTGTAGTGAATTCACATGTCGGTTTTAAATGACTTCAGCACAGCTTGTAACATTCTGTTGCAAGCAGGAAATAATAGTAATAAGTTTATATATAAGAACAATTGTATGTATGTACGCAAACTTGCATGCATACATTTCGTTCTGTATATAAGCTTACGCAAACGAATTGTGCTGGCAAGCCAGCCCAATTATGCTGAGCTTGCAATTCGATCATGTGAGTTCACTCGCGCGCCTCACCCCTCTTATTTTGTAGCTGCCAACAAGCAGCATAAGTTAAAAGACAATATGAATCAATCGAAATAAAGTAACACCAGAGCACAGACGTGCCAACGACCAAATCGAAATAACTCATTACAATTAATTAGGCACCTTGAATTAACAGAAGTCAATTATGACACTGCATGGAAAATGTTGCAAGAACGATTTAACAATAAACGGGTCTTGGTTACAGCAGTTTTGAAAAATTATTTAATCATCCAAACATTGGAAACGACGCCCTGTCAATAAAAAATCTTCATGATAATATTCATGAATCATTGCAAGCCTTAAAGAATATAGGCATTGACACAGAAACTTGGGATTCTATTATAATTTTCCATATGACAAGAAAATTGGATAGACTCACCCACACTCTATATGAACAATCCCTTTCCGATACAAGGGAATTGCAGAAGACCATAGAATTCCTTGCATTTTTGGAACAAGGGAAAGGCAAAAAATATGTGCATCAGCGTCTGGCAGAAACTCATCTTCATGCCCGTTCTGCAGTAAGTTAAATCACAAACAGTTTCAGTGTGATAAATTCAAAACTAAATCTGCAGCAGAACGGTTAAACTGGGTACAGAGACAGAGAATGTGTGTCAATTGTTTTAAAACCGACCACATGTCGAAGGCTTGTAGCTGGAAGGGATGTTTGAAATGCGATAAAAAACATATTACATTGTTACATTTGGGAAACAACAACTTGAAACCAAATGTAACAACGGCATCAGCTGCGTCCACATATGGAAGTAATTATACCCTACTAGCGACAGCCAGGGTAATTGTTAAAGGGACCAATGAGCGAGAAGGAGAATTTCGTGCGCTCCTAGACAGTGGCTCCCAAGTCAATCTAATCTCAGAGAGACTAGTAAAGCAATTATCTTTAAAAATAGAAAAGGCATCGCTAACAATTGAAGGAGTAGGAGGACAATCACAAATCAGGAGATCCAGATTAAATGTACTTGTGAAATCAAAATACACCGATTTCAGTACAAGAAAGGCCTCGATTTGTTTTACCGCACATTGTTGCAGATCAACCCACAGAAGTAATTACACAAATGTTTGACCTGCCCAAAAATATACCTCTATCCCAACTTTTACAAAACTAGCAAAATCGATTTATTACTAGGCGCAGATCACCATTTCTCAATATTATTACCCGGACAAATAAAATAAAACAGTTGTCCAGTTCTTCAAAATTCGGAACTTGGTTAGATAATTGCTGGGAAAATAAATATGGTAACATATGCACCTGCCACTTGTATGGTGCCTTCGAAGTCTGATGAGCGGTTCTGGAAATTGGATACCCTGAAACCAGCAAGATCATACAAAAGTCCAGAGGAAGAATATTGCGAAAAGCACTTCTTGGACAAGTTACTAAAAACCGCAGATGGACTGCCATTTGCTGAAGACTCTTCATCCCTGAGGGGGTCTTGTGATGTGGCTGTTAGAAGATTAGAAGAACTGCTTAGACACATGAATGAGTGTTGCCCAAAAAATTAACAAGGCGGCATCATTGTATACTCAAACCTGACATTACCACAACCAAATTAAGAGTGGTATTGGATGCCTCGTTAGGAAAATCTGTGAATATCTTGTATCCAGAACCAGGTGAAAAACTTGATGATCAACTGGATGACGGCGACGGCGATGATTCCCAAGAAGACGGGTTTAAGGATGCTACAATAAGGCATTGGCCCAATCAGTAAATGTGACCCAATTTGTTGCCAAACCTGGCATTTACTATGAGAAAATTGGAACGTCTAGATTTGCTGTAGCTGACTGGATCCTTATTGGGACGATATGAACACATTTTCTTTCGAAATAAAAAAAAATGGGGAAATGTGTTCCCGATTAAAACCAAGTCAAGCCTGTTCTGCAATGTACAAACATTTCCAACATGTGGAAGAGGAACTGAGAATGGAAAACTAGAGCACCATTTGATTTTATTGGCAACATCGCCAGGAGTCTATATGGAGTACTGGACTCGGAATATGCAAAAATATGAATATGAAATGGAATATGAAAACAAATGAGGAATACTTGGTAACACTCTTAAAGAATCAAACATCTATAATTGATTCAACAATCAACATCTTCAAGGGTGATGAGGCGATTATTGAGAAGCGATTGAATTTGATGGAGCAGCATCTACTCTATATGTCTCTAGCAACTGAATTAAAACATTGGTTACATGGTTGCCAATGGAGTTATCTGCAGTCTGCGATGACAACAGTTCAAGCATCACACTAAGTCAAGGAGGATTATTAACACTTGATCCAAGTTGCACTTTGCGGAATCCATTAATACGTGTAACTGGACATCGTATTACAACCACCGACAAAATGAATATGTCATACGCCCGGTTTGGGAATTTCTTCACTATGATGATGAACTCAACTAATGAAACGGCTTCTACCAATGTTCAGCTAAGCTACAATGAACTTGACAACCTCAGTAGTCAATTATGGCCCAGATTTAAAATAAAGTTACCATATGACCTAAAATCTAGTCAAGGGCCTGTTCAACATCACTATATTGCTTCATACATAGCGCTAATAATATTCATAATATTAGTACTGCTATATGTTATCAAAAATTGGTGTACCAACGGAAGACAAGAAGCCAGGGTTGCTATTGGCCTTCAACAGATGACCCCTCCCACAACTGGTACCCAGATGACAACTGGCAGTCAACCGACTCAATCTACACATCGACCTGCTGGAAAGTACGAAATCAACATTTAAGTAATGTTGAACAGTCGTTCAACGGCCGGGAGTATGTTGGTGTAAATGCATGTTTAAAATACAAACTATGAATTTCTCACAGTGAAGACCAATGCAGGCTTTGCTTAGAATATATTTTTATACAACACAAAATTGTCCCCCACATTATGTTCACACACACAATCACATTTACACTATGAATAAGACCCCCAGTGTACTGACTGAGTAGTATATTTGCGTCGGCGCATCAATCTTTGAAAGAATCAAGTTATTTATCTTGTCTACTTGTTCGTTAGTTGGAGACAAAATCGCTCTTTCTTTAAACCAAGATATAGTCTCACAACTTATGTTATCAATGTCGGGATAGACATTGTCGACCAACTCTTGGATGTTGTCTTTCAAAACACAAAGGTTTTCTAGGTTTATCTTTCCATCACTTTGTGTTAACTCTCCATTGCCAACTTTTAGCAGCATCTCTGGAAAAAGCCTGTTCCCACGTGAAGTTAACGAAACCCTCATATTAGTTTTAAGCCCTAATTTATTGACGTGTGGCCAAAGGTGAGATCGCTTTACTGAAGCATTTATTTCATCCGCACGTGTTCCTCGAGTCACAACTGGTAGGATTTGACGAAAGTCTTCTGAGAACAGAATAGTACATCCACCCATAGGTGAATTATGGCTGCGCAAATCGCGTATTGTCCTATACAGTGCTTTCACATACGTTTTATTTGACATAGTAGCTTCGTACCAGACTATTAATGAGCAATCACGCATCAATTTTCCTGTATTGCTCTGTTTAGAAACACTACAGACGCTGTTATTATCATCGGTGGCGATTTTCAGCGGAAGCTTGAATGTAGAGTAGCCGCTATGCCAGACGACGCGACAGCTAATGCAATTTTTCCTTTAGACCTCACTTTTGTTAAAAGCAGATTAATTAAAAATATTTTTCCTGTACCTCCTGTGGGGCATCAAGGAAACACATTCTCCCTTCATTGTTATCAATTGAGGATAGTAATGTAGTGAATACATTTTTCTGATCGTTGTTTAATCGTGGCTCATCTTGAGCTATATTTTGTAAAAGTATCGTTTGATCGTATGATGTTTCTCTTGTGTATTCGGCACTATTCGTTGAATCTGAGTTAGTATTATTAGCAGGCATCGGTAACCCAAAATCCTTGATCGATTTACCCGAAAGTAATTGCACTACTTTGTTCAATTCATATAATCCTTCGTCAAATATGCTTTGATCATATTGTACGTCATCCGAGTTTAACACTCCCCGTCGACGTATCAAAATATCACTGGCCATACTTTCTTGAAATTTATTCCACAGATTAACAGAATCAGTTACCTGACAAAACGCTACTATGATGGCAAATAAATATCTTAGTGATGTAGCTGAACTGCAAGTAGCTGCTTCCGATAATGTGTTTTCCGAGTGAGAATCGTTTTCCAAAAGCCCCAGAGCTTTGCATGCTGCTTGATAAGTATTGTAAACTACACCTTGCACAGTTCTTAGGTGTGCAAAGGATGTCGGGCCTTTTATGCAGTAACATTCTCAGATAAAAGCATTCGCTGTTGTTGGGATGAATCACATAGACTCTGCCAAGAGCATCCGTTTTTTTTACTCCGGGGAAACCATCGACCGCAGTACCTTGTTTTCGCCGTTGAAAGGTTTTAGAATTACTCTGGTTCCATGTATAGTAACATGGAACTCTGTCATATGTTAGTGTTTTCGCGAAATCATCTTGAGCACATAACTTGAAGAATGCGGTCAATGTTGTGTCCCGCGGGTTATTAACAACTTCTTGTATATTGTTCTCAGTGAAATATACTCTTTGTCCGTTTTCTAAATGAACTACTAGGTGGACAATTGTGGGAGTCCGGTCGTGCACTTCGAATGATAAAATCCTCCATACAGCTTCGGAGCTGCAGATGTAACGTCCAGACTGATATTTTTCCACTTCGTTTGATGATTGTATGCTAAAAGTGGCTTAGTCGCTACCTTTATTAATGTATTTAGTAACGTATTGGATTGACTTTATTGAACTGCACAACTCGACGTTGATGTGCGCATCAAAAATTTTCAAAAGAAGCGGATTATATAGAACGATCCATCGGTTATCAATATCGTGGTTTCGAAAGGTGGCACTTTGCCCACCCTGTACTGGCGATCGACGACGATATTTGGGATATCCATCATCGCTGGTAGATGTTTGAGTTTGGAACGACTTCGAAAATTTTTTGCTGCATTTGGAATATCGCATGCATGGAGAGTTTGGGTTTAAAGTCCCGCACGGGCCGTGTACCATGTGTTTCTTTATGTTTTCGAACAGTTCAGGATCTTCTTCTTTGTCCGGTAATTCAGCTGAAATGACGTTGTCAATTTGATTTGGTTTAATTTTGTTTACTAACCACACCAGCAGATGTACATGTGGCAGACCACGTTTCTGCCATTCTATTGTGTACATGTGACAGCGTGGCGAACCGAAAAAATGAGACTTGTTAATGAGGTGCAGGAGTTTGTATACTTTTAAATGGAAGACTCTGTTAACTATATCGTATCTGTCTTGTGGAGTTAAGTTGGGGTTAATGTTTTCTTTGATTTCTGGCCAATTTGGGTTACATGTTGCTGTTATAAATAAACCAGGTTTACCGTAATGTCTGACGTAAGTCATTGCGTCCTGCGATTTTTCATGTAAATATCGAGGTCCACCTGTGAATGATGAAGGTAGTATAACCAACTGTCCAATACCGTTGCTGTGTTCATTCGCCTGTAAAGCATCTTGAAGATGAATATAATTTTCAGCTCTCAACTTAGTTTGATTGTTAGGGATGTAGGCCAAACTCTCGGATTCAATTTTCGCATATTGATCGACTAAATATTTATTTGTTAACATTCCATATCTAAGCAAGGAATTGAAATTGTTTAGTCTTGTCATTATCCCGTAGCAATAATAGTTCATAAGATCTGTGTAACTCTGAAATTTTTTGCAAATTATCATCACGTCTATGCAACACAATATCTCTTTTGTCAAATTGCTGTCCGGCTAGAAGGCGCATTATATCGTCCTCTGTGTTCTCCGACAGGAACTTTATTTGCATGGATTACGACATTAAAGTCGGGAGTGTTTGCTGGAACACTCTCTATCGCAGTTTTAAAAGACTGTATGTAGCGATTATGCGAATGTAACATATCTTGGAGAAATCTAATCAAATCTCTATCAATTGGCTGTGCGACACTTGAATACCGCGTTGATGCTTGTGTATCTGGATCTGCAATAAAATAAATTTGCAGAAAGCAAGCTCCCTGCTAAGTGATACACTTGCCCTTAATGAATTGCGCATGAATTGTTTGGATTTCGGATCGTCACCCGTAAGTAGAGAGTGAAGTGGTTCAGGTGGAGGTAGAATTTCTTCTAATTTTACTTTTTCTTGCAACCAACACATGCCTTTCGATTCGTCCTTGAATTTCAATGCCCAGCAATGTTCACACACTAATGACATGGTACCAATTGATACTATACGATCGTCTTTGTAAGGAATCGAATGGCAAATTCATGGCAAAATTTTCTTTGTTTACCCATGAGTTAGTTACTCTGCCTCTCTGTATTCGATGTCTATCCCTATCCTGGATGAGGCGAGCCTCACGCTCTAGAGACAATTCTCTGGCTCTCTGAAATATATGTCTATCTCGATCCTGGTTACGGCGAGCTTCACGCTCTACGGAGGATTCTCTATTTCTAGCCCGAAGCTGGCTGAGTCGGGCCTCACGCTTTACTGTAGATTCTCTCTCTCTCTCAGCTCTATTTCTATCCCGAAGCTGGCTGATGCGAGCATCACGTTCCGCTGACGTTTCTTCATCTCTTGCTGAACGTGTTCTTCTGGCATTCACTGTATACCGGTGTTACCGAAAAATCAGGTACCCACGTTTTTCGGAGAACCGAAAGAGTGGGACCTGTTCGCGGAATTATTTGTAGAATAAATTGATAAATGAGAGGATCTTAGTCCTGCTCTTAAATTTAATTATTTAAAATCCGCGTTACGGGGAGAAGCGAGGAGCATGGTAGCTCATTTATTGTCGGGTTCGGCCGACAACTATAGTGCCGCTTGGGATTTACTAACCAAGCGGTATGAAAATCATCGGAGGATATTTTCCGAACATTAATTAAACCGGATAGTTGATTTACCGGTAATTAATAATGAGTCCGCAAAAAATATAAAAGGGGTGATCGACGTAATTAATGAGTCAATACACCTTATTAAAATAAAAGCCAATCTGTCCGATGAAGTTGACGTGATATTCGCTCAACTCATATTAAGGAAGTTGGATATAGAGGCTATTCAATTGTATGAGAGCCAAGTTAAGAAGACGAAGCAGATACAGCAGTTATCTGACGTCTTAGAATATTTGGAGCAGAGATATTGTTCTCTAAGCTTCATTATAGAAGAAAAAAGACCGATGCAAAAAATGGCATATACGTCTATTAAAGAAAATTGTCCGATGTGCAAAGTTGCCGGACACAGCACATTACAGTGCTATAAATTCAAAGGCTTGACTCCAATGGAAAGAGTAGAATTAGCCAAGAAAGTGCAACTGTGCACAAGTTGCTTGAAACATTCAAGCAATAAGAGATACACAAATGAGGATGTTTGCTCAATGTGCGGTAGGGGGCACCACACATTACTTCACATTGGTGAAAGAATGGAGATAGTGAATACATGTGTAATGGCGCATCCGTCGTTGTTGGCCACCGCCCTAATAAAAGTGAAGGCAGTGAATGGTGGGTATGAGCTCAGATTTTAAAATTACAAAAAATTAAGGCACACACGGAGATAAGCGGTGTGTCTTCACCAAAATCTAAAACATCAAAATACAAAGTCAACTTGGGAATAAAAGTGCGAGAACCATGGAAAAAGCTTCTTAAGGTTGAAGCGATTGTGTTGCCGAAATTAATGTCAGCTCTTCCAGAAAAAGAAGCAAACGTAGATATGTCAAAATGGCAATCGTACGTGTTAGCCGATCCAAATTTCAATAAGCCTGGTCGGGTTGACGTAATATTGGGAGTTGATGTATACACCCATATTGTAAAAAGTGGTGTTACGAAAGTTGACGGGTTGCTGGGACAGAATACGCAGTTTGGATGGATTGTTTCGGGAAATACAAAGTCGGAAGGAAACAATTCCATTGTCACCACAACGATAGGTCTGACAAGATCAAAATATAAGGAGTGTTGGCAGATAAATAAAAGTAAAAAAGCAACAGAAAATATGGTTAGATCTCGCCCCCCGGCAGGACCTCGCTTCGGAGGTGTTTTTGAAGCTGGGGTTAAAACTGATAGATACCAACAAAAAGGAGTTAGAGTGGAGAAAAATAAAAAAGATAAAAATAACTATTCCGTTAGATGGCCTTTGGAGAAAAGTATTAGTGCTCACAAAGGTCGGGAAAACACAAAGGTGGGGAAATTTGTGAAAAACTTTAAAGATAAAAAATACCATTTTCGTATATGGCCTTTGAAGCGAATTGGATGTACTCTCAAAGAAGAGGACAATATAAATAAAATAAAAATACAGCATCGATTAAAAGACCGGTAAAAAAGATTTGTCCAGTAGAGTTAAAGAGAGCACAGAAGGGGGATGCTCGAGAAACGTATTTACTAAAGAAAAAATTAGTTTAAAAATATATAAACCTTGTTGATAGATAGCTTATTATCAGGGTAAGAATTCTATTAACTGGTAGGCTACCATTCCTTTTTTAAACGTACATACAGCGAGAGTTATTATTTTATGACCGAATCCACCTTAAACAAATGTCAGACGTGGCAATCTAATAGGCGGTCTAATTGTGTCTACAAAACGATAGTTGACTTAAAGTCATATTGGATAGAGCTAGAAAGTAGAAGTAGCTGGCTATTTAAAGTTCCACCTCAATCTAAAGCTAGAATCCAGTGCGGTAGCGCACAACAGCTTTAGTAGATATTCCTGAACAAGGTATTTTCAGCATAAGATCAGATTGCACCGCTAGAACGGAAGATAAGATTTTAGTTGCTCATCACAGTATCCAGTCAGAATTATATCAAACTATCGCGACCTCACACATAGGGGATATTAGCGATTTTCCGAAAATAATGTGGGATCCAGTAGGAGTTAAAATGAAAAATAATAGAGCAGTGTTTAAAGAATAAAAATTGAATTACAATCGATAAAAGACCACCACATAGAATTTTTTGGTCTAAATTTCCGTCATAACTGGTCCTGCTTCTCTAATAATAACAATTGTATTAATTATAATAATTATAATAATAAACGTTATAATAAAAATTAATATAACCCGAAAGCTGCAAACCATAATGTTTGGCGGCCCTTTTGCAGAATTTTTAAGAATAAACACCGTAATTGTTGAAGCGGTATAAAATAATACATTCGAATATTCACATTTAAAAGAATAAATAAGTAACGTACAATTCATTTTCAGCCTAGCTCACATGCCGAGAATATGTGTATTTTTAGCCGAAGTATTCAGCTAGGCATCTAACGGCGAACGCAGGCTTAGATTAAAATAGATCTCACCTCAAACCATCCGTTTGGTGGAACTCATGCATGCGTTTTAGAACTAAGATTCCACCACCAAATATGTGACCCCCTAGACTCTAAGACCTGTCCCCTCAAATATTTTAGTAAATAAACTCAGTTCAGATTGTGAATTCAACAAATGAAGATCGGGTTAATTATTTCTTCTCCTCGGAAGCCCTATTCACAAATAATTCCTGAAGAAAAAATGAACTACAAAACAGTTGTAGAAAACTTATGGCAGCAAATAGAACAACTCCATTTTGAGATGCTGTAGATCCAGTCGAAGCTGGATACAATTTGGAAACATTCAAAATGGAAGAAAAGGCGATACTGAAATTTTGTGTCCCACCTGCACATGATGTGACAACGTCGTCACTACAATTGCCAAAAATTTCAATTCCAAAATTTGATGTAAATTATTTGAAATGGCAACAATTTCATGACATTTTTAATAAAATGGTTTATGAATCAAACATACCCGCTGTACAAAAAATGTGGTATTTAAAGGCAAATCTATCAGGGGATGCCGAACAGAAGTAAATTATGACACTGCATGGAAAATGTTGCAAGAACGATTTAACAATAAACGGGTCTACAGCAGTTTTCGAAAAACTATTTGACCATCCAAACATTGCAAACGACGACCTATCAAAAAAGAATCTTCATGATAATATTTATGAACCATTGCAAGCCTTGAAGAATATAGGCATTGACACAGAACCTTGGGATTCTATTACAATTTTCCATATGACAAGAAAATTGGATAGACTTACCCACACTCTATATGAACAATCCTTTTCCGATACAAGGGAATTGCAGAAGACCAAAGAATTCCTTGCATTTTTGGAACAACGTTATCTTGCTTTAGAGGCGATTGGTACCAAGCACTCCAGGGAAAGGCAAAAAATATGTGCATCAGCGTCTGGCAGAAACTCATCTTCATGTCCGTTCTGCAGTAAGTTAAATCACAAACTGTTTCAGTGTGATAATTTCAAAACTAAATCTGCAGCAGAACGGTTAAACTGGGTACAGAGACAGAGAATGTGTGTCAATTGTTTTAAGGAAGGGATGTTTGAAATGCGATGAAAAACACAATACATTGTTACATTTGGGTAACAACGATTTGAAACCAAATGTAACAGCTACGGTCTCAGCTGCGTCCACATATGGAAGAAATAAAAATTATACCCTACTAGCGACGGCCAGGGTAATTGTTAAAGGAATCAATGAGCGAGAAGGAGAATTTCGTGCGCTCTTAGACAGTGGCTCCCAAGTCAATCTAATCTCAGAGAGACTAGTAAAGCAATTATCTTTAAAAATAGAAAAGGCATCGCTAAGAATTGAAGGAGTAGGAGGACAACCACAAATCAGCAGCTCAAGAGTAAATGTACTTGTGAAATCAAAATACACCGATTTCAGTACAAGAAAGGCCTCGATTTGTTTTACCGCACATTGTTGCAGATCAACCCACAGAAGCAATTACGCAAATGTTTGACCTGGAAATTGGATACCCTGAAACCAGCAAGAACATACAAAAGTCCAGAGGAAGAATATTGCGAAAGGCACTTCTTGGACAAATTACAAAAAACCGCAGATGGACTGCCATTTGCTGAAGACTCTTCAGGGCGAGTCTCGTGATGTGGCTGTTAGAAGATTAGAAGAACAGCTTAGACACATGAAGGAAAAAAAAATTAACAAGGCGGCATCATTGTGTACTCAAACCTGACATTTCGACAACCAAATTAAGAGTGGTATTGGATGCCTCGTCAGGAAAATCTGTGAACATCTTGTATCCAGAACCAGGTGAAAAACTTGATGATCAACTTAATGACGACGACGACGCCGCTACAACAAGGCACAGCCCAACAAGACGCATCTTAGCATCGTTACATCTAACGTTATTAATGATGTTGCTATTGTTATTGTTGCAAAACCTCTCATTTATAATGAGAAAATTGGAACGTCATTGCGTATTATAATTTGGACTCTTGTTGGGACGATATGAACTTTCGGAATAAAAAAGATTGGGGAAATGTGTTCCCGACTAAAACCAAGTCAAGCCTGTTCTGCAATGTACAAACATTTCCAACATGTGGAAGAGGAACTGAGAATGGAAAACGATCTCTTGCACATACAGTCAGCAAAACATTTATTCGGACACCCCTATGTGCCATGTTATTTTATCAATAACTTGCAAAATAATTAGCCTAAACGAAAAATTATTTTTCCTAATGAAAATCTATGTTACTAATACTAGTTTAAAAAATAAAATTTTTTTTTTTTTTTTTACGCGCGTATCCCAATGGGAGCACTAATTGCCCACACCTCCCGCCATTCACAAAACACAGACAAAAAGCGAAACTATAGCTAGTTACGTGCTAGATAGGAAAGGATAGAAGTTTTTAGTAAAGGAATTACATGATAAAGACGATTATAATCAGAACAAAGAACTCGAAAAGGTTCATACATAAGGTAGTTAGTAGTACATCGTGGAAGTGTTAGAGGAATATAGTTTCTAGTAGGTCTATAAGGAACTGTTAGTTTTACTCGGTTCAATAGCTCGGGAGAGTCTATATCCCCATTAAGAAGCTTGTGCATAAATATGACGCCAAGCATTAATCTACGATTAGAAAGGGAAGGAAGGTCAAGTAAAAGAAGTCTACTAGAGTACGAAGGCAAGTTGATATTACGATCCCAGTTCAGACCACGTAGAGCAAAAAGAAGAAACAGTTTTTGAACTGATTCTATTCTTGCTTTATGTGAATCGTATTGGGGTGACCATATGCAGGTTGCATATTCTAAAATTGGACGAACCAATGAGGTGTAAAGAACCTTGGTTGTATATGGATCGTCAAATTCCTTTGACCATCTTTTAACAAACCCAAGAACACCCATGGCTTTTCCGACAGTAGTGCTTATAATGGGACTTAAAAGTCAATTTATGGTCCATAAGTACTCCCAAGTCAATCATCTCATTAAGTCTGGTTAATGGAACGTTATTAAGAAAGTAGGTAATTAACTGAGGAGTGTTTCTGAAAAAAGTCATGACCTTGCATTTAGATGTGTTTAGGTTTAATAAGTTGTGTCGACACCAAGATTGAAAGTTTTGGAGGTCAGACTGCAACCGTGAAGGTGATATAATGTCTCTGTAGCTGAGACAAAGCTTTACATCATCTGCATACATGAGGACACGAGAATGTATTATAATGGATGGAAGATCGTTAATAAAAAGGGTGAATAGCAGTGGTCCCAAATGACTACCCTGAGGCACCCCCGAAGTTACTTGGATGGTCTTTGAACTTGAAGACTTGAATGGAACTTTCTGTGTTCTGTCTGTCAGGTATTCACGAATCCAACAAATTAAAGGGCTTGGGAAGCCAATTTTGTTTAATTTTAAAAGAAGAAGTGTATGATTAACAGAATCAAAAGCCTTGCTGAAATCAGTATAAATGACATCAGTTTGTCTTGCATTCCTAAATCCTTCGATCGTTAAAGATGTTAATTCTAATAGGTTAGTGGTAGTAGATCTACGTTTCACAAACCCATGTTGAGATGGTGAAATAATAGATCTACAAAAATGTTGCAATTGAGAAGTGATTAACTTTTCAAATGCTTTAGGAATAGCGGACAATTTAGAAATACCCCTATAATTGGATGCTTCGGACTTTTTACCATTTTTATGAAGAGGAATTATATAAGATTCCTTCCATATAGACGGAAAATGACAAGATTTAACGGACAACGAAAAAAGTTTTTAAAGTGGCTTACATAGAGCCTCAGCACAAAATCTGAGTACACAACCAGGTATTCCATCAGGACCAGGTGTGTACACAGGTTTTGCTAAATTAAGCACGCTAAGAAGCGAACTTTCATCGATCGAAGGACTACAAATACAATTAGACCTTTTTATCTGATAAGGATACGAAAGATTCGCTCGGTATTCCGTTGAGGAATATGTTGTTGTGAAGAAATCAGCGAACAAATCAGCAATCGCTTGATCAGAGTCCGCTATATTATTTTCAAACGATAATATTGATGGGTGGACATCCATCTTACGTTTAGAATTCACAAAACTATAAAACTGTTTAGGATCACGGGAAAACTCAAGCTTACAACGCTTGAGGTAATTATTATAGCAGTGCTTGTTAAGCAACATAAAATTGGAGCGAGCAACTGCGTAAAGAGCAAAGTCTGAAGAACGTCCCGACTTCTTGTATTTTTTATAATATCTGGATTTAACATTTTTCAAGTTGGATAGCTCACGAGACAACCAGGGAGGTCGGTGAGACGACACTGGAGTCCTCAGTGGGACACAAACTTTAACAAACGAACCAAGAGTATCATAAAACAACGAGACAGCAAGATCCATGTCTGAGCAACTGTATAAGGCTGACCAGTCAGTTCTCAGAATGAGCTCATTCAGTTTAACAAAGTTAGTCTTGCGAAAATTACGAGATTTAATCACAGGACTGACATCAACAATCGGTGCACGAAACGACAGATCTACAGATAAATCCAAAGTAGGATGAAAATTGTCTTCAGGCAAGACTAGAGGGTCGGTTCTAGTAACAGCACAGTTGGTGGAATCCAACACAAATATCAGATCTAAGGATCTGCCTATGTTATTTCGCACAGGGTTTATTTGAGCTAATGATAACTCAAAAAGGCCATCAACGAAGCAGTGAGATTTAGAAGGAAGCAACAAAGCAGATTCATCAGTTTGAGACCATGCTATTTCTGGTAAATTAAAGTCACCAAAGACGATTAAGATATCTCTATCAGAAAGCAATGAAGAAATATATCGAATAGAATCTAAATGTTTTGCGTACACCGCCATGTCGGATTGTGGCGGAACGTAAGAACAAGTAATGTAGACAGAGAAAGACTTGAATCTGACCTTAACGCTCACAAACTCAATCTCCAGAATATCCGGTGAATGAATTTGGTCAGAAGTTAAGGCCGAGTCAACAGCAATCAGAACTCCTCCGCCTACACGAGAATTCCGATCACATCTAAAAATTGAAAATTTTGCGGAAAGAACAGATGCATCGTTAATATCAGGTTTTAACCATGTCTCCGTAAATACTAAAATTTTAAATTAAAATTCTAGACTATCTAGATAGATCGTCTCACATTCTGATAGGTCAGGACGAGATTAGTTTTTTGAAACACCAGCAGATGCTGACGTTCCGGAGGAGGAAATATTAGGGGGGATAGTAAGCCTAACTGGACCTCGAGATTTCTTTTTGGCCGTATATTCTTTTACTAAAATGTGATCCGGCCAAAAACTGTTACTACAAATGCAGTTAAACAGTTCAGCGGGAACACTGATTTTAAAGGAAGATATCTCCCTTGAATAATTAAATTTAAATTTCTCCACCGCTATTTTGGAGACTTGAACTTTTGTCTTAATGTAACTTAAGACGTCATCCGAAGAATGTTCGGGATCAAGCCTTCAAACAAATATGTGTTTCTTTGGTGGTACACCAGTTAGAGGCCTAAGTACTTGTGTACCTCTAACTGGACAACTATTGGCAATATCAATATTATTTGATATTTGCCCGAACTGATCGGAAACTACGGCTTGATTCGTCTGCAAAGAGAGACCATTTCCTGGAGAAACGGAAATAGCCTCATCCTTACGCCCACCCTGGGGAACGGGGGTATTAAACGAAATGAGCTGCGGCGGATTGGTTGTGGGCAGTGAAGGGGATTGTAGTATCGCGGCCGAGACAGGATTTGCTACCGGCAGATGCAAGGAGAGATTCCGCATACTGGTTTTCTTACGCTTAGGGGACTCATTCAACAGTTTGTAGCTGTTGAACTCCATCTCCAAAGCGTTAAACTCATCATAAAGTTTACGAAAACCAGATGACAGTTTCTTAAACTTGTCCCTGGTCTGCCTCATAAATACCCTCATTTCTATTTCCACTTCTCGGCATGCGTCACACCCCCATTTGAGGCCACCTCTTTGCTCCAAACTATCCCTCACTTTGGCCGTGTACCCAGAACATTTAACGTGCATGACATTGTCACACAGCCAGCGAGTGAGAAACACATTATGCGGCGCAGGGGGGTTCAAACACTTCTTGCTCGATCAGGCGGACATAATAAATTATTTTTTTTTTTAAAAGAGTAAATAAATCTTTAAAGAATAAATAAATGCCAACGAAAAAACTCACTCAGTTTTATTAAGCAAATTCGACACTGGGGTCAAACTTGCAGAGAAAATTAATGTGGAATCTAAGAGAATTAAGCACTACACAAATACACGAATCACTTGTACGCGAGACAGAGATAGATGCGAGCGCGAATAATAGAAATCAGAAAATTAGAAAAAAGGAGAGCGGGAGAGCCAACAGCACTGCACATGCAACAACAATGAGTTGGCGAGAGCGATTTTAAAAACGGTAAGAAGTACAAACGCAAGAGCAAAGATCAAAAACAACAACACTGCTGTTATTACAAAGAATAAGTTCAATGCTTTGGTTTTGCGTTTGTTTATTTAAACAAACAAAAAGCGCAAAGTTAACAATTCAATTAACAAAATGTTAAGATTATTATTGCTTATTATTATTGCTCCAAACGTAATGTTACGGTGCCCAAATTAACAACTCATATAGAAACCATGAAAGGCGTTGGTTGCTTAAAACAGCAGGACGGTGATCATGGAAGTCGAAATCCACTAAGGAGTATGTAACAACTCACCTGCCGAAGCAACTAACCCTTAAAATGGATGGCGCTTAAGTTTTATACCTATACATTACCGCTAAAGTAGATTATTTATATTATTTATTAATATAAATTTTGAAACTTTAGTGAGTAGGAATGTACAATGGTGTGCATAGAAGTGTTTGGCGTAAGCCTGCATGGAGCCGCTATTGGTACAGATCTTGGTGGTAGTAGTAAATAATCGAATGCGACCTTGGAGGACTGAAGTGAAGAAGGGTTTTGTGTGAATAGTCGTTGATCAGGAGTTAGTCGGTCCTAGGTTCAAGGCGAAATCCGAAAATTTTCAAGTTAATAAAGCCATAATAATCTAAATATTGCAAATATAAAACACTTGAATAATTTTGAACGAAAGGGAATACGGTTCCAATTCCGCAACCTGTTGAGTATCCGTTTGTTATTAAATATGGGCCTCGTGCTCATCCTGGCAACAGGAACGACCATAAAGAAGCCGTCGAGAGGTATCGGAAGAGTTTTCTTTTCTGTTTTATAGCGGTACTACCATGGAAGTCTTTCGCAGAGAGATATGGTAGATGGGCTAGAAGAGCATGACATATACTGTTGTGTCGATATTTTCTCCTCGGACCTTGAAAATTTATGGTGGGGATACACAAACTTCTCAACAGGCCGTACCAATATCCGCAGCTGGTCTCCAAGGTGAAGAGTCTCTAGTCGATAGAATAATGTAGGTAAGGGAAGTCGGCAAATTAGATTCGTAACTTCGGGATAAGGATTGGCTCTGAAGATTGAGATAGTCGGGCTTGATTGGGAAACAATAACATAGTTTATGTCCTCGTTCTGGGTAAATAGAGTTTCGATCATTTATGATAGTTATTTGTTCCCCGGATAGTTTAGTTACGTAGCCAATTGTGGAACTTTCTTGCTAAAATTTTTAAGAATACTAATTAATTTTAATTAGTTCTTTTAAATTAGAACGATTATCAGTTAACAATCAATTTAGAACTGGCACGGACTTGGGGAATCCGACTGTCTAATTAAAATAAAGCATTGTGATGGCCCTAGCGGGTGTTGACACAATGTGATTTCTGCCCAGTGCTCTGAATGTCAATGTGAAGAAATTCAAGTAATCGCGGGTCAAAGGCAGGAGTAACTATGACTCTCTTTCCGTTAGGAGATGGCTAGATCTTGTGAGAGACGGACTTTCCTTAGATGATGCGTATCAGCGTAAAGTCGAAAGGTATGACAGACAGGACGTACATACGGTATTGCGGCGAGTTTTTGGAGTGACTGGCAACATCGAGTACCACTCCGCAACACTCAACTGAAGAGGAATTTGGAGCGGTCAGTCGGTTAAACGATTGATTGCGAAGGATCTCCTCATCACCGGTGATAGCAATATCATCAGTGTCAGAGTAGTGAAAGGAGTATTACTGTGCTTTAAACAGTTGATGCATTATTGCGGATACTCTCGGGCTTGGACTTGACCAAAGTACCTGGTTCATTATCTGCTTGCTATCTTGGCATAACATCAAAAGGTACAAACTTCGCAAAAGTGGAAAACACGAGGAGGGTTTTAGTACGTAGGCGCTGTTGAATTTCCACCGTGAGGATTTTCTGAAGAAGCAGTGAATCGTGCATGCTAGGAAAACCTACTATCTTTCGAAGATTTCCCTACCTTAGCGATCAAAAAAATGTATGAAAAAGGTATGATATAATTCAAGGACATTGCCAGGTAGGGAGTTTGACTGGGGCGGTACATCTCACAAATAAGAACGGAGGTGTCCCAAGTCCAGCTCAGTGCGGACAGAAACCACACATAGAGCAAAAGGGCATATGCTGACTTGATCTCGGTGTTCAGTACACACAGGGACAGCAAAAGCTCGGCCTATCGATCCTTTTGGTTTAAAGAGTTTTTAACAAGAGGTGTCAGAAAAGTTATCATATGGATAACTGGCTTGTGGCGGCCAAGCGTTCATAGCGACGTCGCTTTTTGATCCTTCGATGTCGACTCTTCCTATCATTGTGAAGCAAAATTCACCAAGCGTTGGATTGTTCACCCATGCAAGGGAACGTGTACTGACAGGTTAGTTTTACCCTACTAATGACAAAACGTTGTTGCGACAGCATTCCTGCGTAGTACGAGAGGAACCGCAGGTACGGACCAATGGCACAATACTTGTTCGAGCGAACAGTGGTTCGACGCTACGTCCGTTGGATTATGCCTGAACGCCTCTAAGGTCGTATCCGTGCTGGACTGCAATGATAAATAAGGGGCAATTTGCATTGTATGGCTTCTAAGCCATTAAAAGTTTATTTTATAAACGACAATGGATGTGATGCCAATATTGCGATCCACTGAAGCTTATCCTTTGCTTGATGATTCGAATATAATTATAATAATGGTTTTTTCCATTATTTTCCCAAAATGTGCCGCCGCCCAGGCACGGGTATCCAATTGACATGTCATATTTTTAGTGACGAATATAAAATGGATTTCTTGAAAGTCCTAATATTGACCAAAATAATGATATGTTATGATATAAATTATTTATTTATAATCATATTAATGAAAATGATATATTGATTTAAAGTATATTAAAAAATATAAATATTTAACATGTTGTTAATATATCAGTCAGATAACACCGCCGCCCTAGTTCTAACCATATCCAAATTATTGGCCAACAAATGAGTGTACATACATAACAACCACCTGTATGCAAACAATATTATATTTATCAGATATATCAGAAAACAAAGTATATACACTACTTTTTCATCAAATATATGTATATCCCATAATCCATATAGATATATAAAGACAATTCGATACCGCCGCCCGCTAGTTCTAACCATAATTGTCATATATAGCTTTCTCAGTAGCTTGACGGGGAAGTATACATATATGAGATTGCAAAAGCTGGAATTAAAAGGAATTGACGGAAAGGCACCACCAAGTAGTGAAGCCTGCAGATAATATTATATTTATCAGATATAAATATAAGAAAACAAAGTATAAACACTTTTTTATCAAATATATCTAAATCCCATAATCCATATGGATTTTTAAAGGCAATTTGGATACCGCCCTAGTCCTCTAAACAACATTCAATTGTCGGCAAGCAATTGAGTGTACAAGAGTGTGAGTAGATCTCTCATATCATGCTTCATTGGGAATTACATTATATGATTGCAAAAACTGAAATTAAAAGGAATTGACGGAAAAAGGCACTCTATTTTTGGTAACGATAGGCCGAGCTTTTGCTGTCCCTGTGTGTACTGAACACCGAGATCAAGTCAGCATTTGCCCTTTTGCTCTATGTGTGGTTTTTGTCCGCACTGAGGTGGCCTTGGGACACCTCCGTTATTATTTGAGAGATGTACCGCCCCAGTCAAACTCCCTACCTGGCAATGTCCTTGAATTGGATCATATCTGACTAATTGGAGTTATACCAAAAATATCAAATTGAAAATACATAAATGCGTTCTCTCATTAAAGAATTTGTTTGCGATTATATAACAAACTCGTGATACTTTGATCAAGAAGCTTGCATCAAAACCCAATACCTTAAGATATAACAAATATATCCGAGTAGTGGTATTTCATTGATGATATTAAACACAAGGAAAAATATCTCCCACTTATTCTACACCTCTTATGTCTCCATACACTGCCAGATTAGAGTCAAGCTCAAAAGGGTCTTCTTTCCCCGCTAATTATTCCAAGCCCGTTCCCTTGGCTGTGGTTTCGCTAGATAGTAGATAGGGACAGTAGGAATCTCGTTAATCCATTCATGCGCGTCACTAATTAGATGACGAGGCATTTGGCTTTTTTTTTTTTTTTTTTTTTTTTTGATTGCTAAGGTAGGGAAATCTTCGAAAGATACTAGGTTTTCCTAGCATGCACGATTCACTGCTTCTTCAGAAAATCCTCACGGTGGAAATTCTACAGCGCCTACGTACAAAAACCCTCCTCGTGTTTTCCACTTTTGCGATGTTTGTACCTTTTGAGGGATTTCAGCTTCAGGAGCTGACAGGAGAGGCGCTCCGATCAGGAAATGACCGGGTGTCAGTGAGAGCAGCTCTGTAGGATCATCTGATAAAGGAGCCAGTGGCCTAGAATTTAGGCAAGCCTCGACTTTTGTCAACAGCGTTGACAGCTCCTCGAAGGTGAATCGAGTGCCGGAAGCGGATTTACGGAGCAAAGTCTTAAAACTTTTGACTCTAGATTCCCACAAGCCACCCATATGCGGTGCTCCGGGCGGAATGAAACGCCAGTTCAGCTTATGGTGGCTGTACCGACTTGAGGCTGCGGATGCCACTGACTCCAGGAACTCTTTGCCACTCTTAAGCCGCGCCAACGCGGCCAGGAATTTCTCAGTCGTCATGTCGGATGTGCATTCCAAGTGGATAGCCTTGGTGCTAAAACACACACACATAACCCTTAGTGATGAGACAGGCTCGTCCTGTATAATTTTTGATATCGAACGGGCCGGCAAAATCCACTCCCGTGTAGGTGAATGGCCTGGAAAAGGAAGACCGCTCCTTGGGCAGGTCTCCCATAAGCTGCGTTTGGAGACGCTTTCTGTATATGATACAGACCTTGCAGGACTTAGTCACATGTTTGACCAAATTTCGAATCTTGGGAATCCAGTATTTCGCGCGGATGATACGGATCATGAGCTGATTCCCCCCATGCAACGTTATGCGATGGGTGAAATCAGTAATTAGTCGAGCAAACCGGCTGTCATACGGCAGAAGAACAGGATGACGTTCATCATACCGCAGGGAGCTGGAATTTTTAACCCGTCCGCTGGCTCGGATAATGCCATGGTGGTCAAGAAATGGATTTAAGGCAAGTATGGAGCTACGAGAGGCTATTTGTTGCTTGTTGCTTAGACTTTGGTATTCCTCAGCGTATGCTCGACGCTGAGTCGAAATAATGAGCGCTTGCTCTGTTTCTGCCAGGTCGCCTTGGGAAAGTTGAAGTGAGGTCGCCCTGGGACCTTTGCGACAATGGCGGATGAAACGCAGAATGTACGCAGAAACGCGCAATGCTCGGCTAAAGTCGGAGAAACGGTCGAGGAACTCTTCCGTCGGCGCGATCTTAGTGGTATGCACCTTAATGGTCTTTTGTTCGACGTCAGTCTCTGGGATAGACTCTGGGCCGTGCCACCACAGGTCTGACTGCGCTAACTCATTGGATGAAACACCTCTACTTGCCAAATCGGCGTGTTCTGAACGAACAAATCTGTGTTATTTTCGCTACTCGATTTGCCACGAATGTGGTCCATCTGCACGGAGGTTTCTGAAGCCACGACAACACAATGGTGGAGTCAGTCCACAGATGCAGATCAGGATTGTCTACCGGCATGTAAGGGAGAATTGCAGCAGCCAAGAGGACTGCTCCGCACAATTTTAATCGAGGGAGAGAAACGGTTTTCACTGGAGCCGCTCTTGTCTTGGAGGTAAGGAGATTCGTGAAGCTGTGATTCCCTATCACAGCTCGAACGTACAGCGCTGCACCATACGCTCGCTCGGATGCATCACAGAACCCGTGATGCTCAATGTGGACCTTTGGTTGACAGTGTACCCATCTGGGAATACGGATTTCGTTGAGTGACTGGTAATTGGTCACAAACTGGCTCCACTGTTGGTCAAGATCGGACGGAAGTGGATCATCCCGACGGAGCTCACGTAGCCACAAAGTTTGCATAAACATCTTGGCACGCACAATGAAAGGAGATAACCAGCCTGCTGGATCGAACAATTTAGAAATTTGGGACAAAACCTCGCGCTTCGAGTAGGAGGATTTTTGCTCCAGTGGAGAAGGAACCAAGAAAAATTCGTCAGTCGTGGCTCTCCATTGAATCCGTCTTGGTTACGCTAGCGTCATCGATTTCGAGAAACTCGGAATTCAACAGGTGGCCTGACGGAATGTCACGCAGAAGCGGCTTATGATTGGCCGTCCTTTTTCGTAGGGGGAAGCCAGCGGACTCCATCGCACATGACAGCTCTTTAATGGCCTCACAGGCTTCGTGCTGCGTTTGGGCACCAGCTAGTACGTCATCCACGTACATGAAACTGCGAATAACTTCACTAGCTCGAGGATATTGTGATTCCACATCACTTGCTAGCTGTTGAAGGACTCGAATCGCAAGGAAGGGGGCACAATTTACTCCAAATGTGACGGTTTTTAGCTCGAAATCGCTTAATTCGCCATTTGGTGTGCGGAACAAGATTCGCTGAAACGGGAGTGTGTCGATGATCAACAAGGATCTGCCGATACATCTTGGTAATATCGGCGTTGAAAACAAATCGGAAGTATCGCCACTTAAGTAGTTGCATGGTTAGGTCGGATTGGAGGACCGGCCCTGTATGCAAGACATCGTTGAGGCTCTGACCATTAGTGAATTAGGAACTGGAGGCGTTGAATACTACGCGAACTTTAGTAGTGGTGCTTTCTGGCTTAAACACCGCATGATGTGGAAGGTAAAATACAGAGCTACCGTCTGCAGGACTAATCTTTCTCATATGACCAAGGTCTATGTAATCTTGGATCACCGAGTTATACTGAGCTTTGAGTTCTGGATTCTTGCTCAGTCGGCTCTCGTTCCGAAGGAACTGGGCCAATGCACCTGACCTGGAATGACCCAGCTGGATGTTGCTAGGCTCTCGGAATGGAAGGCTGACGATATATCGTCCCGAGGTGTCTCTTTTGGTGGTTCGGACGAAATTCTCCTCACAATCGGAATCGGACTCTTTCATTCTCCTCACAGGGAGATCCTCCACCTCCCAAAATTTTGTGAGAAGTTTATCTAATTGGCTCTCTGGGGGATGCATAACTCGAGTGGAAAACGAGGAGATTGCCCGCTGGTCGATTTGGGACTCGTCAACTGGCCCTGTAAGTACCCACCCGAATATGGTCTCTTCTCCAAGAAGGGTGCCACAAATGTTGGTTTCCTTGCCCTTCAAGGAAATTGCCGGAAGCACGTCAGACCCGAACAGTAAATCTATCTGGGCACTGTGACGGAAATTCGGATCGGCAAGAGGCAAGTCGGGCAGATTCTTTAAGGCACTCTCGCTAATGCTATGCGTCGGAAGATTGCCCGCCAAATACGGTAAGACTTAGGCAGACGTGGGCACTCGCCGTTCTGGCATCAATGGAGAATCTATGACGAGCTGAGAAAGCTTATGGGCTTGAGCGGGAGTCGATATGGTCAGACCAGATATGTGGGCAGTCACTGTTTTGAATGGAAGTTTTATTTGATTGAAAAGCCGCTCCGTTATGAAACTCCCTTCAGATCCTGGATCAATCAAAGCACGAGCCCTATAGGATATTCCCTGATGACGCACGGTAACCATGGCGGTTCCCACAAGGACTCGCTTCGCACTTGATGCAAAATAACTTTGCGTGCGAATAGGTGGGTCTGCCCCTCGCGTTTGAGTTGGGTAGCGCTGGCACTGGCGCACCGTTACCACGATGAAGTAGGGTGTTATGGCGACCGTTGCACGTGAAGCAATTACGTGCACTTGGACATTCTTTTAGTTGATGCTGACGTGCGAAACAATTAAGGCATAACTTGAGTTGCCTAATCTGAGTGACTCTATCGTTGATGGACATTTGGAGAAAACGAGGACACAGACGGATTGGATGATTCTCCTTAGCACACACCTTGCATGTAGACGTGCCCACCGAGACCTTGGTTTTAAAAGTCTTAATATTCCTCTGGGTCTCTTTTCGGACGAACTGACTTGTCGATGGCTGACCACTAACCGTCATTGAATCTTCTAGTGATTCCAACGTAACGACGCGATCTTCTAGAAAGGCATTTAATTCCGCCCAACATGGGATATCTCGTTTATTTTGGAGATACTGCTCCCACATAGCTCGGGTAACCTTGGGCAGCTTGGAGCTAGCCCAAAAAACGAGCATGCTGTCCCAAGTAGATGTGTCGACACCGTGGAGATTTAATGCTAGCAAGCATCCTTGGAAAGTGTTCAGCATCGTTCTCAGCGATGTAACGGACTCGGTAGGAATGGGCAGTAAGCCGAACAGGACTTTGAGCTGACTATTGACAAGGAGTCTTGGATTCTCAAACCGCTCACAGAGGGCTCCCCAAGCTGATTCAAAACCATCATTGGTAAGTGGAGACTTAGCCACTAGAGCCTTGGCATCACCTCTTGTTTTATAATTTAAATGGAATAATTTCTCGACAGGTGTTAACCGCAGATTGCCCATGTAGACGGCGGTGAAAAGGTCTCGAAATGTAGGCCAACGCAAAAAATCCCCGCTAAAGATTTCTGTATCACATGGCGGAAGATTACAGCCTCTCGAAGCAACGCTAGGAACTGGCAACTGCGCTGGCATGGATGCCTGGTCAATGGACTCTGCAAGTAGAGACGCGAAACGTTCATAAACATCAAAACAATAAGCATATTTTGCTTCTAGGGTCGAAATATCTGCAGCGTCACCATCTTGCCGAATACTTTTGGAACAACGAACATACTCTTGTTCGGCTGTTGCCCATAAGGAGCGAATGTGATCCTGTCGGATCTTCAGCTATAAAGTCAGCCAAAGCCATGTTGGATACTCGAATACGTCGTTGCGTTTCAGAACGAGTAGAGACTGAAGGAGCGGACACGGTGATGTGCGGGACTGGCTTCACAGTTTCTAAACTAGATGGGCTTGACGCTCGGGAAGTTTTCGGAGATGACAATCGTGGCTCAGATGAAGCTCGTTGAATGCCGTGGCTGACCCTTGAGTGCCGAAGACTCACTACTAGCAGAACTTGGATGACGTTTAATTGTCGCAGGAGAAGCAAGACTTCTTGGTTTTCATGTCGGCGTCGCAGGCGATGCAGAACGTGGAGTAAGAGTGAGCCGAGTTGACTTAGCGCTAGTCTTGGGTTGCTCGATTGGCATAATATAAATCGCGGTTTTTTTTGACCGTAGACGTAGCAGTGTCGCAACGACAACAGTAATTTGAAAATTAAAAATTGAAGATCGAAAAAATGTAAAATGAAATGTAAGAAATGTCGAAGCAATTGGAACTTGAATCGAGTATAATAATTTTCGCAGTAATTGAAAAACTTGGATATATAAACACTGTGGAATTTTCGTTGATGTAAGACTTTTCGAAATGTTGAACTTTGTTGATATAGGAATATTCGAAATGTGGACTGTATATTTTATTTGACAAAATTATAGTTGAATGTAAATCAATAAATCGGGTTTACACAAATGCACATAATAATTTTACTGGTGGTTATCCGTTAATAAAATTTTCTTTTTTGTAAACTTGGGTCGAAAAAAAGGATAGACGGCTACGTGTTGTTGTTTGCGCAAGAAGAAAAAATTGCAAAAATAAAAAATTTTAACTGTACGTTGTATTTCTTCCGATGTTCGCTTGGAATGGATTTTTATGTTCTCGGCAGAAATACAAATACACCGTCAAAAACGTTAAAGTCGTTTATACAAAGATTAGTCACAAATTTTTTTTGAAAAAAAAAATAGACAAATCTCACAGGAAAAAAAAAACGACTCGGCTGTAGCGTTGGAGACGGTTTCACAAAATTATCTTTATGCGTGAATTTCAATATTTAAGGAACAAACAGCACGAAGGCAAAAATCCGGAATTAGTTCACTGAATTAGAAAATCTTTTTTTTTTAATAAAATGTTTCAATGTGTTTCTTTTATTTATTTCGGAATCCTGCACCAAAAAAATAATTATGAAAATGCGTTTGTGAAAATGAAATGTAGGAGAAATTATATGTATATGTTAGTGTTTCTATGTGTGGGTATGTAATATGTGTGTAAATATATTATGTATATGGAATGTGTGTATGCAATATTATGTGTGTACGGAATGTATAAAATATATATGTGGAATATGTAAAATATATTTATTATGGATGGAATGAATGGAATAATTTCGGACAGCGGAAACAATACGAGTGCGAAATTATTTTATTGGACGTTCGCGTTAATTTGGCATTTGTTTCGCGTTACCGAAAAAAAATAAATTGCCGTCGTGTAAACCTTGAAACTGGAGCCGATAACAAGTGTAGGAATGGTGAACAATCGAAACATTCGTGTATGTGCGTACTAATGTGACTCAAAATGTAAACAATCGTAAGTTATAATTATTTTCTCGCGAAATTAATTGATTTTCACTAAATGTTTTCTTGTTCATATTTCAGGATGTCACAGCACAAATATTTTCTCGCGGAGGAGTGTTCACTTAACTTGCTGTAAATTGGGAACGGCGACACACGGTAAGTTTGATATTGAATGCACATATATTTCTTGTTGGTGGAGGTATGTATGTATGTATGGAAGTACCTTATGTACTTAGTTATGTATGCACATACATATGTACGTTTCTTGGAAGGAATGGATGTGTGAACAGTTGATAAAGGAAAAAATGATCTTGGAACTGTTCATATGTACACTTACATATGTACATACATAACTGGGATTGGAAAAAAGATGGCTGCGTTGGAAAGCAGTGCAAAGTTGAAGGAAAAATGTAGGAGAATGAAAAAAATGACCTTACGTCATTTATTGAGTGTAAATGAAGTGCTGCCTGATTTAACACCTTATGTAATAAATTATACAAACGGACAACATTTACACTGCCACCTTATGTGGACTTCAAAATTAAAGTTTTCACTTAACTTTCTTTGCAGCGCTGAGGGAAAAATCCACCGATGCGAGCTGGGCGTCAGAAGATCGGCCTGATATTAGAAAAGACTTCCTTCTTAAGTTATCCGGCTCGAAGGACCAAAATGTACGTAGGAGTGCGGACTTCTTCCTTCTCTTTGATTGTTCCACAGGAATAAAACGTAGACTCCAAGAGTTTCACTTCCCAGGTTTTTATACTTCTTTTCTATTCCACGTTATAAAAGCTATTAAAAACTAACTTAACATTACAGATTACAGACTACTTAACATTACAGGCCATGGTGAAAGCTTCCCCGTTCACCACTCCCGTCTCGCTCTCTACGTCATTGGTGACGTAGACAAATATTAAATGAAAATTTCATATATTATTGAATTGAATATTAAATGAAAATTTCATATATTATTGAATTGACTATCAAATGAAAATTTCATATATTATTGAATTGAATATTAAATGGAAATTTTATATACTATTGAATTGAATATTAAATGAAAATTTCATATATCATTGAATTGAATATTAAATGAAAATTTCATATATTATTGAATTGAATATTAAATGGCAATTTCATATATTATTGAATTGAATATTAAATGAAAATTTCATAATTATTGAATTGAATATTAAATGAAAATTTCATATATTATTGAATTGAATATTAAATGAAAATTTCATATACTATTGAATTGAATATTAAATGAAAATTTCATATATTATTGAATTCAATATTAAATGAAAATTTCATATATTAAATTGTTAGTTAAATGGTATTTTCCTTCATAAATGCGCGACTTATAGAAAACGTGACAAAAAACCTATATATGTGGTGTGATGTCGAGCGTTGGTATATTAAATGAATTAAAAGTAAATATCTCATATTCATATGATTTAATACATTTAATATCGGCAATGTCTATTTATTTATATAAAAGTTTGAAGTCTTAAGGTATTTTTAAAAATACATATGAAAATTGATACGTGAGTGGTACCTTTCTTCATAACTGCGCGACTTACAGAAAACGTGGCAAAAAACCTCTATATGTGGTGTGATGTCGAGCGTTGTTATATTAAATGAAGTAAATGTACATATATCATATTCATATGATTTAATACATTTAATATCCGCAATGTCTATTTATATAAAATTAAGAAGTCTTAAGTTATTTTTAAAAATACATACGAAAATTGTTACGTGAGTGGTACCCTCTGTCATAAATGGTCGATTTATAGAAAACGTGGCACAAAACCTACTCATAATAGACAGTTGATGTTCATTACTTGTTATAGTAAATTATTATATTATAACAATTACCCTATATATGATTAGTGTGTCGCAATTATAACTATAATTATACTTATCTATTTTAGATAATGAGGGAACTTGCAAAGCTCTATGTATTTAATTTATATTACATATTAATTGGTTCCGGATTTATCGTTTATATACTTATATTTATTTATACTCAATGCAATAAATAATATTATTACAAAAATATTGTAACACTTTTGTTATAATGTTTATGTATACAATATTCAAGCGCAATGCCACTTAAGAATCTCGACCACACACGAGTGCATGGTACTGGACTTTGCTGAGTCGGCATATGTTGCATGCGCGACCACTTTGTCACCAAGTAACCTGATACATCCTCACTCTCCCGCTGTGGCGGCACATTTTATATGAGCTTACGTAAACATTTATGTATAAGCACACCGCTCCTCTGCCGGCGTCACTGGCAGCGCAGCTACGCGGTCTTAGCTGTAATTAACTATGTTTATAGATTTAGGAATGATTATGAAAAGAGAACTCAAAGTGAAGACATGAATAAAGAAAGTTTGAAATGAACTCTCATAATTGTGAAACACTTTTTATTTAAAACTCACATCTAAAGTGAAATGGAAGATTGAAGGCCTCGGGCGTTTCTAACAATACATGGCGACCGTGACAGTGTTCACAAGGACTGAAGACGAAAAAAAAAAACCTGCACTGGAGAAGCAAGCTAAGTGATTCTGGAAAACAAAAGGGTAGAGGAGGAAACCAAGGAGAAGGAAAAATAAAACCCCTGCAACAAAAGAAGAAGAAAATGTATCTGAGTAAGTAGAGTTGAGTAAAATGGCAAGAAGAGGAGGAATAAAAAATAAAGTTAATAAAAGAATAGCGCACATAAAGTGGCTATTATATACAAATCCAACACCTCCTCCATGGGCAACTGCCCAGAAACTCCAATCTGAACTTGACTTTTTAAAGTCAATTATCGAGAACAGAAAGCCGAACAACACTCAAACTCACTCAGTTAAAAATATACCTACGACATATAATATTAAAAGCAAAATCCCTCCACCTCCCAAAGTGAAGCTGCCAAAACCGGAGAAGAAGTACCCGAATGATTGCCCGGGGCCATTGGAGAGCCCCTTCTGCGAATACACCTGCTGGAGAGATAGCAAAAACTAATCCTAATCAACAAAAGCGTGAAAAGCAGGCCGCTTTTTACGCCATCGAGGGAGCATCAACGTGCCGAACCGGCGACGTCAAGTTGATGCCCAATAGAGAGTCCAAGAAAGAAGAAAATTTTATTATACACACAAAAATACAAAAAAAAAAAAAAGTTAAAAAAAAAGTTGGCAATTGGCCGTCACCGCGTTCGGACGTATTTTTTATCGCGCTCCGCAAGTTCATCGGTGTCAGCATTTAAATCAGTGTTAAACTAAAGTGACAGGGCTCTCAGTCGCCACAGAGACGCCCAATCACAATTTTATTTTGTTATTTGTAACTACAAATAATAATACTTAGTAAATATCTAAATTTACTAGCAATGCCAACGTGTAAAGAGACCAACTTGGGCCCATCTTCACTAGAATCTCGCCAGCAACAGCTACAAGAACAACTTCTCCAGCAACAAAACGAGCGTCGCCTATCTATTCAACGCAACAATGCATACTTCTCAGTAGTGTCTCCAACAACCACAACAACAATAAGCGCTGAATCCAAAAGTGCAAGTACGAGCAAATTGCTTACACCAACCAGCAACAATTTGTCTTGGAGCGCCCAATGCGCTTCACCCTCAAATTCGCTTACACCTCAAGTGTTAATTGGGTCATTGGGTTCGCCGACCGCCGTCAGCGCGCTCACAACAACAACAATTGCAGCTACTGCTCCAACAACAAATGTAACAGCAGCAACGTCTGCAATACCTTCGATCACCGTCCAGCAGACTACCTCAACAAAGTCTACCCATCCAGTGACGGTGAATCCAAAGTCACCTGTTCAGACTGGCATGGACAGATATATTAATATAAACAAGCGAAAGCTTAGCCCTCATACTAAAAGAGGCAACACTCCTAAAATGTCCAAAAGCAACATTGCTGAACGTAAAGCTCTGGAGGGCAACAGATTCCAAATTCTGGCAAATCAGCCGGAATCTCAAGAAGGAGTTTCCCAAACAAAACCCTCAGTAGCCAAGCCACCACCATTTTACATCCGTGGTGCAAACTGCACTTCATTGGTGCCTAAGTTGGTGGCCCTAGTAGGTAAGGATAACTTTTATGTGACCCCACTTAACAGGGGGAACATAAGAGAAAACTAAAGTCCAAACAAACAACGAACAGTTCTATCGTACTATAGAAAAGTACTTTAGAACGGAGAATTGTAAACTTCTACACATTCCAATTAAAGAGCGCCAAAGGTCTTCAAGCCGTGATTAAAGGCATTGAACCCTCGGTTCCGCCTCAGGAAATTGCAGAGGCATTGGAAGAGAAGGGCTTTGAGGTGAAGTCCGTCTCAAATATATTAAACAGAAACAAAATCCCACAACCTCTGTTTAAAGTGGAGCTACAGCCTGATGCACGGGCATTAAAATCCAATGCACTGCATCCTATCTACAACCTGCAACTACTGCTACATCGCAGAATCACTGTCGAGGAGCCTCACAAGAGGAATCATCCTCTACAATGTACTAAGTGCCAGGAGTTTGGCCACACAAAGTCGTTCTGCAGTCTTCGCCCAGTTTGCGTTGGCTGTGGACAAATTCAACAAGAGTGTGTCTGTTCCGACAATAAAACAAACGACAATACAAGGAAGTGCAGCAACTGCGGTGGAAATCACACCGCAAATTACAGAGGATGTCCTGTCTATAAGGAACTGAAGGCCCGTCTTAATGCAAAGAAATCTTCGGCTCGTATCCAGGGCTCCACACTTATTCCTTCGCAAACCACACCGGGAATATTCTTCTCAAGAGCTGTAAGGTCATTAGCTGCTCCAACGACAACTACTCCTGGAGTAACTTTTGCAAGCGTGCTGCGCAATGGAAGTTCACAGCCCTCTACATCTGTAAATCCCGCTACAATCTCAAACAATTCGGCCCCAAGTCCACCCGTACTCGGCCAGCAACCCAACGGGATCGAAACGTTGTTGATCTCGCTAAATCAAAACATGACAAACTTCATGACGGTCATGCAAAATTGCATGCAGGAACTTATGCGGAACCAAAACTTGCTCATTCAAAAGCTTTTGGACAACAATAAATAATGTCAGCACTACATATAGGATTATGGAATGCAAACGGCATTTCCAAGCACAAACAAGAACTGTCACTGTTTCTGGACTCAAATAATATTGATATCATGCTGTTATCGGAAACACACCTTACCAACAAAAACAACTTCCAAATACCTAAATATGCATTCTACGCAATAAATCACCCAGATGGCAAGGCTCACGGAGGAACTGGCATCCTAATCAAAAACCGAATTAAACACTGTCTCCACAATGGATTTGCCAAACAATACCTACAAGCAACTTCAATAAGTGTCCAAACCACTTTCGGCAGTACAACCGTGGCTGCACTGTACTGTCCACCACGATTCTCAATCTCTGAAAAAGAGTTTACTGACTTCTTTAACACACTCGGAGTACGATTTATTGCTGCAGGAGACTACAACGCCAAGCACCCTCATTGGGGATCCCGCCTGGTAAATCCAAAAGGCAAACAGCTATATAACACAATCATCAACCCAGTAAACAAATTGGGCTACGCCTCACCGAAAAAGCCCACGTACTGGCCAACAGATCCACGTAAGCTCCCAGATCTAATAGACTTCGCAGTCACCAGGGGAATTACGCATAACTTAATAAGGGCAGAGTCACTAGCAGAATTGTCATCAGACCACTCGCCAGTAATTTTCACTGTATTAACATATCCTCAAGTAACAGAGCACCCACTCGGACTAACAAATTATAAAACAAACTGGCTCAGATTTAAGAAATATATAAGCACCCATATCGAACTAAATCCCAAACTGGACGACGAAGAAGACATCGAGTTTTGCACCTCTGCATTAGAGTCGATGCTCATTGAAGCAGCTGATATCTCCACCCCAAACATTGGCCACACCCAGGAAAAACACAAGTCTAACAACCGACTAATTGAACTTCTTGTAACAGAGAAAACACGACTCAGGCGAGAATGGCAAATGTCCCGATCACCGGCAGCAAAATATCGCCTAAAGGCAGCTTCCCGAACCTTAGCAAAAGCGCTTAGACAAGAAGAAGCAACAGCACAGCGGCAATACATCGAGAAGCTTTCCCCCACCAGCACCAAATATCCGCTGTGGAAAGCTCAACCAACCATAACTGCCCCAACCGAGATAATTTCACCTATACGATGCCCAACTGGCAAGTGGGCCCGTTCAGACGAAGAAAGAGCACTCACCTTTGCAGCTCATCTAAAAACGGTTTTTCTGCCAAACCCGTCAACAAACTCATTCCAGCTTCCCCCTCTAAGCGCCCCAGTGGAAACCGAGCCACCGAAATTCCAAGCGGAGGAAATTTCTGCAATTATTAAAAACTATCTCAACCCAAGAAAGTCGCCCGGCCATGACAATCTGTGCCGTGCGATACATCTGCAAACTTTTCAACGCGATAGTAAAAACTGGTAACTTTCCAATAAGTTGGAAAAAATCAGTAATCATAATGATCCCAAAACCCGGAAAAGACAAAACACAGCCATCATCGTACAGACCCATCAGTTTATTGCCAAGTCTTTCAAAACTATTTGAAAAGGTCCTACAACTCCGTATAAATACCATCCTGGTAAACCAAAATATAATCCCACATCATCAGTTTGGCTTTCGTGAAAAGCATGGCACAATTGAACAAGTCAACCGTATCACCTCAGAGATCCGTACAGCATTCGACGTCGCCCAAGCCTTTGACCGAGTTTGGCTTGACGGCCTAATATACAAAATAAAAGCGTCGCTTCCAAAATATACACACAGGCTAATGGAATCTTATCTATTCAACAGAAAATTCGCTGTACGTTGTAATAGCTTCACCTCTGATGATTTCGAATCAAAAGCAGGTGTACCTCAAGGCAGCGTGTTGGGTCCAACACTATATATTTTATACACAGCGGATATACCAACAAGCCCTACACTCACCACATCTACTTTCGCCGATGACACGGCTATCCTTAGCCGCTCCAAATGTCCGATCAAAGCTGCAGAGCAACTGGCAACCCAAGGAAATTGAAAATTGGCTAGCAGATTGGCGCATCCGTGTAAATGAACAGAAATGTAAGCACGTTACGTTTACCCTCAATCGAAGAAACTGCCCATCATTGACTCTCAACAACGTGCCAGTGCCTCAATCCGACGATGTTGTATATCTTGGAGTTCACCTCGACAGAAGATTAACTTGGCGTAAGCATATCGAAGCCAAGAAAATGCAGATAAAGCTCAAAGCAATCGGTCTACATTGGCTTATCAACGCACGATCTCCCCTATGTCTGGAATTGAAAGTTCTCCTCTACAACTCTGTGTTAAAACCCATCTGGACGTACGGCTCTGCACTGTGGGGAAACGCAAGCAAGAGCAACATCGAAACCATACAAAGGGCTCAATCCAAGGTTCTCAGAACTATCACGGGAGCACCTTGGTATATCAGAAACGAAAACTTACAGAAAGACCTACATATTCCTAGTGTACTAACCGAAATAAAGGTACAACAGCTAAAGTACACCGCTAAGCTGCAGGCCCATCCGAATACCCTCGCCAAATCATTAACCCGAGCATGCGATAGAACTCGTCTCCAACGAAACGACCTTCCAACCCTCTAGCAAATAATCAGGGCCATATATTAAAGAAGCATCCTTCTGATGCTAGGTTACGTATTAGATTAAGATAAAACTAGGAAATTGTTGTTAGTCTTATACACTATATAAGAGATCCAACAAATAAATAAACGCAAAAAAAAAAAAAACAAATTAATATAAGTAAAATGTATAAGCAAAAATATCAAAGAAGCTAACTTCGACTTTGCCGAAGTTTGCATACCCTTGCAGCAAAATAATTGGTATAAATGTTTAACAAAATCAAAAAAAAAAACAAAAAAGAAAAAAACACATATAACAATTTTCACTTCTTCACCGAGCATTGAACCATCAAACACCGAAGCCCATCGTGCCAACGATCTCCACATACTACGTCACCGTCCTAATTCGATATATATGCAAACCCATTGCATCTCGCTCTGTCAATTTTGTTCTGTGCAACAACACAACGCAAATGTTTCTGTCTCTCTCACACACCGCGTGGTGACGAATTTTTGCATATGTATGTGTGTGCGTGATTGCTTGGAATTTGTTTTTGTTTCTTCGCTGCCAAAGAAAATTGCTTATTTTACTCGAGGTACCTCCACGTTTTAGTTAATAACTCCGGTGATAATTATCCGATCCGACTAATTTTTAAACTTGATCTGGATGATCGATTAAGGAACTTAACTTTTCATGTTTCAACCATGTAGCTTAAAATTTAAGCTCGAAAACGCATGGCTAAACAGACAGACGGACAGACGGACGGACGGACGGACGGACAGACGGACATGTCTCAATCGACTCGTCTTTTGATGCTGATCAAGAATATATATACTTTATGGGGTCGGAAACGTATATTTCTATGCGTTACAAACATCTGACCAATTTTATAATACCCTCTGCAAGGGTATAAAAAACAAACAAATTGTAAAAAAAAAAAATATTGTCAAATTGAGCGGAATCATATCCGATCAATAGAAGCGAAGCCTGTGAAGCTATGCGAAATAGTAGGTAGGGTTCTGTAAAAGGAAATTTTTATATATGTATGTATACAAAAGTTTTCTTCAAATTCTCTTGTAATTTTTAAATGTTTGATAATAGTATCAGTAAATTTGATGATTCATGTGAACAATCCAAAATGGGATTAATAGATACTAATACAGTGGACTCCACTGCCAACGTAATAAACAAAGTTGAATCATCAAATGTTGATTTACGAATGACTAATGTACTTTTGTTGACAATGGTTGTCATTTTAGTTGCGTACATACTGTTTAAGGCATATAAGCTGCATAATAAATTTATCACAAAAAAGGCCCTAAGCCATGCTAATGACTTGGACAAAATTTAGATGAATTACGCAAACCTGAAATAAAAGTACATTTTTGAAAAAAAAAAAAAAAAGAAAAAAATTATATATATATTATCAAACAAACCAATAATTTACTCAAATTTTATTCTCTCTCTCTCAAATTTACAAAAATAAAATTAAACATGGTATTCCAACCTTAAATGAATTTTGTTGAATGTTGTGTAATAACTAAAACAGGAACATGAATACATTGGACAGTTATTTTAGCAAGGTAGTAGAAAACCATCCTAGCGTAATATCCGATGTAATCGAGGTTCCCAATCCAAGAAAATAGTAGGGTACATACTTGTTTCATCCTATCAATCCCATTTATTTGTTGCTTTTCAAATGCAACAGGATCATTTCTTTTCTATTTGATGGATGAAAATCAGGAATAAGAAGATAAAAAAAAAAGAATAGAATAAAATGAATAATATACCTCCAACGGCAATACTAGAGACTAAACGTCTAGATAAATATATACCGTTCCTTGATTATTTAATAGAGACAGAAGAAACAAATTATAAGTACAAGGAGATACGGTATTGGATAGATAATAACTACAAATATAAGAAAAATATAGTTGTACTTATGGAAATGTGCATAAAAGTAGTTCTGGTAAGGTTTTATTGAGAAATTCTAAAGGTAGAGGCGTACCGGAATGGGTACACAATATATTTAAGACAGACATAGAAACAATAGATATTGTTGAATCAGATGAGGATATAGAGATACCAGAAAAAAAAAAAAAAATTTTTTAATTAAATAAATATATTAAACTAAAGCATGGAATGGAAAGAATTATTTCTCCATATCCAAAAGGTTAAAGAAAATTTTAAAAAGTCATATAAGTGCATAACTCAGAATAGGAATATTCAGACAGAAACTCTGAATAAACATGCGATAATTCTGGTTGACTCTTTTAATGACGCACGAAGATTAGTGCATGAAAATAGAATAAATATAGATAACACGAACTGGTCAAAGATTTCAAAATTATTGATCAAGTTACGAGCAAATCTAATTCAAAAGGAAAAATACGAGTTGGACATATTTGTACCAACCGTACTGAATTCACTTTTAACTATAGAGGTTGAAGAACATAAAGAAAAATTAGAACTGGAAAGTGAAGAATCAGACGAAGGAGAAATTGGAGAAAAAGATCTACACGATCTAACAATTCCCGCATCACTCACTTTACCAGAAAAAGAAAACGAATCAGAAATAGATACATTGTCTGAACAAGACAACGATTCTGATTTTGAATTAGACACAATCACATCCGAAATTGAAAATATAAGAAGAACATTGGAATCAACTTACATTGAAGAAGGTCTATCATCAGAGCTCGCTGAGTCATTCAGTACTGAAGAAGCCATCTCAACTATGAAAAGGAATTGCGATAATGGTAAACTTAGAGGCATACTAGAATCAGGAAATTTCAGAAATATGAATGAAGCCATCATGAAGTACTTGGAATGTAGTACTGACATGACTGGCAGTCCTAATTCAGTATTGTTTGCACAGAGGGGCCGTGGTAATTATAACAACACCTATAATTATCGCGGTAGAGGAAATGGTCGCGGTTATTATAATAACTATAATAACCGTAGTAACCAGAATTACCAGCAAAACCGATACAACAACAATAACAATGGCAATAACAATAATAATAGAAGAAACAATAGAGGAAATAATAGAAATAATAATAACAGAGGAAACAGATCAAATAACCAATAAAATGGTAATAATAATATCAGAGTAACACAAAGCACCTCGGGAAACTCCCAGATACCTTTAGATACCCAGTAGAAAGAAATAGTAAAATTCACAGAATCAGTCTTGACTTAAATACATTCGTAAAATTCACAAATGAAGCAACCGGAAAACAGTTAGTACTTTTAATAGACACCGATGCGCAAATATCTATTCTAAAAGAAAATTCCGACACATTTAAAAATATTCGGACAGATCATACTGTCAACATACAGGGAATAAGTCAGGAAATGTAGTCAAATCAAGAGGAATTACTTCAGTTGACATACAAACATTATCTCACACGATTTTCATATCGTGAATTCCCTTTTCGCTATTCCATGTGATGGAATACTAGGAGTCGACTTTATGATAAAATACAATTGTCGAATAGACTTCGATTACTCTGAAGACTGGTTAGTAATTAGACCAGACAATCTAAAATATCATATTTTTGTACCAATTACGTACAGTTCTGGCAATAATTCCTTAGTTCTGCCAGCAAGATCCCAAGTTGTCCGAAAGTTAAAAGTTGAGTTAATTTCGCAAGATGACAGCGTATTGATTCCAAACCAGGAAATTCAGCATGGTATTTACATAGCAAATACCATCACAACATCCCAAAATGCGGTCATAAGACTGCTAAATACAACAGATAAAGATCAGATAATAAATATAAATAATTTAAAATATGAACCACTTTCAAACTACGAAGTAGTTAAACTAGATCCAAAACAAAGAGAAAAGTCAGTACTAACAACTTTATCAAAAAATTTTCCACCACAATTTCACGACAAATTTGTGGTATTGTAATGATCGCATAGTGTATACAAAGGTCACTACATCTTAAAAGAAGGCACGCAATGCAAGTGCATATGCGTTGTCACCATATTACACTATTCCACATATGCACTGGAAGCATACATGCTTTAGTAAACTATTTCGTAGAATAAGCAATCTATGTAAACTAGACCATAAGAAACAGTATAAATAAAGCGGCCTCGACCCTACGAGGTCAGTCAGGCTAATCGCATCCAACTGCGAGTATCAAAACCAATCGGCTTGGGTCCTCATTCTTAAAGTCGCCTTATAACCGGCGCCGCGTCTCAACCGCATCTCTAAGAACCATTACAATCATCGTTTTACCATTACATGGCGATCCTGCCAGATTCCTAATAAGGATCAAGGCACCGCTTCAAGAAGCGAAGACGCAAAAAGACGAGAGAAGACCAAATCCTATCCAGAAGTGGAACTGCCCAGATGAGCGTAACGCATCTGGAGGCAGTAAAGAAGGCGCTAAAGGAGTACCCCCTTGACGGTCCTCGACCATTGACCGTGGTCGATAGTTCGCCAGAAAAGTACCAAATCTCAAATTAAAAAAAAAAATTATAGTTTTGCATAGCATGACAAATAAAATCAAAAAAAAAAAAAAAAAAAAAAACACTCTGTTAAAATTTAAATTCCCTTTAAATAAATTAAAATAAATAAGCTCAAAACAAATTTTTTAAAAATACAAAGTAAAAAATAAAACTTACAAACAAAAAAAAAAAGACTACCCACACTATACTATATACAAAACAAAAAATATTATATACGCAAACAAATATATATATACAAACACATATTATTAAAATAAATACCATATATACATAAAACACTTGAAATTTCATGCTGAGTCAAAATATTACGCGTGCTCCATATGAGCAGGCCACTTGACAACAAAGCAAGACACCGCGTATGTAGTGAGAAAGAAAAACAATACACATATGTAGGTCAGTAAGCCGAGCAGCAATCGAATTTTATTGTGCAATTGTGTCAAAACATAAGGTTTCAATAAGGGCGGTGAATCATCAAAAGTAGAAAGACCAAACGCGAACGCAGTAAATGAAGTTCATGTAGCACCATGGGACCCAGAAAATACTTTAGGTCAAATTCGTTTTGTGTTTTTTTTTTTTTTTTTTTTGCGCGAATCCCATCGGGTGCACTAAGTGCCCACAACCTCCCGCCCAACCGACCGAGGGGCGCAAACCGCATGACGTACGGCACGAGTCGCGGGGAACAGTTGACAAAAAACAGACAAATAACTAAAGCTACAGCTAATTACGAGCGAAGTAGGAAATGATAGAGGATTTTAGTACTGATAAAGAGAGCTCTGGGCTGATCACACGATAAAGTCGATTATAATCAGCCGACAGGACTCGAAAGGGATTATGCAATGCATAGTTAGTAGTACAGTGTGCAAGGGATAAGGGAATATAGTTTCTAGTAGGCCTAGATGGTACCGAAAGATCTACTTGGTGTAATAACTCAGGCGAGTCTATATCACCAATTAGGAGCTTGTGCATGAAGATAACACCAAGCACTATTCTACGGTTAGTAAGAGAAGGAAGATTAATTAAGAGAAGTCTACTAGAGTACGATGGCAGGTTGACATTGCGATCCCAGTTAAGACCACGAAGAGCGAAAAGCAGAAATTGTTTTTGAATAGATTCAATTTTAATTTGGTGTGACTCATATTGAGGTGACCATATGCATGATCCATACTCCAAAATAGGACGGACCAAAGAGGTATAGAGAATTTTGAATCGTCGAATTCTTTCGACCATCTTTTCACAAAACCAAGAACGCCTGTGGCTTTAGCGATTTTCGTAGAGATATGGGAGTTGAAGGTTAATTTACGATCCATGAGTACACCTAAATCATTCATTTCATCAAGGCGTTCTAATGGAGTGTTATTCAAGGAGTACGTCATCATCTGAGGAGAAGTCCTATAGAACGACATTACCTTGCACTTAGTGGTATTTAAGTTTAAAAGATTGTGCTGACACCAACACTGAAAATTATTAAGATCAGCTTGCAATCTACTGGACGAAACCATATTGCTATAGCTAAGGCAAAGCTTAACATCGTCTGCATACATGAGCACATGTGAATGAAGCAAGACGGAAGGAAGATCATTTATGAAAAGTGTGAACAGCAACGGACCAAGATGACTACCCTGGGGCACCCCGGAAGTCACATTGATGCATCTGGAAAAGGAAGACTTAAATAAGACCTTTTGTGTTCTGCTTGTCAGATACTCACAACAGAGTAAAATATTTGGGAAGCCAATTGCGTTTAACTTTATAAGTAATAACTTATGGTTAACCGAGTCAAAAGCCTTACTGAAGTCTGTATATATGACATCAGTTTGCTTTGCACTTTCAAATCCTTTGATCGTCCTAGATGTAAATTCTAAAAGGTTAGTGGTTGTAGATCTACGTTTCACGAAACCGTGTTGGACTGGTGAAATTATAGGACTACAAAAATGTTGCAATTGAAAAGTTACAATTTTTTCAAAAGCTTTTGGAATAGCGGACAACTTGGAAATACTCCTATAGTTGAAACATCAGACTTACTACCCTTTTTATGGAGAGGAATTATAAATGATTCTTTCCAAATCAACGGGAAAGCGGAGGTTTCAACGGACAACGAGAATAATTTCAGGATAGGCTTACATAACGATTCAGCGCAAAATCTGAGTACACAACCAGGAATCCCATCGGGACCTGGCGAGTACACAGGTTTGACTTGCTTAAGCACGCTGAGAAGCGAACTTTCGTCAATTAAAGGATTGAATATGCAATTTGACTTTTTTAATTCATAAGGATACGGAGAGTTTGAGTGGTATTCCGTTAAGGAATAGGTTGTTTTGAAAAAATCAGCAAACATATCGGCAATGGCCTGATCACTGTCCGCAGTCTTATTTCCAAAAGTTAAATATGATGGGCTTATGCTCGTCTTGCGTTTAGCGTTCACAAAGTTGTAAAACTGCTTAGGATCACTGTAAAACTGAAGTTTACATCGCCGAAGATAATCCTTGTAGCATTTTGTATTTAGCTTCATGAAATTTGAGCGAGCAATAGCATATTTAGAAAAACCTGATGGACGACCTGCTTTTTTATAACTCTTATAATATCTCGACTTAACATTTCTTAAATTGGACAGCTCTCGAGTGAACCAGGGGGGTTTATTAGACCGAACTGATCTACCGAGAGGAACACAAACTTTAAAAACAGAATCAAGCATATTATAGAAATAATGAATAGCAGAGTCCATGGTTGTACAATTGTACAGATATGACCAATCAAGGTTCCAAATAATATTCTTAAGTCTGACAAAGTCAGTCTTACGAAAGCTTCTTGTTACCGGATGAGTATTGTAAGTCGGCGCACAAATAGAAAGGTCAATTGTTACATCCAAGGTTGGATGAAATTTGTCTTCTGGTAAAACGAGAGGATCAATCCTGGAAACGACGCAGTTGGAGGAGTCCAACACAAATACAGGATCCAGTGATCTATCAATTGAATTGCGTACAGGATTAATTTGAGTAAGTGATAAATCAAACAGTCCATCAATGAGGCAATGTGACGAGGAGGGCAACAACACTGAGGACTCATCAGAAAGGGACCAAGAAATATCTGGTAAATTAAAGTCACAAAGAACGATGAGGGAATCTCTATCAGAAAGAAGTGAAGAAACTGCTTGAATTGCTTCCAAGTGATTATTATATGTAATTAAGTCGGAAAGAGGTGGAATGTAAGAGCAAGTAACATAAGTGCAAAACGATTTAAATGAAATTTTGACACTAATAAACTCAATTTCATGAGCGGAAGAGGACTGAATAATTTCAGAAGGAAAAGCTGAATCGACAGCAATAAGCACACCACCACCATTGCGGATAGTTCGATCTTTTCTATAAATTGAAAATTTAGTGGATAAAACCGAAGCGTCAGCAATATCTGGTTTAAGCCACGTCTCTGTAAAAGCAAGAACATGAAAATCAAAGGATAGACTATCTACAAAGAGTCTAGACAGTTTCGATTTAAGTCCTCTAACATTCTGGTAGGCCAGAATAAGGGAAAAAGTTAGTTTTTTGGCCCGTCAGTAGATGCTGACGTACCAGAAGAAGGTAGAAGTTTGTTATTAGAAGACGGGGTGATAGCAGTTGTATACTCCTTTATAATAAGATGTTCCGGCCAAAAATCTTTTCTACAAATTTGGTCAAAAAGATTATGTTGTTGATACTTACGGCAATAATAATAATACAGTTTATATTTACGGTATATAGCATGCATAGACGCGCAATTAAAAAACGGTATATTAACCAAAACACAACACTAGAAAAAATTTAACAAAAAAATATCAAAGAAGCTAACTTCGGCTCTGCCGAAGTTTGTATACCCTTGCAGCTTCATTGTTTTATTATTTAATTTAAAAACAAAATTTTTAAAGTAATTGAAGAGAAAACTCAACTAAAAATTTTCCCGAATTCACCGAGAATCGAACCCAAAAAACACCGAACCATCGTGCGACCGATCTTTACGTACTACGTCACCATCCTCACTTAACTCACTTAAGCTAGTTCGACATACATATATAGCAAACGCATGGCATCTCGCTCTTTAAATATCGTTCTGTGCAACAACACAACGCAAATGTTTCTGTCTCTCTCACACACCGCGTGGTGACCAATATTTGCATATGTATGTGTGTGTGATTGCTTGAAATTTGTTTTTGTTTCTTTGCTGCCAAAGAAAACTGCTTATTTTACTCGAGGTACCTCCACGTTTTAGTTAATAACTCCGATGATAATTATCCGATCCGACTAATTTTTAAACTTTACCTGCTCAATCGATTGAGGAACTTAACTTTTCATGTTTCAACCATGATTTAAGCTCGAAAACGCATGGCTGAACAGACAGACGGACAGACGGACGGACGGACAGACGGACATGTCTCAATCGACTCGGCTATTGATGCTGATCAAGAATATATATACTTTATGGGGTCGCAAATGTATATTTCTATGCGTTACAAACATCTGACCAATTTTATAATACCCTCTGCAAGGGTATAAAAAAAAAAAAAAAAAAAAGAATAATTTATTAATTTCAATAAAAAATGTGCGAATGGCAAGAAATTTTAAAAAAGGCACGGCATTACAAAGATAATATAGATAAATCCATCAAATGTATAACACAAGATAGGAAGATAAAAAGAGAAACGTTAATAAAACATGCCAAATTAATAAAACAACAACTAAGGCAAATAAGGAAAATCTTTAGAAAAGACCTACCTCAGGCACATCAAGTAGCAGCAATAGCATTCAATGAAGATTGCAGTGACAGAGCAAATAAAGCACTAGCAAAGCACAGAATAGAACTTGATCTAGGCGAAACAGACGAAGACAGTGACAATACGGACACTGAATTAGTATACTCATACATTGCAAACCCATACACAAATCCCACATTGTCCAAAGAGACAACAATAAATACAGCTGCCAAGCTTATGGTAGCAGAGTATGACGGGAACCCGGCCAAGCTATCCAGCGTACTAATAGCACTAGAGGCCATTAATGAAATAAAAGGAGACAATGAGACGACAGCTGTTAGATTTATTAAAACTCGGCTTAGCGGAATAGCAACCGACGCAGTAGCAGAAGTAAACACAATAAGTGAGACATTCGAAACGCTCAAAAGGAAGGTAAAGGGAGACTCAATAGAAAGTCTTAATGCCAAGATACAGGGAGTGAAGAAAACCAATAAATCGGCATTAGACTACACGACAGAAGTAATGAAGCTGGCACAAGCTTTAAAAAGGACATACATCACCGATGGTATCCCTTCAGACAAGGCAGAAAAATACACAGTCAGTTGGACTGTAAAAAGTATGATGGACAATACTCTAGATAAGGAAACCCGAACAGTATCCCGATCGATACCTCACAAGACTCTGGAAGAAACAATGACCGCGTTCATTGAGGCAACAGACGAAGTACAACCTGAGCGAGGCGCGATCTACCGATACGGTGGATACAATAATCGCGGAATGTGGACAAGCAAGATACAACGATAGAGGTAGAAACGATTACAATAATTATAGAAGCGATTATCAAGGAAACTACAATGATAACCAGAATAGAAACAACCGAGGCAATAACAGGAGAGGAAACTCAAATAGAGGCCATTATATCAATAACAGAAACTCCTATGATAATCAAAACAGAAACAACCGCAGCTATACCACAGATAGAAATATACGAACCATAACTGCACCGGAAAACTCGGAGATTCCCTAGATATCTAAAACAAAAACAAGGTGAAGTCAAAACAGCTAATATTAACCTTACCATGGGATGCTTCATTTCGAGCTATTTAAACCATGATTCCAAGGTAGCGCCATTTTTAATAGATACTGGAGCAGACGTCTCCATAATTAAAATCAGGAAAATAGGATCAATACAGTTCAAAACACAAAATAATATCAGTCTCAAGGGAATAGGAACAGGCTCAATACGGACAATAGGACATCATCAACTAAAATTGAAATTACACAACATATTAGTAAAACATCATTTTTACATAGTCGACAATTCATTTCCAATACCAACGAATGGAATATTAGGTTTAAATTTTTTTAAAAAATATAACTGTATCCTTGAATATACTAAGGACAAGGATTGGTTAGTACTACGACCAAACGAGTACCATGAAAATCTAGCCATTCCAATGAATAACGCGTCGACACTAAATGCAATAGTTATACCAGCCCGAGCTGAATCAATTAGACAAATACATATAAACAATACATCGTCCGATATATCAATAATCAAGAAATTAAGTAAGGAGTATTCATAGCAAATACTATAACAACTAGCAATCAGGCGTTTGTCCGATTTATTATAAACACTTCCAATAATGACATAATAATTCGAACGGATACAATTAAAACAGAAAATTTAGATGATTATGAGATAATCCAGGAGGTGGAACAAAGTCAGGAGGAAATAAATAACAAACAAAAATTAGAAAGATTGCAAAGAAATTTTCCAGATAGAGTAAAAACAACATTGACTAAATTATGTTCAGAATTTATTGATATCTTTGCACTAGAAAAAGAAAAGATAACAACGAACAATTTTTACAGACAAAAACTAAGACTTAAAACAGACGAGCCAACCTACATCAAGAACTACAGAATCCCAGAGACACACAAGATAGAAGTAAGGAAACAAGTTGATAAATTATTAAACGACGATATAATAGAACCCTCAGCTTCGGAGTACAACAGTCCAATACTGTTAGTACCCAAAAAATCATTACCAGGGAATGAGAATAAAAGATGGAGATTAGTGGTAGATTACAGAAATCTAAATAAAAAATTGGTCGCAGATAAATTTCCTTTGCCAAGAATAGACGATATTCAAGATCAATTAGGCAGAGCTAAATATTTTTCATGTTTGGATCTTACATCAGGATTTCACCAAATAGAGTAAGAAGAAGAGTCAAGAGATTCAACTTCGTTCTCAACTGATAAGGGATCATACAAATTCAAAAGATTACCATTTGGTCTAAAAATAGCACCCAACTCATTCCAAAGAATGATGACAATAGCATTTTCGGGACTTGCACCGTCCCAAGCATTTTTATATAGGGATGATTTAGTTATATTGGGTTGTTCAGAAAAACACATGTTGAAGAATCTTGAAGATGTTTTTCAGATCTGCCGAAAATACAATCTGAAATTGCATCCAGATAAGTGCTCATTTTTTCGTCACGAAGTGACATATCTTGGTCACAAATGCACCAGCGCTGGCATATTGCCAGATGATAGCAAATTTCAAATTATAATAGATTACCCACAACCAACGCAAAGGGAGTAAAAAGATTTGTTGCGTTCTGTAATTATTACAGAAGATTCGTTCCGAATTTCATCGAATATTTAAGAGAGTTAACACAACTATGCAAAAAGGGAGTAACATTCCATTGGAACGAGGATTGTAAAAAATCATTTCAATACTTAAAGAAATCTTTATTAAGCCCATCAATCCTACAATATCCCGATTTTAAAAAGGAATTCTGCATCAGCACCGATGCAAGTAAATTAGCATGTGGTGCGGTGTTAAGCCAAGAATACAATGGCATACAATTGCCTATGGCTTATGCATCACGGTCATTTACAAAGGGAGAAAGTAATAAATCAACAATAGAACAGGAATTAGCGGCGGAATTAGTAAAAAGTGACCATAGACCACTATCGTACTTATTCTCAATGAAAAACCCATCTTCGAAATTAACAAGAATGAGATTAGATTTAGAAGAATATGACTTCACAATAGAGTATCTACGGGGAAAAGAAAATTACACAGCAGACGCTTTATCGAGAATAGATTTCAAAGATATTAAGAATATAACTCAACATACCGATACAATTTACAAGGTTACAACACGCCAACAGGCAAAGAAAATATTACAAGACATTCCGAAAGAAATAAATAAAATACCGTCATATGAGTTAGCTATCACTGAGACGTCTCAGTCAAAAGAAGTCAAGAAACGTGCCAGAATTCGAACAGTAAATGACGAAATCATAATAAACCTAGGAAAACAATATATAGGCACACTATGTCAGATCGGTAAAGAAAAAATAGACTTAGGACTATTCTTTTCGCAGCTTGAAAAATTAGCTGACGATACAGGCATCGAAAGGTACCAACTGTCATTAAATGACAGAATATTTAATAACTGCAGTATATTAGACTTCAAGAACAAAGGATTCAATATGAAAATAGTAAGAATAGTACTGACATCTAGGTTACAAATAATTAAAAATGACGAAGAAAAAATGGAAATAATTAAAAAGTACCACGATGATCCAATTTTTGGTGGCCACCCAGGAATAACAAGATTAATCGGAAAAAACAAAAGGTACTACAATTGGAAAAATATACGACAAGATATTACAAAATATGTAAAGAAATGCGAAAAATGCCAATTGAATAAATCTCGGTCCAAGACAAAACAGCCTCTGATCATAACTCCAACGCCACAAAACGCGTTCGATGTAGTATTGATAGATACAATAGGTCCATTACCTAAGACATACAATGGGTTCGAATACGCAGTATCCGCAGTCTGCGATTTAAATAAATACTTGATAGTAGCACCAGTATTATCTAAAAGCGCTAAAGATATTGCATCATACTTATCTTTGGACCCATGAAGAAAATTATTACTGACATGGGAACAGAATATAAGAATCAGGTATCTGACGAACTCTACAAACTACTACAAATTGAACACATAACATCAACAGCATACCATCACCAGACATTAGCATCTATAGAGAGGAGCCACAGAACATTTAATGAATACCTCAGTACCTATATTTCAACAGGGAGGAATGATTGGGATCAATGGTTAACATAGTACGCGTATACTTACAGTACGACCCCATCCACAGTTCATGACTATTGTCCATTTGAACTAGTGTTCGGTAAAATACCGACTCCTTATAAATTTTTATTAAATAACGAAGTAGATCCATTATATAATATAGAAGCTTACGATAAGGAAATTAAATATAGACTACAAGTTTCACAAAATAGAGCTAAGATTATGATAGAAAAACATAAGGAAAGAAATAAAATTCATTATGACAAAACAGTAAACAAAATAAGAATAGCAGTAGGAGATTTAGTTTTATTAGCTAATAGCGCCGGCCATAAGTTAGAAAATAGATTTAAAGGTCCATTCCAAGTAATCAATATAGATAGTAATAACAACTGCACACTAAAAATCGAAAATAAAGAATTTAAAACACACCTGGATAGAATAATAAAATATTGTAACTAAAAATACTCAACTCATACATACGATACGTGTAAAAAAAAAAAAAAAAAATTCACTCAATATAAATTGTTAGAAATAAGAAATAAAAATTACACTTCACACTTTATATACACTATTAGAGAATAAATTTAAATGCAAATGTAAACTCATTCTAATAAAAAGGGAGGTGTAATGATCGTATAGTGTATACAAAGGTCACTACATCTTAAACCACTTATTAAACCACTTAAGAAGGCACGCAATGCAAGTGCATATGCGTTGTCATCATATTACACCATTTCACATATGCACTGCAAGCATACTTGCTTTAGTAAACTATTTCGTAGAATAAGCAATCTATGTAAACTAGACCATAAGAAACAGTATAAATAAAGCGGCCTCGACCCTACGAGGTCAGTCAGGCTAATCGCATCCAACTGCGAGTATCAAATCCTCATTCTTAAAGTCGCCTTATAATCGGCGCCGCGTCTCAACCGCGTCTCTAAGAACCATTACAATTATCGTTTTACCATTACAGTATTAAGTAAACAATACAGTGATGTGTTCGGCCTTGAGACCGAACCAATAACTACAAACAACTTCTATAAACAAAAGTTTAGATTGATGGATGATGAACATATATATATAAAAAACTATAAAAACTAATCCTCATAGTCAAAAAGACGAAATTCAAAAGCAAGTCCAAAAATTAATAAACAACAAAATAGTCGAGCCCTCTGTATCAGCATATAATAGCCCACTTCTATTGGTACCGAAAAAATCGCTACCGAATTCTGAAAATAAGAAATGGAGATTAGTAATTGACTATCGTCAAATTAACAAGAAATTACTAGCAGATAAATTTTCACTCCCTAGAATTGATGATATCTTAGATCAACTAGGTCGAGCAAAATACTTTTCATGCCTTGACTTAATGTCAGGTTTTCATCAAATTGAACTTGAAAAAGAGTCTTTCTCAACATGTAATGGCTCATATCGCTTCACGCGATTACCATTCGGTTTAAAAATAGCGCCAAATTCGTTCCAGAGAATGATGACTATAGCATTCACTGGACTTGAACCTTCTCAAGCTTTCCTTTATATGGATGACTTAATAGTCATAGGTTGTTCCGAACAACACATGCTCAATAATCTACATGATGTTTTTGAGAAGTGTCGGCAGCACAACCTAAAGTTACATTCTGAAAAATGTTCATTTTTCATGCATGAAGTCACCTTCTTGGGACACAAGTGCACAGATAAAGGAATCTTGCCGGATGACACAAAATATGAAGTCATTAAAAATTATCCAGTCCCACATGATGCGGACAGCGCTAGAAGATTCGTTGCATTTTGCAATTATTACCGAAGATTTATAAAAAGTTTCGCTGATTATTTTCGTCACATAACAAGATTATGTAAGAAAGATGTAAAATTCGAATGGACAGTTGAGTGTCAAAACACATTCGATCATCTAAAATCAGCATTAATGAATCCCACTCTGTTGCAATACCCAGATTTTAGCAAAGAATTTTGCATAATCACGGATGCAAGTAAATTCGCATGTGGAGCAGTCCTAACCCAAAATAAAAATGGACTCCAGCTTCCAGTTGCATACGCATCCAGATCTTTCACAAAAGGTGAAAGTAATAAGAGTACAACAGAACAAGAATTAGCGGCGGTTCATTGGGCAATTACACATTTCAGACCATACATCTATGGTAGACATTTCACTGTCAAAACGGAACATAGGGCGTTAACTTATTTGTTTTCTATGACAAATCCTAGTTCAAAATTAACAAGAATGAGACTTGAATTAGAGGAATATAATTTCACTGTAGAGTATCTAAAGGGAAAAAATAATTTCGTAGCCGACGCGCTATCAAGAATAACAATAAAAGATTTACAAAACATACAGACAAATAATAAAATTCTGAAAGTCACTACCAGAAATCAAAGTAAACAGTTAAATTCCTGCGCAGGAAAAGAAAAATATAATGATATAAAAGATTTGCAAAAGCAATCTATTAATGCTTCTAAGCCCAACGTATATGAAGTCATTGTGAATGACGAAGTACGAAAAGTAGTGACCTTGCGAATAACAGACACTCTATGCACATTCAAACATGGCAAGAAGGTTATAGCAAGAATTGACATCTGCAATATGTACACCAATGGAATTCTTGACTTAGGTCAGTTTTTCCAAAGGCTTGAAAAGGAAGCCGGTATACTTTATAACAGACAAATCAAAGTGGCACCGAGCGAAAATATCTTTGATACAATTTCAATAGAATCTTTTAAATTAATGGGCAATAAGAATTTAATATCTTTAAGAGTAACACTACTCAAGCCGGTGACCCTATTATCAAATGATGATAAAGAAAAATAAGCAATACTGTTTACGTTCCATGATGATCCAATACAAGGAGGTCACACTGGAATATCAAGAACATTAGCATGGGAACAGAATACAAAAATTCAATAATTGAAGATTTATGCAAACACTTGCATATTAAGAACATAACTTCGACAGCACATCATCACCAGACTGTAGGTACTGTGGAGCGAAGCCACCGAACACTTAATGAGTATATACGTTCATACATTTCGGTTGACAAAACTAACTGGGATGTATGGGTAAGATACTTCGCATATTGTTTTAATACAACGCCCTCTATGGCACATGATTATTGTCCATATGAGTTGGTTCTTGGTAAAGCCTCAAACTTGCCAAAACATTTTAATACAGTAGATAGAATTAACCCACACTATAATATAAATGACTATGCTAAGGAATCAAAATTTAGACTAGAACAGGCCTATAAAAGAGCCAGAATAATGTTAGAACAGCATAAAGTTAAGAATAAAGAGTTATATGATAGGAAAATAAATAATATTGAACTAGCAATAGGAGATAAAGTTTTATTAAGAAATGATACAGGTCATAAGTTAGAACCTAAGTATTTAGGTCCAATGCAATAGAAGAAATAGAAAATAGAGATAATATTATAATAAGTTAATACAAACAAATCAACAAAACGTAAAAAAAAAAAAACTCGTACGACAAAAAAAAATTTTTTATTAAATATAATATGTATAATTTTTATTCAAATATCAACATTTCATGAAAAAAAAATAAAAAAAAAAAAATATAATAATTAATAAATAAGTTACATATAATCAAATTCTAAAATAACTCCATAGAATTACGTTATTTTTCTAAAGGAGTGCAATGCATAGTACTGGACTTTGCTGAGTCGGCATATGTTGCATGCGCGACCACTTTGTCACCAAGTAACCTGATACATCCTCACTCTCCCGCTGTGGCGGCACATTTTATATATGCTTATGTAAACATTTATATATAAGCAGACCGCTCCTCTGCCGGCGTTACTGGCACCGCAGCTACGCGGTCTTAGCTGTAATTAACTATGGTTATAGATTTAAGAATGATTATGAAAAGAGAACTCAAAGTGAACACACCAAAAGATTGAATAAAGAAAGTTCGAAATGAACACTCATAATTGTGAAACACTTTTTATTTAAAACTCACATCTAAAGTGAAATGGAAGATTGAAGACTTGGGGCGTTTCCAACAATACACGTTAACGCTTATCCCCAGAATTTGTAAATAAAAGTTTCACTGGATTTATTTTATTTTCAATGCCTTCCCTGTTTGCGAATTCTGTAAATACCTTAAAAATGCAAGTTTTTATTTCTTTTTCAGCATACATTCTTTGTTATGTAAAAATAAAAGAAAAAAACCAACCTATTAAAGTTCGTTGATGGCTTTTGCTTAATATATAATTAATAATACATTTGTTATATTAATGATAAACTAAAGTAAATTATGAATTTACTATCGAAATACAATTATTTATTTCAAATATATATATTAAATAAATGGAAATGTGATTATATATTATGTAGGTGAAAAAATAAAAATATTCTTGAACGAAATTTATAATTATATATTAAATTTAATGAATATATAAGTCAATGAAAGAAAATGTGTGCAATTAAATCATTGCCATATTCGTCGAAAATAAATGGAAACTAATTTATTATACCATAGGGTAAAAGGGTATATTAAAGTCGCTAAAATGTATGTAACAGGCAAAAATATACATTTCTGACCCCATAAAGTATATATATTCTTGATCAGCATCACAAGCCAAGTTGATTGAGCCATGTCCGTCTGTCCGTCCGTCTGTCCGTCTGTCCGTCTGTCCGTCCGTCCGTATGAACACCTGGGTCTCGGAGACTATAAGAGCTAGAGCTACCAAATTTGGTGGGAATATCCGTCATGTGTCTACACAGGTCAAGTTTGTTTCAAATTTTAGCCACGCCCACTTCCGCCCCCGAAATTTGGAAAAAACGAATACTAGAGATGTATGAAAGATATCATGATCTTATTTAGCACACCTATTTATGTAGCCGATCTGCACCAACTGACCAAAATTTGTCCAAATCGGACAATAAACATCGGAGATATGCCCATATTCTTTTTGCACTGAAGCGCTTAGGGCGAGATTGGCTGACAGGAGTGAGCGAGATAGCATGCGTTCGCTGCAGCTGCATGTAAAGTAAATTTTGTATGAAATTGATGGCTACTTCGAAGGTTTTTTTTAGTGTATCTAGTTGGTACAGGGTATACTCAACGTCGGCAGGGACGACTTGCTTGCTTCATATAGATATATTATTGTTTTATTCAAAAATATATTAAATTGTCAAGTATCATTTAAAATCAAATCTAATATGTCTGTTTGATATATATGTATATCAACAGTACATATAATATATAAATAATATTATTCTGGTTGATCCTGCCAGTAGTTATATGCTTGTCTCAAAGATTAAGCCATGCATGTCTAAGTACACACGAATTAAAAGTGAAACCGCAAAAGGCTCATTATATCAGTTATGGTTCCTTAGATCGTTAACAGTTACTTGGATAACTGTGGTAATTCTAGAGCTAATACATGCAATTAAAACACGGATCTTTTGTGACGTGTGCTTTTATTAGGCTAAAACCAAGCGATTATTTGATCGTTATATTGGTTGAACTCTAGATAACATGCAGATCGTATGGTCTTGTACCGACGACAGATCTTTCAAATGTCTGCCCTATCAACTTTTGATGGTAGTATCTAGGACTACCATGGTTGCAACGGGTAACGGGGAATCAGGGTTCGATTCCGGAGAGGGAGCCTGAGAAACGGCTACCACATCTAAGGAAGGCAGCAGGCGCGTAAATTACCCACTCCCAGCTCGGGGAGGTAGTGACGAAAAATAACAATACAGGACTCATATCCGAGGCCCTGTAATTGGAATGAGTACACTTTAAATCCTTTAACAAGGACCAATTGGAGGGCAAGTCTGGTGTCAGCAGCCGCGGTAATTCCAGCTCCACTAGCGTATATTAAAGTTGTTGCGGCTAAAACGTTTGTAATTGAACTTGTGCTTCATACGGGTAGTACAACTTACGATTGTAGTTAGTACTATACCTTTATGTATGTAAGCGTATTATCGGTGGAGTTCTTATATATAATTAAGTACTTGTATTTTTATACCCTGTACCCATAGGGTAAAAAGGTATATTAAAGTCGCTAAAATGTATGTAATAGGCAGAAGGAAGCTTTTCCGACCCCATAAAGTATATATATTCTTGATCAGCATCAACAGCCGAGTCGATTGAGACATTTCCGTCTGTCCGTCCGTCTGTCCGTCCGTATGAACACCTAGATCTCAGAGACTATAAGAGCTAGAGCTACCACATTTGGTGAGAACATCCGTCTTATGCCTAGGCAGATCAAATTTGTTTCAAATTTTAACCACGCCCACTTCCGCCCCGCAAATGAAAAAAGAAAATTTTAAAATCAATTTACAAGAGCTGTATTAAAGATATCCAATTCTTATTTGGTAGACATAATTATATAGTCAAACTGCACAAACTGAGTCGAAGTCGGACAATAAATATCGAAGATATACGTAAATGCGTTTTGTACTGAAGCGCTTAGGACGACACTGGCTGCCAAGAGTGAGCGAGATAGCATGCGGTAGCTGTTGCTGCATGATAAAAGGAATTTTGAATTAAGTTGATGCCGATCTTGATTTAATATAACTAGTTGGAACAGGGTATACTCAATGTCGGCAGGGACGACTTGCTTACTTCATTTTTTATATATTCCTCCTATTTAAAAACCTGCATTAGTGATCTTCATCGAGTGTAATTGTGGGCCGGTACAATTACTTTGAACAAATTAGAGTGGTTAAAACAGGCTTCAAATGCCTGAATATACTGTACATGGGATAATGAAATAAGACCTCTGTTCTGCTTTCATTGTATTATATAGTATAGTATTACGACGCGAGAGGTGAAATTCTTGGACCGTCGTAAGACTAACTTAAGCGAAAGCATTTGCCAAAGATGTTTTCATTAATCAAGAACGAAAGTTAGAGGTTCGAAGGCGATCAGATACCGCCCTAGTTCTAACCATAAACGATGCCAGGTAGCAATTGGGTGTAGCTACTTTTATGGCTCTCTCAGTCGCTTCCCGGGAAACCAAAGCTTTTGGGCTCCGGGGGAAGTATGGTTGCAAAGCTGAAACTTAAAGGAATTGACGGAAGGGCACCATCAGGAGCGCAGCCTGCGTCTTAATTTGACTCAACACGGGAAAACTTACCAGGTCAGAACATAAGTGTGTATGACAGATTTATAGCTCTTCCTCGAATCTATGGGTGGTGGTGCATGGCCGTTCTTAGTTCGTGGAGTGATTTTTCTGGTTAATTCCGAAAACGAACGAGACTCAAATATATTAAATAGATATCTTCAGAATTATGGTGTTGAAGCTTATATTGCATTCATTCATGGTGGCAGCAAAATGTTTATTGTGTTTGAATGTGTTTATATAAGTGGAGCCGTACCTGTTGGTTTGTCCCATTATAAGGACACTAGCTTCTTAAATGGACAAATTGCGTCTAGCAATAATGAGATTGAGCAATAACAGGTCTGTGATGCCCTTAGATGTCCTGGGCTGCACGCGCGCTACAATGAAAGTATCAACGTGTATTTCCTAGACCGAGAGGTCCGGGTAAACCGCTGAACCACTTTCATGCTTGGGATTGTGAACTGAAACTGTTCACATGAACTTGGAATTCCTAGTAAGTGTGAGTCGTTAACTCGCATTGATTACGTCCCTGCCCTTTGTGCACACCGCCCGTCGCTACTACCGATTTAATTATTTAGTGAGGTCTTCGGACGTGATCACTGTGACGCCTTGTGTGTTACGGTTGTTTCGCAAAAGTTGACCGAACTTGATTATTTAGAGGAAGTAAAAGTCGTAACAAGGTTTCCGTAGGTGAACCTGCTGAAGGATCATTATTGTATATTCCAACCGTTATTAAATATATATATATAACACCAAATTTTAAAATACGAAAAATAATATTGTTATATTCAATATAGATAAAAACTTAAATGTACACGCGTTGTGTATTGTATTCCTTATTATTGGTTTATTTGCATACAATGGTTAAAGCAACAACCCAAGAATAAAATGTTGTACCTGGTTTATAAAGGTTAATGTTTTACATATGTCGATCGTATACAATAATGCAGAAAATTAATATATATTATTCAACAACGCCAGTATACAATCAATTATGTAAAACTAAGACATATCGCAGCATTTTATTGGGATAAAGAATTTATTGAAGGAATTGATATATGCCAGTAAAATGGTGTATTTTTAATTTCTTTCAATAAAATAAAAACTAAATATATTCACTCTAAGCGGTGGATCACTCGGCTCATGGGTCGATGAGAACGCAGCAAACTGTGCGTCATCGTGTGAACTGCAGGACACATGAACATCGACATTTTGAACGCATATCGCAGTCCATGCTGTTATGGTACTTTAATTTATTTTAGAGTGCTGCTTGGACTACATATGGTTGAGGGTTGTAAGACTATGCTCAATAAGTTGTATTGGAAATTTTTATATTTAATATAATAAATTTTCATAATATTAATTATAAATGAAACACATTATCTCTCAAGTATGAGAAAAACGAAGATGCATATTAATTTCATTTTCAATTCTTATAATACTGAACAAGGATTTTCTTAGTAGCGGCGAGCGAAAAGAAAATAGTTCAGCACTAAGTCACTTTGTCTTTATGGCAAATGTGAGATGCAGTGTATGGAGCATCAATATTCTAGTATGAGAAATTAATGATTTAAGTCCTTCTCTTATAAGGCCATTTACCCATAGAGGGTGCCAGGCCCGTATAACATTAATGATTACTAGATGGTGTTTCCAAAGAGTCGTGTTGCTTGATAGTGCAGCACTAAGTGGGTGGTAAACTCCATCTAAAACTAAATATAACCATGAGACCGATAGTAAACAAGTACCGTGAGGGAAAGTTGAAAAGAACTCTGAATAGAGAGTTAAATAGTACGTGAAACTGCTTAGAGGTTAAGCCCGATGAACTTGAATATCCGTTATGGAAAATTCATCATTAAAATTGTAATATTTAAATAATATTATAATAATAGTGTGCATTTTTTCCATATAAGGACATTGTAATCTATCTTATCTTATATATTATATATTATTATATATTATATATATAAAAAGAAAGTCGTGTTAGTTACACCACTTATAACTCAAGAACGGCAGAACAGATTTGGCTGAAAATTGGTAGGGAGGTAGCTTAGAGCCAGGAAAAGGACATAGGATACTTTTTATCCCGTTCGACAGCGTTCCCGTGTATCTTGACATTAAGAAATAAGTGAAATATTTTGGAACAAAGTTTGCCGGATTACATATGTCATATGTTATATATACATATGTCATCGATGAACTCAAACTAAAAAAACTCTTTCTATCAAGTGGATTGAAGTGAAGTGAAGTTTAATTAATAATGCCGTGACCAAGACGATCGAATCTTTCCCGACAAAGCCGTAATGCAAGAAGAATACAAAATACTGCAAATGAAAGGACTGAAGAAGAAATTGCACGTGAACAGCGCCGCGATAGTATGGCTCGACTTCGTGCTTCTCAATCATGAGAGCAAAGTGAAGCAGCCCGTGAAACAGCTCGGTTTGCAATGCAGAATCGTCGAGCGAACAACAGAAGGCAACAAATAGATAATTTGCGACGCAGAACAAGATACATCTGGGACGAATGCACAATGGCGCATAAACGTGCTTTAGAAGCACTTAACCGAACATTAAAAGATTTACGCAATGACTCGAGATGTTTTGGAGGAGCAATGATTTAACTGTCTGGCGATTTCCGCCAAATACTGCCAGTAATTCCAAGATCTACGGCTGCCGATGAAATAAACGCTTGCTTCAAATCGTCAAATCTATGGCGCTATGTGAAGAAACTGCAGCTGACAACAAACATGAGAGTTACATTGCTTAATGATATATCTGCTGAAGATTTCTCGGAGCAATTGCTGACTATCGGTAATGGTCAAGTACCTGTCGATGAATCGAGCGGATTAATATCATTTCCAAATAATTTCTGTAATTTTGTCTCATCAAAAGACGAACTTATCAACAATGTATTTCCAAATATTATTTCTAACTACAAAAATAATGAATGGTTGAGTGAGCAAGCAATTTTAGCGGCTAAGAATAAAGATGTAGATGACCTGAACTACATAATTCAAAATAAGATCATTGGAACAATGCATTCATACAAATCTATTGACTGCGTCACAAATGAAGATGAAGCCACCAACTATCCAATTGAATTTTTAAACTCTTTGGACGTGCCTGGCTTACCACCGCACAATTTGCGCCTAAAGGTTGGCTCCGTAGTTATCATTCTTCGAAACATAAACCAACCAAAACTGTGCAACGGTACGCGTTTGGTGATTAATAATTTGATGAACAATGTAATTTACGCTACGATAATGATAGGAAAATTCAAAGGTGAGAAAGTCCGATGATCCCAACCGATATGCCGTTTGAATTTAAAAGACTTCAATTTCCGATACATCTTGCATTTGCCATGACCATCAACAAATCACAAGGCCAATCCTTAAAAGTTTGTGGTTTAAATCGAGAACATTCATGTTTTTCCCATGGTCAATTATACGTGGCATGTTCACGGGTCGGAAGACCATCTGCATTGTTTGTTTTGCGCCTGATAAAAAAACAAAAAATGTCGTGTATCACAAGGTACTTAAGTGAAGAGCAACCTATGTACTAAATACAGAAATAATAATGAATGATTAATGTAGTTATTTAATTTTTTTTGTATTTTTTCCAAAAAAAAAAAAACACAATCTGCTTATTTATCGTCATTATTAAGGCGGAACAAAGTTCGCCGGGTCAGCTAGAATTATTATTACTAGAAAATTATTTACATATATGGCATAACAACGTTTGCCGGGTTTTCTAGTCTATTAATATAAACCAAATTTATCACAAAATATGACTTATAGTTTATTTAAATTATTTTGCTTCCAATTTAACATAAAATAAATTTCATTAATTTGATAAAGTGTTGATAGATTTATATGAATACAGTGCGTTAATTTTTTTAAAATTATATAATAGCATGATTATCATTGATTTTATATGTTTATTATATGCGCCGACGCCTTCATGCTGTTATTAAAGCTAAGGTTGGCCCTACCAAATATTAAAAGTTAAATAAAAATAAGGAAAAAAAAAATTTTTTTGCCACAAACGGAAAAGTGTCCGAATAATTGTTTTGCGTAAAAAAGTGGCTTTTTGGGTTTTCGCCAGGAGTCTATATGGAGTACTGGACTCGGAATATGCAAAAGAAATGTGCATTACTATTGAAAAGGTGAAAACAAATGAGGAATACTTAAAGAATCAAACATCTATACTTGATTCAACAATCAACATCTTCAAGCGTGATGAGGCGATTATTGAGAAGCGATTGAATTTGATGGAGCAGCAACTACTCGATATGTCTCAAGCACATTCTGATTCTGTCAACACTTTTCAATGGTATCTCACGATAACAACACAACTTTCGGTGATTGCTTCAAATTTGCAATCAGAGATTGCCCATGTACTCACTGACGTTCATCATGACCAAATTAGCCCGTTGTTACTCTCGCCTAAACAACTTGAACAACACTTAAAAGAGTTAAAAAATCATCTTCCAACAGGACACATACTTCCTGCCACAGACGATGATGTTCTACAATTGTATAAAATGATGAAGGCAGAAGGGAGCATTCATAACAGCAACTGAATGAAAACAATGCCATCAAGTCTCAAATGAAAAATTCATATATCAAAATAAACAATCTGTGTTCTCAATCAACAGTAATTGTGAATTTCAGTTGTTCAACAACAAAACTTCAAATATGTATCAAATTAAAGGTGCACTTTGCGAAATCCATTAATACGTGTACCTGGACATCGTATTACAACCACCAGCACAATGAATATGTCATACGCCCGGTTTAGGAATTTCTCCACCATGATGATAAATTCAACTAATAAAACGGCTTCACCCAATGTTCAGCTAAGCTACAATGAACTTGATAACCTCAGTAGTCAATTATGGCCCAGATTTAAAATAAAGCTACCATGTGACCTTAAGTCTAGTCAAGGGCCTATTCAACATCACAACATTGCTTCATAGCGCTTATAATATTCATAACATTAGTGCTGCTATATGTTATCAAAAATCGGTGAACCAACGGAAGACAGGAAGCCAAGATTGCTATTTGCCTTTAACAGATGACCCCTCCCACAACTGGAACCCAGATGCCAACTGGTAGTCAACCGACTGAATCTACACATCGACCTGCTGGAAACTACGAAATCAACATTTAAGTAATGTTGAACAGTCGTTCAACAGCCGGAATTATGGGTGTAAATGCATGTTTAAAATACAAACTATGAATTTCTCACAGTAAAGACCAATGCATGCTTTGCTTAGAATAGAATTAACCCCTACATATTTTCAAATCAGTATTCAAGCATCTCTTGTCTATTCACTACTCTGCAATCAACGGGTGAGCATCGCTGTGTCTTTGGCCCCCATTTGCATGATCTCTCCGATGTCCACCCAATTTTAAGTGTTGGTCCCGACAGCCCTATGTCACTAGTTTTTGTTGTAGAGGCAAACATTTTTATAAATAATAAAATTATAAAATTCAATAACAATCAGTAATGTATAATAATAGCTAACCACTGTGGTGTACAGTTATAAGTAAGCCCTTACTCTCTGATCTTGTATATGTCCATCTCACTTTGGCTCACAGGCGGAATGACTCTCTGCAGAATTCTGGAGCGGAGAGTGCTTCTTGTCTGAGAGCAGCAGAGTTAGTCGGAATAAGTCAATCGAAGAGACAACATCATTAAAGAAAATCAAATAAAATAAACTAAGCGGAAGCTTATTCACATTCGGCTACAATATTTAATTTTTTATTTTGTATTATTTTTATACCCTGTACTCATAGGGTAAGAGGGTATATTATGTAAGAAATATACATTTTCGACCCCATAAAGTCTATATATTCTGGATTAGCATGACTAGCCGAGTCGTTTGAGACATGTCCGTCTGTCCGGATGAACATCGAGATCTTGAAGACTATAAGAGCAAGAGCTACCAAATTCGGTTTGTAGTTCCATCTTGTGTATGCAGATCAAGTTTGTATCAAATTTTAGCCACGCCCACTTTTGGTGCCTTAAAACGAATAACTAGAGCCATATTAAAAGCATCGAATTCATATTTGGCACATTCCACAATACAGCCAAGATGCATCTGGTGACCAAGTTTAGTCGAAATCGGATAATAAATATCGCCTTTTGTACTGAAACGCCAAGCGCGACATTCGTAGGCAGGAGTGCGCGATATAGCATGTGCATTTTAGGCCATAGGGTAAAAGGTTATATTAAAGTCGCCAAAATGTATGTAAAAGTCAGAAAAAAACATTTCTGACCCCATGAAGTATATATGCATCACTAGCCGAGTCGATTAAGATATGTCCGTCTGTCTGTCCATGGGTCCGTCTGTCCGCATGAACATCGAGATCTTGGAAACTAAAAGAGCTAGAGGCAACAAATTTAAATACGTCTAATGTGGTCGTCTAATTTTGCCACCTAAATTAGAAAAAAACGAAAAGTAGAGCTGCAAAAATAATATCGTATTTATTTTGGCATACCTTACATTACAACAAATATGTACTAGCTGATCAATCTTTTGTTGAAATCAGACAAGAAATGTGAGATATATTCATTTGTTCGTTTTGTACTACAATCGCAACATTGCACAGTGGTTCCGCCAGAATAGAAAAATGTTGCAAGCAAATTGTCTCTAAAATGTTTAAACTTTACAATGGCAAAGCGGATTTTTCTGGAAACATAACGGGACTTTCTAAAAATAGAACCAAACGCATGAACACATGATCACTTTTAGAGTAAAACTATGCAAACGCAAAAACTTTCAATGCGAATGTCAGTTTCAAGTGGTTCACATGTTCTTGTTGTGATTATAACTTTATAATTTATCAATGGAATTTATTTTAGTAAATTATTAAAAATTATATTGTGTATTCGTCCTTTTAAAATTAATGTTTTATGTAACCTTTATTTTTGTTGCTTTTTAGTGCCCGATTTGTATGTTTAGCTAAAGTTTTAGTTGTGTTCCCCCCCAATTCCCCATAGATGTTATATTCATTGTATTAATCTAAGTTTTTACTTAATAAAAGTGTTTGAGTCCGCTGCAGAAACTTGCAGATGTGTGTGAAATAATTAAGAATCTAACGCATCTTCTTTTTTTCAAATTCGAACATTTTGCATAAAAACCTCGTAATACTTATTAATTTTTAATTTGATAGGAAACATATGACAGTGTATATTCGCGCGCCTACATATTTTTAATATATGGTGCTCCAAAAAAGGCACACATGCTGAAAAGTTACGAGAAGTAATTGCTGATGTACAACAAAAGTTTGAAAACAACGGCTTTAAAGATGAATTGAATGCGTGTATAAAACCAATTGAGTACATTTGCCAAAGAAATGTTGATTTTTGGATGCGCTATAAACGTAAGAAATCTTCTGTCTTACAATATGAGCCTGATTGGCTGAGTACAATGGAGTCAATTTTATTGAAAAATACCAAGAATGTACCCCAAGAAAATGCGGAAAGTGCTCCACGTGGCCGTCAAAAACTAAATTTTATGGAGTCTTCAACGCGAACTAAGCGTCGGCGTATAGTTCAGCTGGTCGAAATTGATGAGACCGCTGTCTCTGCATTACGCAACAAAAATCAAAGACAAAATGTATTGCCAGCGGATCCCATAGAAGTCATTTCTCTTTTAATGAAGACCGGAATGACGAAACACCAATATTTGCTGATACGGAATTTTGTGAACAGCAAAATATCATTAGATTTTTTTCCGAGTTATGAATGCATTTTGAGCTCTAAAAAAAATAGATATCCTGACAACATATCTTTGGACGAATCCTACGCAGAAGTCGAGCTTCAAAGCTTGCTAGACAACACAGCCTTGAGCATTATAAAGCTTCAATCTGATATTTCTGAAACAGTTGCAGATGATACTTTCGCTGATCTGCTATTAATTGGAAAGTGGGGTTTTGATGGAAGTACGGGTCATAGCGAATGCAAGCAAACCTTTTCTAATAATGATGTAGACGACAAAAGTTTATTCGTTACGTCTTACGTACCTCCTCAAAAACTGAACGAAAAATAATTTTTAAAAACCCTCGGCTTTCGTCAACACGTTATTTCACACCAGCTCGATTCTAGTTTAAAAAAGAGACGACCAAAGTATCAAAATCAGAGGAGAAATATTTTAAGGAGAAAATAAGTATTCTAATACCTACAGAACTACATGTCCAAAATAGAAAAATATCCGTTGAGCATAGCTTACAATTAACGATGGTGGATGGAAAAGTTTGTAACGCTTTAAGTGAATCGCACTTCACTAAATGTTATATATACGAAGCAAAGCCAATGGAGATGAACAATTTAAATGAATGTTTGAACAAAGTGGTACCAAAAAAATATTTCGAGTTTGGCTTATCTCCACTTCATGCAAAAATAAGATTCTTTGAATACTTTCTTCACCTTTCTTACAAGTCGGTCATAAAAATGTGGCAAGCCAGAGGGCCCCAACAAAAACAGAAAGCATTAGAAAGAAAGAAATATGTTCAACAGGATTTTCGGGATAAAATAGGTTTAATAGTGGACCAGCCTAGAGATGGTGGCAAAGGAACATCCAACGACGGCAATGTAGCGAGAAAATTTTTTTCAAATCCTCGGTTGTCTGCAGAAATTACAGGTCTTAATGAAAATCTGATTCACCGTTGTTCCACCTTACTGCAAGCTTTGGCATCGGAACAAATTTAATCAATATGCCCTAGATACTGCCAAAGGGTTAATCATGGAGTATCCCTGGTACTAATTGCCGGCGACGGTTCATAAGGTGCTCATTCACGGATCTGCTGTTATAAAGCACGCAATTGTTTCAATTGGAGAGCTCTCGGAGGAAGCTGCAGAGGCGAACAATAAAGAAATAAAGAAATGCAGACCGAATCATACCCGCAAAATGTCACGAATACTTACAAAGGCAGACATAATGAATTATTTGCTTTTACGGTCGGACCCATACATTACTGGGCAGAAAAAAATTAAAAAAGGACAATTTAAAGTTATTTTTTTCAGTTAATAGCCTACTTGAGGAGACATCCTAAAATTTTTGTATAATTTTGTTAATTTTTTTTCAATATTTAAATAGCTTATAAATTGTTATTGCTTATTAATTTAGTTTGTTTGGGGTTCATTGTTTATTGATTTTTTGAACTACGACACTATTTAAGAAACCGAGTAAAACTTTCAGCCCTCTAATGCCATAAGTTGCATTTTTGGCCGCGCTTTCATACAAGCGGAACCACTGTGCATTGGCTTATTTGGCTTTTTCCTTAGCAAAGATTAGGTAATGAACAAATGTTAGGTCTTATTGAAAACCACACCTGCATAAAATAAATTGTATTTATTGTTTACCAGTACCTGCGCAAAAAAGGGTTTCTTAAAAGAGCGTCCGAGAAATCCCTTCAGGATTTTTCAAAAATTTTAATAATTTAAAGATTATGTACAATTTGGTGTACCTGTTGCTTTTAGACCAGCATTTATTTTTAGCAATGGTTTAAGGGAAACCATTCATTATTATTTGCCCGTTAATCATTCTAAATCTTATCTTTCAAGTGCAAACATCGTTTTTTGCTCGTCTTTTTATTCGTTTTTGTTGTGAATTAATAAAATTAATTTAAATGTGATTTGATTTTTTTTCATGAAAGTCGGTGCACAGTTTTTGAAAGTGAGTTTGCAGTTTAAATCAATCGTGCCACAAAAAAGGCCCCTATTGTGTGCGCTATTGATAATTTTTTATACCCTTGCAGAGGGTATTATAAAATTGGTCAGATGTTTGTAACGCATAGAAATATACGTTTCCGACCCCATAAAGTATATATATTCTTGATCAGCATCAACAGCCGAGTCGATTGAGACATGTCCGTCTGTCCGTCTGTCCGTCCGTCCGTCTGTCCGTCTGTCCGTCCGTCTGTAAACATATGCAAAAATTCGTCACCACGCGGTGTGTGAGAGAGACAGAAACAGTTGCGTTGTGTTGTTGCACAGAATAAAATTGACAGAGCGAGATGCCCTGCGCTTGCTATGTATGTATGTTATAATAGCGGAGTCAAGCGAGCTAGGTTGGTGGCGTAGTGAGTAGAGATCAGCCGCGTTAACGTCCCAAGAAAAAAGGGGTTCATTTTGTGGGCATGAAAAACCCGCTGACTACCATAGTGAAATTTTTGTTTTTATACCCTGTACCCATAGGGTAAAAGGGTATATTAAAGTCGCCAAAATGTATGTAACAGGCAGAAGGAAGCGTTTCCGACCCCATAAAGTATATATATTCTTGATCAGCATCACTAGCCGAGTCGATTGAGACATGTCCGTCTGTCCGTCTGTCCGTCCGTCTGTCCGTCTGTCCGTCCGTATGAACACCTAGATCTCGGAGACTATAAGAGCTAGAGCTACCAAACTTGGTGTGAACATCCGTCTATTGCATAGACAGATCAAGTTTGTTTCAAATTTTTGCCACGCCCACTTCCGCCCCCGGAATTTGGAAAAAACTATAACTAGAGCTGTATGAAAGATATCGTATTTTTATTTGGCACACCTGATTATAGAGCCAAACTGCTTCAGCTGCCCAAATTTATTCAAAATCGGACAACAAATGTCGGAGATATTCGCATAAAAGTTTTGTACTGAAACACTAAGGGCGGCATTAGATGACAAGAGTGAGCGAGATAGCATGCGTGCTCTGTTGCGGCATGTTAAGCTGAATTTTCTTTGAAATTGATGGCGATTTCGATGGTGTTCGACTTTGTTTAATATAACTAGTTGGTACAGGGTATACTCAATGTCGGCAGGGACGACTTGCTTGCTTCATTTGGCTTTTAATTAATATTTGACATACATAAGGAGAGTAGTGAGTACTCTCCCGTCAAAATTTTTTCTCATGCTCTAACCTTGAAAAAATATTGTCGCGGTTTTAAGAAAAAACCTATACATAATTTCTATACACACACCTACACATTCATTTGAATGTCAAGATGTGGTAACGCTTAATTGTAATTCCATAAAGTCGATCAAAATTCGCCTGGAAAAGTTTTTGCATTAGGCAAACAGAAAATTTAGCAATGAATTTTAAGTATCATTTCTATTGCATATTTTTTTTTTTGTCTTCGTTTCATTCTTAATGGTTCAACTATGGCAAATATTTACTTAAGACTCCTCGGATTTTTAGTATTGGAAAATCGAAAATGTGCAAAAAAGCCAGATTTGAACTTTAATGTTGGTGACCGACGACTTAACAGAACGCGCCATAAAAATATCGTTGCCAGAGAGTTTTCAAATTTGTTAAGGATTTATTTATTAATATTACTCAAAAGTCTCCCTGCACTTTGTAGCACACCGGTGTATGCAAAGAATTAAAAAAGAAATAATCGGCGGCCGAATTTTTTTATTTGCCCACAAAATTCTGCCCAAAATTATTTCTTTTTATTCTCTGCGACATCGATGTTCCACAAGGAACAGTGTTTGAAAACTTGATTATTTTGATGCTTAATATCTTGAATTTATTTTTAAATTATTGGCAATAAAAGAATGTTTTCTGGCAGCGCTATATTTACAAATCTCCCAACACTATTTATGAGTTCAGTAGCACTAATTTTAGCTAGAAATGGCTACATGTAGCTTTTTTTATTTTTTTTCGATTAAAAAGTCATTTTTGTTTTGTTAATTGTGAAAAAACTAAGCTATAAATTCCCGACCGATAAAGGCTGCCAGATTGCTGCTCCCGAAATAAATCTTGTGTTTCTTGATTATCGGCGCCGTTTCTAAAAGTTAAAAATTTGTGATTTTGAAAGTGTTGTGAAAAGTGTAAGTGTTTAAATAGTGATCGCGCTTCCTAAATCACCGAGTCCGCGATTGAAGTTGCTGTTGCCCTTTTGACGCTGCCAACGCTGGTAAATTTCGTAAGTTTTTTTTTTTAAATTGTTAATTAATTGCTAGTCTTTTTAAAGACTAGTGTATTAAATTATTCAAATAGAAGTCTTTTTCAAGACTTCTGTATTTTATTGTTTAAATAAAGACATTTTTCTTTAGTAGTCTTTTTCAAGACTACTGAATTTTCCGTTCTTTCTACTTTTCTCTACGATACATAAACATATAAAATAACCCTTTATTTTCAGCCTAACATTATATTATCTTGTTTTCAGAATAACATAATATCTTTTACAGCCAATTTTAATTTAATTTCCGCCGAGCAACAAAACATTAAAAAATTTGAAATGCCGCGTTTAAAAAAAAAATCTGCTGAACAACTTCGCCGAGAAATGGTAAATCGTAGTCAGCAACGCTATGAAGAAGATCGTGTTTCAATTCGAGAAAGAAATTTACAACAATTGGCTAATAGTCGCCGAAATAATTTGGAAACTCGATCTCGAGAACGCCGACAGGATGCATTGTCACGTTCTACACGCCGAAGAAATGCCACGTATAGAAACCGAGAGCGCCAAGATGATGCTGCTTCTCATACTATACGAAGAGAAAACGAAACTACTCGACAGCAGGAACAAGAGCGTAACACTGCTGAACACTCTGCCAGAAGATAGGATTTGGAGTACAGGGAAACAGAGCGCGAACGCAACACATTATCCCACTCCATTCGTCGAGCAGATTTAGATGCGAGACAGCGGGAACAAGAGCGCAATACTGCGGGACATTCTGTCCGAAGACAGGATTTGGAGTACAGGGAAACAGAGCGTGAACGCGACGCATTATCCCACTCTATTCGTCGAGAAGATTTGGATGCGAGACAGCGGGAACAAGAGCGCAATACTGCCGAACATTCTGCCAGAAGACAGGATTTGGAGTACAGGGAAACAGAGCGCGAACGCGACGCATTATCCCACTCCATTCGTCGAGAAAATTTGGATGCGAGACAGCGGGAACAAGAGCGTAACACTGCTGAACATTCTGCCCGAAGACAGGATTTGGAGTACAGGGAAACAGAGCGCGGACGCAACACATTATCCCACTCCATTCGTCGAGCAGATTTGGATGCGAGATAGCGGGAACAAGAGCGCCATACTGCTGAACATTCTTTCCGAAGACAGGATTTGGAGTACAGGGAAACAGAGCGCGAACGCGACGCATTATCCCACTCCATTCGTCGAGAAAATTTGGATGCGAGACAGCAGGAACAAGAGCGCAATACTGCTGAACATTCTGTCCGAAGACAGAATGTGGAGTACAGAGAAACCGAGCGGGAACGTGATTCGAATAATCGTCAAAATGTAAGACGAAATATGGCTTTAAGAAGACGAGAGCAAAATTTGAATTCATCCCGAAGAAGAGTGACTCGAATGCAAACCCGGAGAACTACAGAAGAAATTCGACATATGAATGAAGCACGGGTTATCAACTATCTCAAAATCGTGAAGCGGAGTCACGACGGCAATCCCAACGTAATAGAGAAGCCAGAGCAGCAATGAGGAGACGCAGCAACATAGAGAGTTGCAAATGCAGCAGCGAATGAGTCTGGCACGTCAAACATATTTAAGATAAATAAAGATGGGCCCAACGGAAATATGTACCAGCTGTGGAGGCACATTTTTTAAGCACAACACAAAATACTTGGACATGAATCGAATTTCCCTAAAATATCCTCTGTTCGATATAACAAAGTCCTTTTATTTGTCTGAAAAGTTTCCGTCCACAAATGGCTCTTATTCATTTTGCTCAACGTGTCACAAATCAATAAATAATCAAGGTAAAATACCAAACTTATGCCTTTCCGAAGGGTTTGATTTCCCTGAAATTCCCGACTGCCTCAAAGACATAACTTGCCTAGAGGAAAGATTGATATCACCGATAATTCCATTCATGAGAATTATATCCCTGGGCTATGAAAAGCAGTGCGCAGTAAGAGGAGCCGTTTTCGTTTCCGACACGGTAACTGCGCTGCCTCGTTCATTTGATAACAGTCATGTGGTGCAAGTACATCTAAAGCGCAAGCTGAAATATCGACACAGTTTCATGACGAAGACTATAAGACCACCTAAAGTGATGGAAGCGCTAGGATTCTTGTTAAGCACTGAGCTATACCAAAAGCATGGCATTTCAATATTAACGGATTGGCTTACGGCATTTCAAAATAATGCAGAAGTTCCATTTATTGCTGATCAAGAAGATCGACCAATCGTGGAACAACTTCTTGCAGAGCGGATGGAGATAGATCCTGATCCACAAGGCAACGAGGATGAAGACAATTTAAACCCCGGTGGTCAGGAAACCTTGCTGGAGAATGAGCCAATTGAAAATAATGCAATTATTAAAACAATTGCAATGGCTCCCGGTGAGGGTCGGCGTCCTGTCGATATGACTTCTCAGGAGGATGCTGAAGAACTATCCTTTCCTTCAATATCATGCGGAAAAATTTTTAACTGCAAAACCACATATGGCCGAAAAGCAAAGTCCCAACTTCGGTACTACGACCGCCGCTGTGCGAAAATATCAAAAATTTTGTATATGTACAAGTGCTATGAAATGACACGCATCAAGAATGCGATTTCTATTTGCCTTAGAAAAAAGTCTGGCACAGCGCATGTTACTGCGGCAAATGGATGAAAACTTTGTGAATACCCTGGTTCAGCACGACGATGGATACCATTTACTAAAAGGATTGCGTTCTGCCCCAGCTCATTGGGAGGCGGAAAAAAAAAAGTTCTGGCCATGATTCGCCAGTTTGGATTACCAACATTTTTCATTACCCTCTCCGCGGCCGAGACGAAATGGAATAAACTCCTGGTCATTCTATCTCTTCTTATTGATAACAAAGTTATCAGTGAGGATGAAGCTTCGAATCTGCCAAGTTCTGAAAAGGCAAGATTAATCCGTTCAGATCCTGCGACGTGCTCCAGATATTTTGACCACCGACTGCACCAGTTAATGAAGCTTTTCAAAAGCAACGATATTTTCGGTGATTTCCAGCTTTCTCATTATTATTGGAGAATAGAATTTCAACAACGAGGCTCACCACACTCACATGGCATGTATTGCATAAACACAGAAGAAGTGGTTAGATTTATTGATACGTTCATCACTACCAATGGAGACAACGAAGAGTTGCAAGATGTTTTAAGATATCAATACCACAAACATAGTGCCACTTGTAAAAAAGAAATTCGTAGAGAAAGTAACTTCAAGTAACTTCTTTCTTCATCGTGGATAGACGTGTTTTTCTGTGCTCCTGCATAATTTCTTTTATTTCGGTTTTAAACTCACCGCGCCTGCCTAAAAATTCAGCTAATAATTTAGCAATAAATATTGACATTATTCTGTCATTTAAATTTTTGTCATTGCGCTTTTTGCTTATATTAACTATACAAAAGCAAAATCAAAGCATTGAACTTAATATTTGAAAAAACAACAAAACTTTTTACAGCAGTGTTGTTGTTTTTGTTATTCTTTGCTCTTGCGTTTGTACCTTTTACCGCTTTAATACCGCTCTCGCGCTATCGCCAACGCATTGTTGTTGCATGTGCAGTGCTGTTGGCTCTCCCGCTCTCTTTTTACTAATTTCTTTTATTCGCGCTCGCATCTATCTGTCTCGCGTACAAGTGATACGTGTATTTGTGTAGTGCTTAGTTCTCTTAGTTCTTGCACTAATTTTCTCTACGAGTTTGACCCCAGTGTCGAATTTGCTTAATAAATCTGAGTGAGTTTTTTCTTTGGCCTTTTCGATATTTAATTTTTTTATAAATTTTTGAGTTGTAATTAAATTTAAAAAATGTCTGTCTGCTCAAGCAAAAAGTGTTTGAACCCTCCTTCACCCCATAACGCGTTTCTTTCCTGTTGGCTGTGTGACCAGGGATAGATTGAAGAAATTGTCATCTGGTTTTCGTGAACTCTGCGATGAGTTCAATGCTGTGGAGAGCGAATTTAGCAGCTATAAGCTGTTAAATGAGTCTCCAAAGCGTAAGAAAACTAGTATGCGCAATCTGTCCTTGCATTTGCCTGTGCCCAATCCCGTCTCGGCCGTAGTTCCACAATCTCCTTCACTGCTCACTGTGACAAATCCTCCGCAGCTTATTTCGTTTACCACCCCCATTTCTCAAGGTGGTCGCAAGGACGAGGCTATCTCCGTTTCTCCAGGAAATGGTCTCTCTTTGCAGACGGATAAAGCTGTAGTTTGCGAAAAGTCCGGGCAATTATCAATAACTGTTGATATTGCCGATAGTAGTCCAGTTGGAGGTGCAATACCGGACACGCAGGCGGATTCAATCGTGGTCGCTGACGCTGCGGTTGATTTGCGGCCTGGTTCCTATAAGCCTTTAACTGGAGTTCCACCTAAGAAACATATATTTGTTTCAAGGCTTGATCCCGAACATTCGTCGGATGATGTCTTAGCTTTTATTAAGACAAAAATTCAAGCTCATCACTATAATGCTAAAATAGCGGTGGAAAAATTTAAATTTAAATATTCGAGGGAGATATCCTCCTTTAAAATAAGTGTCCCAGTTGAACTGTTTGACAGTATATGTCATAGCAGTTTTTGGCCGGATCACATTTTAGTAAAAGAATACACGGCCAAAAAGAAAGCTCGGGATCCGGTTAGGCTTTCTATCCCATCTAACTCCTCATCTTCGGAATATCAGCATCGGCTGGTGTTCCAAAAAACTAATCTCGTCCCTTCATCTGGCTTATCAGAACGTGAGAGGACTTAAATCTAAGCTTCCTAGACTCTATTTAGATAGTTTTGCATTTGAATTTAAAATTTTAGTGTTTACTGAGACATGGTTAAAGCCCGATATTAACGATGCATCTGTTCTTTCCGCAAAATTTTCAATTTTTAGATGTGATCGGACTTCTCGTGTAGGCGGAGGAGTTCTGATTGCAGTTGACTCGGCCTTAACTTCTGACCAAAATCATTCACCGGACATTCTGGAGATTGAGTTTGTTAGTGTTAAGGTCAGATTCAAGTCTTTCTCTGTCTACATTACTTGTTCTTACATCCCGCCACAATCCGACATGGCGGTGTACGCAAAACATTTAGATTCTATTCGATATATTTCTTCATTGCTTTCTGATAGAGATATCTTAATCGTCTTTGGTGACTTTAATTTACCAGAAATAGCATGGTCTCAATCTGATGAATCTACTTTGTTGCTTCCTTCTAAATCTCACTGCTTCGTTGATGGCCTTTTTGAGCTATCATTAGCTCAAATAAACCCTGTGCGAAATAACATAGGCAGATCCTTAGATCTGATATTTGTGTTGGATTCCACCAACTGTGCTGTTACTAGAACCGACCCTCTAGTCTTGCCTGAAGACAATTTTCATCCTACTTTGGATTTATCTGTAGATCTGTCGTTTCGTGCACCGATTGTTGGTGTCAGTCCTGTGATTAAATCTCGTAATTTTCGCAAGACTAACTTTGTTAAACTGAATGAGCTCATTCTGAGAACTGACTGGTCATCCTTATATAGTTGCTCAGACATGGATCTTGCTATCTCGTTGTTTTATGATACTCTTGGTTCGCTTTTTAAGGTTTGTGTCCCACTGAGGACTCCAGTGTCGTCTCACCGACCTCCCTGGTTTTCTCGTGAGCTATCCTTAAAAAATGTCAAATCCAGATATTATAAAAAATACAAGAAATCGGGACGTCCTTCAGACTTTGCTCTTTACGCGGTTGCTCGCTCCAATTTTATGTTGATCTAATAGACTTCGCAGTCACCAGGGGAATTACGCATAACTTAATAAGGGCAGAGTCACTAGCAGAATTGTCATCAGACCACTCGCCAGTAATTTTCAATGTATTAACATATCCTCAAGTAACAGAGCACCCACTCGGACTAACAAATTATAAAACAAACTGGCTCAGATTTAAGAAATATATAAGCACCCATATCGAACTAAATCCCAAACTGGACGACGAAGAAGACATCGAGTTTTGCACCTCTGCATTAGAGTGGATGCTCATTGAAGCAGCTGATATCTCCACCCCAAACATTGGCCACACCCAGGAAAAACACAAGTCCAACAACCGACTAATTGAACTTCTTGTAACAGAGAAAAGACGACTCAGGCGAGAATGGCAAATGTCCCGATCACCGGCAGCAAAATATCGCCTAAAGGCAGCTTCCCGAACCTTAGCAAAAGCGCTTAGACAAGAAGAAGCAATAGCACAGCGGCAATACATCGAGAAGCTTTCCCCCACCAGCACCAAATATCCGCTGTGGAAAGCTCACCCAACCATAACTGCCCCAACCGAGATAATTTCACCTATACGATGCCCAACTGGCAAGTGGGCCCGTTCAGACGAAGAAAGAGCACTCACCTTTGCAGCTCATCTAAAAACGGTTTTTCTGCCAAACCCGTCAACAAACTCATTCCAGCTTCCCCCTCTAAGCACCCCAGTGGAAACCGAGCCACCGAAATTCCAAGCGGAGGAAATTTCTGCAATTATTAAAAACTATCTTAACCCAAGAAAGTCGCCCGGCCATGACAATATAACCCCGAAAATGATCCGAGAACTCCCGATCTGTGCCGTGCGATACATCTGCAAACTTTTCAACGCGATAGTAAAAACTGGTCACTTTCCAATAAGTTGGAAAAAATCAGTAATAATAATGATCCCAAAACCCGGAAAAGACAGAAACACAGCCATCATCGTACAGACCCATCAGTTTATTGCCAAGTCTTTCAAAACTATTTGAAAAGGTCCTACAACTCCGTATAAATACAATCCTGGTAAACCAAAATATAATCCCACATCATCAGTTTGGCTTTCGTGAAAAGCATGGCACAATTGAGCAAGTCAACCGTATCACCTCAGAGATTCGTACAGCATTCGAGCAAAAAGAATATTGTACAGCAATTTTTCTCGACGTCGCCCAAGCCTTTGACCGAGTTTGGCTTGACGGCCTAATATACAAAATAAAAGCGTCGCTTCCAAAATATACACACAGGCTAATGGAATCTTATCTATTCAACAGAAAATTCGCTGTACGTTGTAATAGCTTCACCTCTGATGACTTTGAATCAAAAGCAGGTGTACCTCAAGGCAGCGTGTTGGGTCCAACACTATATATTTTATACACAGCGGATATACCAACAAGCCCTACACTCACCACATCTACTTTCGCCGATGACACGGCTATCCTTAGCCGCTCCAAATGTCCGATCAAAGCTGCAGAGCAACTGGCAACCCACTTAAAGGAAATTGAAAATTGGCTAGCAGATTGGCGCATCCGTGTAAATGAACAGAAATGTAAGCACGTTACGTTTACCCTCAATAGAAGAAACTGCCCATCATTGACTCTCAACAACGTGCCAGTGCCTCAATCCGACGATGTTGTATATCTTGGAGTTCACCTCGACAGAAGATTAACTTGGCGTAAGCATATCGAAGCCAAGAAAAAGCAACTAAAGCTTAAAGCAATCGGACTACATTGGCTTATCAACGCTCGATCTCCCCTATGCTTGGAATTCAAAGTTCTCCTCTACAACTCTGTGTTAAAACCCATCTGGACGTACGGCTCTGCACTGTGGGGAAACGCAAGCAAGAGCAACATCGAAACCATACAAAGGGCTCAATCCAAGGTTCTCAGAACTATCACGGGAGCACCTTGGTATATCAGAAACGAAAACTTACAGAAAGACCTACATATTCCTAGTGTACTAACCGAAATAAAGGTACAACAGCTAAAGTACACCGCTAAGCTGCAGGCCCACCCGAATACCCTCGCCAAATCATTAACCCGAGCATGCGATAGAACTCGTCTCCAACGAAACGACCTTCCAACCCTCTAGCAAATAATCAGGGCCATAGATTAAAGAAGCATCCTTCTGATGCTAGGTTACGTATTAGATTAAGATAAAACTAGGAAATTGTTGTTAGTCTTATACACTATATAAGAGATCCAACAAATAAATAAACGCAAAAAAAAAAAAAAAAAAAATTTTATGTTGCTTAACAAGCACTGCTATAATAATTACCTCAATCGTTGTAAGCTTGAGTTTTCCCGTGATCCTAAACAGTTTTATAGCTTTGTGAATTCCAAACGTAAGATGGTTGTCCACCCATCAATGTTATCGTTTGAAAATAATATAGCGGACTCTGATCAAGCGATTGCTGATTTGTTCGCTGATTTCTTCACAACAACATATTCCTCAACGGAATACCGAGCGAATCTGTCGTATCCTTATCAGATAAAAAGGTCCAATTGTATTTGTAGTCCTTCGATCGATGAAAGTTCGCTTTGTAGCGTGCTTAATTTAGTAAAACCTGTGTACACACCTGGTCCTGATGGAATACCTGGTTGTGTACTCAGATTTTGTGCAGAGGCTCTATGTAAGCCACTTCAAAAACTTTTTTTGTTGTCCGTTAAATCATGTCATTTCCCATCTATATGGAAGGAATCTTATATAATTCCTCTTCATAAAAACGGTAAAAAGTCCGAAGCATCCAATTATAGGGGTATTTCTAAATTGTCCGCTATTCCTAAAGCATTTGAAAAGTTAATCACTTCTCAATTGCAACATTTTTGTAGATCTATTATTTCACCATCTCAGCATGGTTTTGTGAAACGTAGATCTACAACCACTAACCTCTTAGAATTTACATCATTAACGATTGAAGGATTTAGGAATGCAAGGCAAACTGATGTCGTTTATACTGATTTCAGTAAGGCTTTTGATTCTGTTAATCATACACTTCTTCTTTTAAAATTAAACAAAATCGGTTTCCCATGCAGTTTAATTAAATGGATTCGTGAATACCTGACAGACAGAACACAGAAAGTTCTTTTCAAGTCTTCAAGTTCTAGGTCTATCCAAATCACTTCGGGGGTGCCTCAGGGTAGTCATCTGGGACCTTTGCTATTTACCCTTTTTATTAACGATCTTCCATCCGTTATAATTCATTCTCGTGTCCTTATGTACGCTGATGATGTTAAGCTTTGTCTCAGCTACAGAGACATTATATCTCCCTCACGGTTGCAGTCTGACCTCCAAAACTTTCAATCTTGGTGTCAACACAACTTATTAAACCTAAACACATCTAAATGCAAGGTCATGACTTTTTTCAGAAATACTCCTCAGTTGATTACGTACTTTCTTAATAACGTTCCATTAACCAGACTTAATGAGATGATTGACTTGGGAGTACTTATGGACCATAAATTGACTTTTAAGTCCCATATAAGCACTACTGTCGGAAAAGCCATGGGTGTTCTTGGGTTTGTTAAAAGATGGTCAAAGGAATTTGACGATCCATATACTATCAAAGTTCTTTACACCTCATTGGTTCGTCCAATTTTGGAATATGCATCCTGCATATGGTCACCCCAATACGATTCACATAAAGCAAGAATAGAATCAGTTCAAAAACAGTTTCTTCTCTTTGCTCTTCGTGGTTTGAACTGGGATCGTAATATCAACTTACCTTTGTACTCTAGTAGACTTCTTTTACTTGACCTTCCTTCCCTTACTAATCGTAGATTAATGCTTGGCGTCATATTTATGCACAAGCTCCTTAATGGGGATATAGACTCTCCCGAGCTATTGAACCGAGTAAAACTAACAGTTCCTTGTAGACCTACTAGAAACTATATTCCTCTAACACTTCCACGATGTACTACTAACTACCTAATGTATGAACCTTTTCGAGTTCTTTGTTCTGATTATAATCGTCTTTATCATGTAATCAGTTCAGAGCTCTCTATTCCTTCACTAAAAACTTCTATCCTTTCCTATCTAGCACGTAATTAGCTATAGTTTCGCTTTTTGTCTGTGTTTTGTGAATTGTCCCCGCGACTCGAGCCGTGCGTTATGCGGCTTGCGCCCCTCGGTCGGTTGGGCGGGAGGTGTGGGCAATTAGTGCTCCCGTTGGGATTCGCGCGTAAAAAAAAAAAAAAAAAAAAAGCAAATGTCGGTTTAATATTCCATACCCTCCAATGCGTGAAACTAAAATTTTGTATCCTTTTGACGACGAAGAAACTCCCAATCCAATTTATAAACAAACTTGGAAACGCATTCAAGAACTGTTGGATGACAAAATGAATATTTCGCATGCTGAACAAATAAACCTTAACAATTTTGATAATTTTCTTACACACCTAGGCATTAATTATGATGAATACATTTTGTCAATAAGAACAACCTTAAAGAAACCTCAGATATTTCTACAAAGAAAGTTTTCTGATATAATGCTGAATGCATATAATCATGACATACTAAAACTACATAGAGCAAATTCAATTCAATTCATTTTGGATGCATATGGATGCTGTAGTTACATTATAAATTATATAAACAAATCAAACAGAGGTGTATCAAAACTGTTTCGTGAGGCCATGGATGAAATTACTGCTGGAGGCCATCGAGATCGATCAATTAAAGAGAAATTACAACATCTCGGAAGCAAGTTCATTAACGGAACTGAAATATCAGCTCAAGAAGCTGTGTACAATATTCTGGGACTTCATTTGTCAGAAACGAGCAATGGAAATATTTTCGTAAATACATCGCATCCTGATCAAAGAGTTCGCATGATAAAGTCAAAAAAGGAATTGGAGAGACTTCCTCCTGACTCAACAAATATTTATGTGCCGGGACTCCACGATTACTATATACTCAGACCTGGATCTATGGAACATGAATGTCTGGCTGATTTTGCCGCACTATATGAACGAAAATCGAAAATCGAAAAGACGAAGAGAGGCGGACGGAAATATAGAGGAGGATGACGAATATAATCCAGAAGAAATTGTGGAGGAAGATTTTGATGAATCACATGAAGAATATCAACTGCAAAACGGATCAGGCGTCATGCGGAAAAGAAATGAAGCAAGCAAGTCGTCCCTGCCGACATTGAGTATACCCTGTACCAACTAGTTATATTAAATCAAGATCGGCATCAACTTAATTCAAAATTTCTTTTAACATGCAGCAACAGCTACCGCATGCTATCTCGCTCACTCTTTCCAGCTAGTGTCGCCTTGGCAATTCAGTTCAAAATGCATATTCGTATATCTTCGATATTTATTGTACGATTTCGACAAAATTTGGGCAGATAATGCATTTTGGCCACATTGTTGGGTGTGCCAAATAAGAATGTGATTGCTTAAAAACTTCTCTAGTAAATCGTTTTTTCTAAATTGCGGGGGCGGAAGTGGGCGTGGCAAAAATTTTAAACTCTTGATTTGCGTAGGCACTAAACAAAAGTTCGAACACTCGAAATCGCAATCAATTCAAAACAAAATTCCCTTTAACATGCAGCAGCAGCGAAAGCATGCTATCTCGCTCTTTCATATCTGCCAATGTCGCCTTGGCAATTCAGTACAAAATGCAAATGGCTATATCTCCGATGTTTATTGTCCGATTTGAATAAAATTTGGTCAGTTAGTGCATTTTGACTATATAATTATGTCTACCAAATAACAGTTGGATATCTTTATTACAGCTCTTGTAAATTGATTTTAAAATTTTCTTTTTTTCATTTGCGGGGGCGGAAGTGGGCGTGGCTAAAATTTAAAAAAAACTTGACCTGTGTAGACACTAGACGGATGTTCACACCAAATTTGGTAGCTCTAGCTCTTATAGTCTCCGAGATCTAGGTGTTCATACGGACAGACGGACGGACAGACGGACAGACGGACAGACGGACAGACGGACATGTCTCAATCGACTCGGCTGTTGATGCTGATCAAGAATATATATACTTTATGGGGTCGGAAACGCTTCCTTCTGCCTGTTACATACATTTTAGCGACTTTAATATACCCTTTTACCCTATGGGTACAGGGTATAAAAATCCTTACATCCTAAGATGGAGAAGGTTTAGCAAAAATATATCCAGATTGGATTATTACAGAGAACTTGTAACACTATTTTTCCCCTGGCGCAATGAAGAGTGCGATATAATTAATAATGACAATGAAGCAACATACAACAATAATAAAATGTTAATTGATGCCAACAGGAAGAAATATGATGCGATAAATGAAGAGCTCTTCGACCAAATTTTACTGGACGTTCAAATGGAAAATGACGATAATGAAAACCGAGAAATTGCTGCCTCACAACTTTTGGATGAAGAGTTTAGAGGATGCAAGAGACCCTAACGTGTTCCAACAAAACGAACCTGATCAAAACTCTGAAGAATGGGCCCAGAGTTATAAGATTGCCCCCCATTGATTCCTGAAAATAATTTACATGAATTGGTGCGCTCACTAAATAATAAACAACGACAATATTATGCCCATGTAATGAATAGCATGAACGCTAATAAAACTTTTTATGAATATGTCGGAGGTGGCGCAGGAGTGGGGAAGAGTAGACTCATTACTACTATTTATCAGTCACTTATGTTGAGATTTACCACTATTGCGGGTAGCAACCCAGAAGTGACCAAATTGCTTTCCGCGCCAACGGGAAAAGCTGCATTTGGAATTGGGGGTCTCACGTTGCACTCACTCTTTTCATTGCCAGTAAATCAGTCTTCAAACGGATTGAGACCACTAAATAACGATGTTTTAAATACGATGCACTCAAAGCTTATTGATCTAAAGCTAATCATAATTGATGAGATTTCAATGGTTGGTGCTAAAATGCTATCTTATTTGGATAGTCGATTAAAGCAGATCTTTCGAACGAATGAATATTTCGGCGGAATTTCAATAATTGCTTTTGGAGATTTGAAACAGCTACCCCCAGTTGGCGACAGATGGATATTCTGTGCCAACCCGAGAGATAATTACAGTGTGATTACAGGAACTCCGCTTTGGGACCTATTTAAGTTTTATGAGCTTACGGAAATTATGCGCCAACGGGAAGATTGCGCCTTCGCGGTGGCGTTGAATAATATGTCGGAAGGAAAAATGACAAATAGCGATATTGCTTTAATTAAAGAAAGAGAAGTCAATGCTCGGGAAATTAACACTATCCCAGATGAAGCAGTAAGGCTCTTTTATTCAAATGCGAAAGCAAATAATTATAATAATCTAAAACTCGCTCAAATAAATACTGAACAGTTCATTTCAACTGCGAATGACACTATAAAAGCAGTTTCTATATCTCCAGCGAATAAAATAAAGATTTTGGAAAATGTTCAAGAATTTAAAACATCGGATACTCAAGGCCTTCCATACACACTAATTCTAAAAACCACTGCGAAGTATATGATGACTGTGAATATCGATACCCGTGACGGATTAGTAAATGGAGCTAGTGGGCAACTAATGGGAGTTGACTGCTTACCAAGTGGATCGAACATAATAGTGTCGACGCTTTGGATAAAGTTTCTGGAGGATTCGGTTGAGCAAGATCGAAGAACGGAAATAGATCTCACCCTGATTGGACGCCGATTGTAAGAGTGATAAGATCCTTTCAATACCGCAAAAATGAACAGGTAACAATAGAGCGTTGTCAATTTCCTGTGGTGCCTGCTGAAGCTATAACTATACGTAAAAGCCAAGGTGCAACGTATAGCAAAGTAGTGGTGAATTTGCAAGATGGCATGAGTCGATCTGCACTTTATGTAGCTTACAGCAGAGCAACCAATGCAGGAGGACTATATATTATTGGTAAATTTTCTCCACCAAGGGAAATGCAGCAATCAGATGCAGTTTATATTGAGCTGAATAGCCTCAGAACTGAGAAACTTCTGACACCCTGCCTAAAGTGGCTTCTTGATAAGCCATCAAATAATATATTGACATATTACCATAATGTTCAAGGCCTGCATCTGCGCAATTCAGATATATTGGAAGACATATTCCTACAATCAGCAGACATTATATGCTTCGTGGAAAGTTGGTCAAGAGAGGCGGAAGAATGTGGCATTGTTGGATTTGAAATAATGGCGAGAATTAATGGGCGCACCTGTGAACAAAACAGAAGATCGCGCAACGGGATTATAATATACGCGAAACCACAAATTGTTGAAAACACAGTGGTTTTAGAGCAAAAGAGTATTGAAACGAATAATCCCAATGAAATATGTCAGATCGTGACATTTAAGCACGTTGACGTTGTCTATCTCGTGATTTACAGAAATCCATCGTTCAACGGTAATCAATTTAGAGGTATAATTACCTCATATTTAACTGATTTAAAAGAGCTGTATGGTAAAATAGTTGTTTTGGGCGACTTTAATATATGTCGCTCAACAGGTCAGGATCAGCTGTAATTAACACTGAATGGCCTGGGGTTAACGCCTCTTCTTCAAAAGGTCCCAACAACAAAACAATTAACGGAAATCGATTGGGCATTTTCAACTGGTTTGGCAAACATCAGAGCCCAAGTTTATGAAACCCCATACAGCCACCATGATGGAATATTTGTTTGCCATTGATGATTTTGTTCTATTTTCAGCATTAATTAAATTTTTTCTATTTTCAGTGTAGAAGGATGTCCCCATTATAGCAGAAGGAAGTTCGTAATTTATATTTTATTCTTAACTAAAACATATTATTTCTTTTCAGTGAAGAATAAAGCTTTGACCCCATGGAAGGATCCCAAACAAGTAAGGTTTAATCAGTATTTTCTTATTTTTCAGGGAGATAACGGACCTTATTAATAACAATTCAACTAATTATTTTGATCATGTTTTTCAGAGCAGAAGGAAGTCTAAAAGTAATGTTTATTATTTCACAGTATGGAAGAACGCCACGTATATATGTATCTTTTCTTATTCAAAAATTTAATTTTGTTTCTTTCAATGCTAATTTATTTATTTTACTTAAACTTATTTATTAGTTATTAAATATTATTTATTTTACTTATTTCAAATAAAAACGCAAATCAAATTGCAGGGTATATATATATATATGTATTTTTATTATATTTTTATTATTTATAATAAAGATGCCCCTAGAACATAATCTAGTGGCATAGGGCTGTCGCAACCAACACTTGAATTGGGTGGACCACGAAGGTTAGAGAATCCATATTGTAACTGGGGGCCAAAGACACAGCGATGCACACCCGTTGCTTACAGATATTGAATTCTAATTAGCCTAAGAACTAGACTCTACTTATATAGGCCCCGCTGCATAGGTCATTTTAGCTCCACCTTTCATTATGTAGCTGCTAGGTCAGCAACTTATTGATTATTGCTGACCCTAGCAGGGGTACTCAATGAATTGATAGCCAATAACTGCTATGAGAGGGTTACCCGAGATTTACTTATTAATTATGGGTCACATGTGTGTATAATATGGGAATTATTTACTTAATAACATTTGTGTAGAATGTAATGGTGTTTTGTGTACTTATATTTATTTAAACCAAGCACCAACATACTCCCGGCCGTTGAACACTTGTTCAACATTACTCTATGTTGATCTCGAATTCCTGTGAACTGGATGCCTGTAGTTTGTTAGATTCTCTTCCTTCCTTCTGTGGGGTCATCTCATGTTGGCCTGGTTGAAGGTTGACGGGTCTCTTTGTACTCCACACCTTTATTACATATGCAACCAGTAATATTATGGATGTTGCTAGCGCTGCATATGATATGTAATGGTGGTGGTGGGGTACTTCAAGTTCATTTGGAAGTTTCATCTGGGTCGTGGCTAATAGTTGATTGCTTAAACTCTCTAGTTCCTGAGAGCCTAATTGCAAAGTGTTGTTTATAAAGGTGGCTTTCTTTTTTATTTGGTTCTGTGCTAGATGAGAAGTTACCAAATCGTGCATACGATAATTTCAGCAATCCGGTGGTTTCCACACGGTGACCAGAAACTTGAAGTGCAGGGTGTTTTAATGTGCACCCTGGATCCATAACTAGAAGGCCTCCTTGATTAATGGTCACGCTGATCATGTTGTCATCGCATACTGCTGATAATTCCATCGGCGATTTTGTCGCAAATATCCAGCGATTTTTGTAATGCAGGTCGTACCATACAAACGGCTTGTTGGTTTGCTTGATATGGCACATTGATGAAGTCTTTTCTCTAAACAATTGAAACTCGCAGCTACTATTAGTAGTGAAAGTTGTTTGTTTGTCGAAACAAATGTATTCTTCTTCCTTCATTGGGTAGCATTGTGCCAGGTCCTTTGTTGACAGACCAATGTACTGGTCTCTGTGTCTATTCACTGCGATAATTGGGATTTCAACATCCATGATCATGATCCCATGATGACCGATTGCAGGAATGGGAATTAAGTTATATAATTCCAGGGTCTCGGTGGACACAAGAGGCAAGGTGATCTTAAAGATCACATGATCCTTTACTATGGTTCCCTCCGCCTTCATGAGTTTGTATAATGGCATTATGTCAGTGTCTGATCCTGGCAACGCCAATCCGGGTGGAAGATGAGCTCTTAATTGTGCGGCCTGCTGGTGTAGTTGTTTTGGAGACAGTAGAAGTGGGCTAATTTGGTTATGGTAGATATCGGTTAGCACATGGGTAAACTCTGCCTGTATGCGTTGCAAGTTTGCCGCTATCAAAGACAGTTGAGTGGTCATGGTAATGTACCACTGGAGTAACTTTACTGCATCTGATACTGTATTTGATAGGTCACTCATTTGTTGATCCAATTGTTTGAAGCGCTTCTTGACAGTTTCTTCATCTCTTTTAAATATATTTATAGTTGAGTCAATGATTGATGTCTGATTCCGCATCAATGTCAGTAAATATTCTTCATTGACCTTCACTTTCTTGATTTTTTGTGACATTTCTTCAGCGTATTCGGAGTCCAGAATGCCAAATATTCCTTTGGCGATGGACCCAACGATTTCCAATGGAGCTCGTTTCATCCGCTTAATGTGCAGAAATTCATTTCCTGTGATTATTTCGTCGAAGATGTGATGTAAGTGGCGTTGCATCGCAAAACATGGTTCTGGTGGAGATAGTTGTGGACACATGTCTCCTACTCGTTTTAGTCCGTTGGCATATGACTCAATTTCTTCCAAATACGTATTTAAATCATAATACGCAATAATGGTCCAGTCAGATCCAGTAAATTGGGATGTTCCAATTTTTCCGTAGTATATGCCTGGTTTATCGTCAAATTGTGTTGTGTTTACTGACTGCGCCAGAGCCAGTGGTAGCATAAATAACATCATTAAAATTGTTATTGCTAGAGTTGGTAGTGTTGTAGCGATGCGTTTTGGCTTTGGTTCGCCATGTTCCTCCATGCTCTTTGTTGTTTGCCCATTATCTTCATCTGGACTGTCCAACTTTCGCTTTTCGCCTGGCTCTACGTTTGGAAGTAGTGGAGCCAATTTGTGAATTGCTCGTTTGAAGATTCCTTTAGCAGTTTTTACATCCACCACCCTTACGTATCCATCGGGACCAGGGTATTTCCTGATGATTCTTCCAATCGGCCATTGTAGCATTGGCACGTTGCCTTCCTTTAAGATCACCATCATTCCTTCCTTAACATTGTTGTATCGTTTCTTCCACTTGGAAGCACTCTGTAATTCCTGCAGGTACTCTTGTGACCATTGTGTCCAGAAGGTGTGTTTCAACCTCTGAACTAACTCCCATTGTTCGGGTAAAGATTTCCTTTGGACCGTTTCTGCATCTGGCTGTGCTACTAATGGTTCGCCAATGAGCAGGTGACCTGGCGTCAGGGCGGTCAAATCGTTTGGGTCATTTGAGTTTGGAGTTAATGGACGTGAGTTAAGTACTGCTTCCACATTAACAATGATTGTTGACAACTGTTCGAATGTTAAATTTGCTGTTGACACGTTCTTGAGGATCAGGTGTTTGGCTGATTTTACTGATAATTCCGCATCATGTAAAGTGTCAGTTACTTATAAATTGTGTACATATATCGAAGTCAGTATTTTAAGTACCGATTGTTAGTTGTTTAAGTATCGATTGTTAGTATTAAGTTAATTCTAGAAAATATCGGTATTCGGCCTAAGGCCACACTGGAGAATGCCTCCTTCTTCTTCCGGCAACATTACCCAAAAGCAGACGCATGAGCTGCTCAACTCTAAAAATAAATCTGTTGCCATCGATATTAATTATTCTATATTGCAGAAAATAAATAGGATATTACAACTCAGAAGTGGGATAATTACCCGAAAGGACGAATATTGCGGTGAAAGGCAGGCGCCCGCTCCACATCCAGGGTGGCAGCCTCCACGCCCGCCGCTGCTACTGACCCCATTGCCATGTCCACTACGGTGACTGCCGCTGCGGTACCGGTGGCCATTGTGCCCGCCGCCGCGGCGCCGGTGGCCATTGTACCCGCCGCATCCACTGCTGCACCCGCCGTATCCACTGCTGTACCCGCCGCCGATGATGTACCCAACGCTGTGCCTGCTGCTGCGGTACATGTGGCCGCCGGGCCAAACACTGCTGTACCCGCCGCATCCACTGCTGCGCCCGCCGCCGCATCCACTGTTGTGCCCGCCGCATCCTCTGCGGTGCCCGCCGCGTCCTCTGTGGCGCCCCCCGCATCCTCTGCTGTGCCCGCCGCATCCTCTGCTGTGCCCACCGCATCCTCGGCTGTGCCCGCCGCTGCCGCGCTCGCCTCTGCTGTGCTCGCCGCTGCATCCACTGCTATTCCCGCCGCCGCCGCACTCACCTCTGCTGCCGAATCCACTGGTGTACCCGCCGGCGGATCCACTGCTGTACCCGTCGCTACCGCATCCACTGCGGTACCCGCCGCTGCCGTATCCACTGGTGTACCCGCCGGCGTATCCACTGCTGTACCCGCCGCCGCCGCATCCTATGGTGTACCCGCCGCTGCCGAATCCACTGGTGTACCCGCCGGCGTATCCACTGCTGTACCCTCCGCTACCGCATCCACTGGTGTACCCGCCGCCTCCGTACGCGCTGCCGCCTCACTTGCTGAGGTGCCCGCCGCTGCTGCACCCATCTCTGCTGTGCCCGCCGCTGCCGCACGCGCCTCTGCTGTGCCCGCCTCTGCTGTGCTCGCCTCTGCTGTGCCTGCCTCTGCTGTGCCCGCCTCTGCTGTGCCCGCCCCTGCTGTGCCCGCTGATGGAGTGTCCGCCGCATACATGTCTGGTATGCAGGCGGCTGCCTCCAAGCAAACTCTCAGTGTGAAGGTGCAGCCAAGTGTGAAGGTGCAGCCAACAACAACTGCCTCAACAACTCGTCTCGTGGGGAAGAAATTCTCAGGCACTGCCGTAAGTGAGACCAGATGTTTCAACGCTCGGGAAGAGGGCACTCTCGGGATAAAAGCAATTGTCCGAAGCCGATCAGACCGCCGAACTCCTGCTTCAAGTGTGGCGTAGTGGGCCACAAAAACCCGACCCTCTTAAGTGGGGTAGGGGCCACATTTATAAAAACTGCCCGTTTGGGATGGACCCCGCCACCGCTGCCGCCACCACTGCCGCCACCACTGCAACCGCCGCCTCCCACTGCCCCCCCCGCTGCCCCCCCCCCCCCCCCCCCCCCTCCCGCTGCCCCCCTGATGATGTGGGAAATAGATTAAATCATCTAAAATAGTGGGTATTTTTTTTTTTTTTTTTTTAAAAAGAAAAAAAGAAAATTTAAAAAATTTTTTTCCCCCCCTCGCCCGGGGAGGTCCGAAGAGTTTTATCCGTGAATCTGAAGTCCCCCCCCCCCCCGCCTTTTTCCCCCCAAAAAATTGAGCCCCGGAGTTTTAGAAATAGCCAGCTTTGGTCTTTAGGCCAAGTCCAGTGTAGTGTTCACTTCCGCGGTACGGAGACCATACATATTTTTGAAGTCTTGCCGAACAAAGCAACCGAACTGCCGATGATTATAGGCAGAGTGTAGTGAATTCACATGTCGGTTTTAAATGACTTCAGCACAGCTTGTAACATTCTGTTGCAAGCAGGAAATAATAGTAATAAGTTTATATATAAGAACAATTGTATGTATGTACGCAAACTTGCATGCATACATTTCGTTCTGTTATAAAATTTCGAAAAAGAATTGTGCTGGCAAGCCAGCCCAATTATGCTGAGCTTGCAATTCGATCATGTGAGTTCACTCGCGCGCCTCACCCCTCTTATTTTGTAGCTGCCAACAAGCAGCATAAGTTAAAAGACAATATGAATCAATCGAAATAAAGTAACACCAGAGCACAGACGTGCCAACGACCAAATCGAAATAACTCATTACATGGCGACCGTGACAGGACAGTCACCTTGCAGAACCCTTTGATTGGAATTGTGTGTGAAATGTGGAAACAACAAAAAGTGCCCGATTATACAATAAAAAAAAAAAGAATTTTTTTTTATTCGACTGAGATAATCTGCATTTGCTCAGTACAGTCGTACCTCGCATCGTTTAGCACACACTCGCTAACCAATTTCCCAACAACAAAATATGTTCACATACATACTGCCAAGTGAATGGCCAATACAGAAGTTACATTTGAAAGTGCTGCTCCTGTCGAGCAAAGGGATGCACCCACACTAGAAGAGGCTCTAGTGGTGTATCCAAACGATGGACCACGCCCACTCACCATTGCTGAGTACCGGGCTCGAACACAAATAAATAAATCTACGCAAAGAAGGAAGAAGCGGGGCGGAAAAAGAATCGCCCTCCTGCGCCAGAGACGATTGGTGCAGGATATGTTGAAAACCACAACATTGCCTGAGGAAGACCGACAACTCTACCAAGAGAGTCTAAAGAATCTTGAAGAAGAACTTTGCCGTGGTGCAAAGTAACGCAAATCGGATTTCCGATATTGCCACTAATTTTAAAAATTTATCATTCATTCACTCATTTAAAAAAAAATTTTTTTCTTTACTATGTTTATATAACAAATCATCTCAATCATTTAATTTTAATTAAACCCTCAAGTCGATGCGTGCAAACGCTGCTTGAAAAACACTAACAAATTGATAGGCTATTACTAACACATGTGGTTGGAGTATCCATTGTAAAAATTTTTAATGAAATGTAAACCTGAATTGTGAGCCAACCACATGCACTATCCCTTCTACTTTCCACGTCTCTGTCGCTGCTACTAGCAGTTGAATATATATATATTTTTTCATATATGCAATGCAATGAATTATTTAATCAATTAATTTTTTTTTTTCATGATCTATTGATCACTTTTAGTGGATATCACTAATTGATATCACACTCTTTTTTTATATATAAAAATATTTAATGTAATTTCTAATTACATTCCTTTAAAAAAAAAAAATTAAAAATATTTAATTCGATGAAATTTCAAAAAAAAAATTTTCTTTATTTTTATTATGTATACGTTTTAGGTATGAGCGATTTTTGGGTATGATTAGCGTCTCATAACTTTTTATGGATAATTTTGAAAAGAAGGTAGATTTTCGAAAAATTTTAAACATATTGATTACAGACGAAATATCGAATTTCTTCAAATTAGCTTCCCTAAAACCCAAAATGGGTTTAATTGACACGAAAACAGTGGATTCCACTGCCAATGTGATCAATAGAGTAGAAGTAGAACAACAAAGTCTTACAACTGTTACGATTTTACTGATCGTAATAATAATAATAATGAGCATGAACATGCTAATTAAAGTTTACGGAATGCACAATAGGTGCTTGAAAAAGAAATATTTGAGTAAGGCGAATGATCTAGATAGAGTCTAGATACAAAAAAAAAAAAAAAAAGATAAGCAATTGAAAAAAAAAAAATTTTTTTTTATTCCAAATGGAAAAAGTAGAGACTAAACGTCTACAGAAATACCTACCGTTCCTTGATTACCTGATAAACTCAGGTGAAACCAATTACAAGTACAAGGAAATTCGGTATTGGATTTATAATAATCATAGATTTAACCCGAAAATAGTAGATCTTATGGAAATATCCATTAAGACAGCATACAATAGGTTGATAGCTATAAAGCAAAAGAACAGGGATGCACCCAAGTGGGTACATGATATGTTCACGACAGAAACAATAGAAATAGAGAACTCAGACGAGGAAGTCACAATGATAGAATATTAGGAGTAAAGAAAAAAAAAAAGAGAAAAAAGAAAAAGTTTTTGTTTCTTAAAAAAAAAAAAAAGAAGGAAGGAAAAATGTCGTTAGATGAATATTTCGCGAAGATTAAAGATAGGAACCCGAGTATAGAAACTGATTTACTAGAGGTTTTTAAGAGCGAACAAAGTAGCTCACCTCATCGCGCCTTAGATCTGGCTACTATTTATATAACATACCTGGATAAAACGGGAGAAAATTTCCCAATCCAGGGAAACAGCAGGGTAGCAATGTGCTTTATCCTTACAGTACCTAACATATGCTGTTATACAAACGCAGCAGGTACTTTTCGCTTTTATCTAATGGATGAAGCACAACATTAAAAAAAAAAAAAAATAATATATAGAAGAACTGAGATGAATTTTTTTTTTTTCCCCCTCTCACATTTAAAGAATGACCGACTGGCAAGTAATAGTTGCACAGGCCAGAATTCTAAAAGAAGAACTATTTAGGTCAATTAAGTGTATTACTCAAGATAGGACAATTGGTCCAAACACTCTTAAGAAACACACAAATATTATTCAGACCACATTACAGCAAATTAGATTATTACTAAAGAAACATTTTGATAATCTAACAGAAGGTCATAAGTGTGCCGCCAACGCATTTTACAACGAATGCAAAGACAAGTCTGTCTCGGCGTTAGCAAAACACAATATTGAGTTTGCTGAAGTATCTGACCTGGATACAACGATAGTTCTAAACGAAGACACCTTGCCCAGACAAACAAATTTTAATTGCACAATGGCAGAAAAAATAGCTGCCGATAGGGAATACGTAAGACAAGTGTCGTCTTCGGTCCCTGAGTTCGATGGTCAAAAGACCTCACTCAATCGCTTCGTTACGGCATTAAAAATCGTCGAACGAACTAAAGGAGACCAGGAGGATTTGGCCGTTGAGGTCATTAAGTCCAAAATTACTGGCTCTATCCTGTATAAAGTCCAAAACGAGACTACAATAACAGGTATAATACAGAAATTGAATAATAACGTTAGAGGCGAATCCACTGACGTTATAATAGCAAAACTTATGAACGCCCAACAAAAGGGTAAAACAGCTTCAGAGTACGCTATGGAACTTGACAATTTGCGGAAGCAACTTGAAGCCGCTTTCATTGACCGTGGTTTAGATCCCGACAACGCTGAGGAATTCGCCACAAAAGAAGCTATGGAGGCGCTAATCCTCCAATGTCAGCATGAGCGAGTTCGTACTATATTGGAAGCTGGACACTTTAGTCGTTTTGGTGATGCTATGGGTAAATATATCCGTCTCATGACCCAAACGACTGGGAGTCCCAGTACCATATTGTACCAGCGTGGGAGAAATAATAGAGGCAGGTATTACTCAAACTACCAACGTGGTAGAGGCAACAGCCAGGGTAACTACAATGCCAACAATAATTCCAACAATTACCGGTCAAACAGAGGACAGTCCCATAACAGGGGACAGTCCCAACACCAATATAATAATAACGCTAGAAGAAACATACCTAGCAGAAATATTCGCGTATCCCACAATGAAACGGGAAACACGCAAAACCCTTTAGATACAGAAGAGTAAGCACAAAACATGTGCATGCAATTAATTTTAATCTCAATATATTTGTTTCATTTTTTAATGTCGAAACAAATAAAAAATTAACATTTTTAATCGACACTGGTGCAGATATTTCAATTCTCAAAGAAGATTCAGATGTTCTAAATGACATCGACACGAATCACAAAATTAACATTCAAGGCATTGGTAAAGGAGCAATAAAGTCCAAAGGCCTAGCATCCTTAGAGATTCAAACCTCTAAATACATAATCCCACACGACTTTCATGTTGTACAGTCTGATTTTTCAATACCAAGTGATGGTATAATTGGCATTGATTTCATCAAAAGATTCAACTGCCAAATCGACTGCAAAGCGTCCGAAGACTGGTTAATACTAAGACCAGATAATTTAAAATTTCCTATTTATGTTCCAATAACATACAATTCTGGTAACACCTCAATTTTCATACCAGCAAGATCCCAAGTAGTCCGACAAATAAATCTCACCTTGAGTGAAGACGTTGTTTTGATTCCCAATCAGGAAATTCAACCAGGTATTTTCGTTGCAAATACATTGGCAACAAATGGAAATACAGTTGTCCGTTTGCTAAATGCAACCAATTCTGACAAAATAATAAAGATAAACACTTTAAAGTCAGAACCATTTTCGAACTACGATGTAGTTCCAACCACTCCTAAAGCTAGGGAAAATATGGTAATGTCCCAGCTAACTAAAAATTTTCCGCTCCAATTTAAAGAACAATTAACCCAACTATGCACCAGATATAGTGATGTATTTGGCCTTGAGACCGAAGCAATCACAACAAATAATTTTTATAGACAAAAATTGAGATTAAAAGACGAAGAACCGGTATATATCAAAAACTACCGGAGCCCGCATAGTCAAAAGGAAGAAATCCAAAAGCAGGTTGGAAAACTAATAGTCAACAATATAGTTGAACCATCTGTGTCTGAATATAATAGCCCACTGCTACTTGTTCCGAAAAAATCATTACCTGGCTCAGAAGACAAGAAATGGCGATTAGTTATTGACTATCGTCAAATCAATAAAAAATTATTGGCCGACAAATTTCCTCTTCCTCGAATTGAGGACATACTAGACCAACTAGGTCGAGCTAAATACTTCTCATGTCTTGACTTAATGTCAGGCTTCCACCAAATCGAACTTGAAGAAAGTTCAAGAAATATAACGTCATTTTCAACGAGCAACGGCTCTTATCGCTTCACGCGATTACCATTTGGTCTAAAGATAGCGCCTAATTCATTTCAGAGAATGATGACTATCGCATTCTCGGGACTAGATCCGTCCCAAGCATTCCTTTATATGGATGATTTAATAGTTATTGGTTGTTCCGAAAAACACATGTTAAAAAATCTGAACGATGTCTTCAATACATGTCGGAAACACAACCTCAAATTACATCCAGAAAAATGTTCATTTTTTATGCGCGAAGTGACTTTTCTAGGTCATAAGTGCACAGATAAAGGAATTTTACCTGATGACACAAAATATAATGTCATTAAGAATTATCCAGTCCCACATGATGCGGACAGCGCTAGACGGTTCGTTGCATTTTGCAACTATTATAGACGTTTTATTAAAAATTTTGCCGACTATTCCCGGCACATAACTCGATTATGTAAAAAGAATGTTCCCTTTGAGTGGACAATTGAATGCCAAAATGCATTCCAATATCTTAAAGAAAATTTAATGCGGCCAACCATATTACAATATCCTGATTTTAGCAAAGAATTTTGCATAATCACAGATGCAAGCAAACAAGCGTGTGGAGCGGTTTTAACCCAAAACCGAGATGGACTCCAACTTCCAATCGCTTATGCATCGCGTTCATTCACCAAAGGTGAAAGTAATAAGAGCACAACGGAACAAGAACTAGCAGCCATTCATTGGGCCATAACACATTTTCGCCCATATATTTATGGCAAACATTTCACAATAAAAACAGACCACAGACCTTTAACATATTTATTTTCCATGGTAAATCCTAGCTCAAAATTGACTCGCATGCGGCTTGAACTGGAAGAATACGACTTCACAGTTGAGTATCTAAAGGGAAAAGACAATTTCGTGGCAGATGCCCTATCTCGGATCACAATAACCGAGTTAAAAGACATTCAAAATAAAGTCCTGAAAGTCACTACCAGGCAACAGTACAGACAAAATAAATCCTGCGCAGGAAAAGAAAAAGAGACTTTGCCAAGGCAAAGTACTCCAAATGCTTCTATGCCCAACGTTTACCAAGTTATAAATAATGACGAGGTACGAAAAGTAGTGGCCTTGCATATAACAAATAAACTGTGTTACTTGAAACACGGAAATAAAGTTATTGCAAGAATCGATATTGGCGACCTATATACTAATGAAAAACTTGACTTAGGTCAGTTCTTTCAAAGGCTTGAAAAGCAAGCCGGTATATTAAAAATAAGCCATATCAAAACGGCACCGTGGGAAAAGATCTTTGAATTTATTTCAATAGATACTTTTAAAGAAATGGGCAATGATAAATTGAAATCATTAAGAGTAGCGCTACTCAACCCGGTGACCATAATAAGAAATGAAAAAGAAAAAGAAGCAATTTTGTCTGAAAATCATGATGATCCAATACAAGGTGGTCATAATGGCATAACAAAAACTTTAATAAAAATAAAAAGACACTACTATTGGAAAAATATGACGCGTCAAATAAAAGAGTACATACGTAGTTGTCCAAAATGCCAAAAGTCGAAAACGACAAAACATACAAAGACCCCACTAACAATAACAGAAACGCCCATGAGTGCCTTTGACAGAGTAATAGTGGATACTATAGGTCCACTACCGAAATCTGAAAACGGTAACGAATACGCAGTAACCCTGATCTGTGACCTAACAAAGTATTTGGTAGCCATCCCTGTTCAAAATAAGAACGCTAATACCATTGCGAAAGCAATATTTGAATTTTTTATATTAAAGTACGGTCCAATGAAGACGTTCATTTCGGACATGGGCACTGAATATAAAAATTCAATAATAAGCGATCTGTGCAAATATCTAAAAATAGACAACATAACGTCTACTGCACATCACCACCAAACCGTGGGAACAGTGGAAAGAAGTCATAGAACTTTTAATGAATACATCCGATCATATATATCAGTTGATAAAACTGACTGGGATGTTTGGCTCCAATATTTTACATATTGTTTTAACACGACCCCCTCTATGGCACATGGTTATTGTCCATATGAGTTAGTTTTTGGCAAACAAAGCAATTTGCCAAAACAATTTAATTCTATAACTAATATTAATCCATTATATAATGTAGATGATTACGCTAGAGAAGCTAAGTTTAGATTAGAGCAAGCCTATAAAAGGGCAAGGCTTATGCTAGAAGAGCATAAGGTAAAGAATAAGGAATTATACGATAAGAACATAAACAACTTTAAAATAAAAATAGGAGATAAGGTTCTTGTTAAGAATGAAACGGGCCATAAGTTAGAATCTAAGTATCTAGGCCCATATAGAGTAGAAGCAATAGAAGATAAGGATAATATTTTAATAAGAGATAAAAGAAATAAAGCACAAAGAGTGCATAAGGATAGGTTAAAAATTTTTAAATAACAAACAGAAAAATTTTTCTCTAGTATTTACAAAATCTAAAGTGTATACATTGAAAATAAGGAAAGTTATTTGCATATACATATACAAATTTTTATTTTTATATATATAAATGAAAGGAGCGAAAAAAAAAAAAATTTATTTTAAAACTTTGCAAAAAAAAAAAAAAAAAAAAAAAAAAATGCATACATGTAAGGGAAAAATATATATATTCATTGACGGACGTCAAATTTTTTTTTAAATAACACGAATTACTTTATAAAGTCATTTACTTCATATACACATATATAATAACTTCACTAGATTACGTTATTCTTTAAAAAGGGGAGGTGTAGTGAATTCACATGTCGGTTTTAAATGACTTCAGCACAGCTTGTAACATTCTGTTGCAAGCAGGAAATAATAGTAATAAGTTTATATATAAGAACAATTGTATGTATGTACGCAAACTTGCATGCATACATTTCGTTCTGTATATAAGCTTACGCAAACGAATTGTGCTGGCAAGCCAGCCCAATTATGCTGAGCTTGCAATTCGATCATGTGAGTTCACTCGCGCGCCTCACCCCTCTTATTTTGTAGCTGCCAACAAGCAGCATAAGTTAAAAGACAATATGAATCAATCGAAATAAAGTAACACCAGAGCACAGACGTGCCAACGACCAAATCGAAATAACTCATTACAAGAGATCTCCTGTATAAAATTAATATTAGACTTTGTGAACTGAAGGAAATTAAATATGGAAAAGAATCTATGTTACTTATGAATAAACCTACGGAATGTAGAAATAGGAATCTCACTGATGTTCTGAAGTCCTTTGCCATTTGGAGGGAAGAGAGAGTAATACTACCGCATGAGGAGAATGAGATTGTATCTGCCGAATTGTTGTCTGATTCTCCCCTTCCGAAAACTTCTGCTGTACCTCCGGAAACACTGAATGATGCACTTATGGCTATAAATGCTATTGAGGTCCCTGCTGTCAATGATTTAGAGTTTGATATAGAGCCCACTTTACGGGAAGAGCAAGCCGCACACTTAAGGTCTATTATTTCCACTGCATATGTACGCATGTCCTTCGGACTCTGTAATGGCCCTTCCGTGTTCGCTAGATTTGTTTATTTTGTCCTTAAGAAATTTATAAACCAAAGTCAACTAGTGATATACATGGATGACATCCTGGTTGCATCGCATGATTTCGAGACCCATCTGGAGGTACTGAAGGAAATACTGTATACATTAAGAGTGAACGGGCTATGCCTCAAGCTGGCCAAATGCCGTTTTGCGTATAGGGAATTAGAGCGCTGCTTAGGTCTATTCTCATACTTCCGCCAATTTGTACTTAGTTTCGCCAAGATTGCGTATCCGATGTCCCGATTGTTAAGAAAGAATACCCCTTACGTCTTCTCCGAGGAATGCCTCGAATCCTTCCGAACCCTGAAGTTGAAACTGATGGAATCACCCGTGTTATCGATCTACAACCCGAAGTCTGAAACAGAGTTACACTGTGACGCTAGCTCAACTGGTTTCGGAGCAGTGCTCCTCCAGAAACAAACCGACGGTAAATTGCACCCAGTGTTCTACTTCTCTAAGATAGCCTCCGCTGCCGAATCGAAACTACACAGTTATGAACTGGAGACGTTAGCTATCGTGTATGCCTTGAAACGTTTTGAGACGTACCTTAAGTTTATTCCGTTCAAAATCGTGACGGATTGTAATTCCCTGGCGCTGACACTGAGAAATGGTGGGCATTCCGCGAAAATTGCCCGCTGGGCCCTGCTGTTAGAAAATTACAATTACACAATTGTACACCGCTCGGGGGTTAGCATGCCCCATACTGATGCTTTAAGTAGAACCGAAACCGCCGCATACGTTGATGATTTAAACCTCGACTTCCAACTGCAGTTGACTCAGAACCGTGTCCCCGAGATTGTAAAACTCCGAGATGATTTAGAGAAACATGAAATAGCAGATTTCGAACTGCGTGACGGAGTAGTGTACCGTCTGTCCCCGACGAGTGTACCCCTACTTTATGTCCCTTCCGAAATGATAAATCATGTCATACGAATAGTGCATGAGAAGCTTGGCCATATGGCCACTGAGAAGTGTTGTGCACAAATCAAGAAGCACTACTGGTTTCCGTGTATGAAGTCTTACGTCAACAATTATATTAAAAACTGCCTCAAGTGTATTTATTATTTCGCTTCCGCTCAAGATAACCGTGTCACGCTACACAGTATTCCGAAAGTGCCCCTACCGTTTGATACCATTCATGTTGATCATCTAGGTCCCCTTCCGTCCATACGTTCTAAGAAAAAATATCTCCTGGTTGTCATTGACGCTTTCACTAAATTTGTGAAGCTGTACCCTGCCGCCACTACTAATTCGCGTGAAGTATGTCAGACGTTAAAATCTCAGTATTTCGCGAATTACAGTAGACCCCGACGAATTATCAGTGACCGCGGTACCTGCTTCACTTCTTCCGAATTCGCAGAATTTCTAAGTGCCAATAATATAATTCACGTGCTGAATGCCACTGCCTCACCCCGGGCCAACGGCCAAGTCGAGCGAGTGAACCGTGTCTTGGGCCCTATGTTAGGTAAACTGACGGAACCGGTGGACCACGCGGATTGGGTCCAACAACTGCCGACCATAGAGTTTGCATTGAATAACTCTGTCCATCTCACAACAAAATTTGCCGCTTCCGTACTCCTATTCGGGGTGGAACAACGAGGTGTCGTAGTAGATGAACGAACCGAACGGTTAGGTGAGAGGATGGCAGAGGTAGATGCCTCAGAGGTAGACGTCCGGAGATTAGCCTTCCGTAACATTATCAAGTCTCAAGAATATAATGCTGAGGATTACGCGAAGCATCACCCCCCTGCTGTTAGTGTTGACGAAGGGGATTTCGTAGTTATTAAGAATGTAGATACTTCGGCAGGTACAAACAAAAAACTTTTCAGACGGTATCGCGGCCCATACGTTGTTCATAAAAAACTTCCGAATGACCAATATGCTATCCGAGATGTGGAGGGCTTTCAGATCACCCAACTGCCGTATGACGGGGTACTCGAAGCCTCCAAATTTAAGTTATGGGCAGCCCCCGATCAAGATTGCACTTCAGATATCCAAACAAAGGCGACACCAGCCATTTTATGTTATTATGTACCCCTTTTGTTAGTAACTAGAATCGAGGTCGATTCCTTGTCAGGACGGCCGAGTTGTAAAGTGTCAGTTACTTATAAATTGTGTACATATATCGAAGTCAGTATTTTAAGTACCGATTGTTAGTTGTTTAAGTATCGATTGTTAGTATTAAGTTAATTCTAGAAAATATCGGTATTCCGCCTAAGGCCACACTGGAGAATGCCTCCTTCTTCTTCCGGCAACATTACCCAAAAGCAGACGCATGAGCTGCTCAACTCTAAAAATAAATCTGTTGCCATCGATATTAATTATTCTATATTGCGGAAAATAAATAGGATATTACATACTAATTAAATTTTTTATATTTTCAGTGTAGAAGGATGTCCAAAATATAGCAGAAGAAAACCCCCAATTTATGTTTTATTTTTAAGAATTTTATTTCTTTTCAGAATAAAACTTCGACCCTAAGGAAGGACCCTATACAAGGAGTAAGGTTTAATTATTATTTTCTTATTTTTCAGGAAGAAAATGTGCAGACCTATATATAGCAATCAATAACAATTCAACTAATTATTTTGATCTTTTTTTTCAGAACAGAAGGAAGCAATGTTTATTATTTTAAAGTGCAGACGGATCCCATGACCTAATATAAGTATCTTTTCTTATTCCAAAGTTTAATTTTCTTTCTTTCTTTTATTTTGCTTATTTATTTATTTTATTGAAACTTATTTATTAGTTATTATGTGTTATTTATTTTATTAATTATTATTTAATTCTTCTTTTTATTTCAGGAGGACCTCTATATATAATTAATTTATAATGTTATATGTACTTTCAATAAAACGCCTTAGTGCGACAAAAATAAAGAAACTAATCAAATTTATTGGCTTAACACAAACCTGTTTTTGTAAAGTTGTATTGATTTCACAAAGAAATTTATAAAGAGTAAAGAACTGCAAGGGTAAATAAACTTCGGCACGGCCGAAGTTAACTTCTTTGATATTTTTTTTTTTTTGAAACTGTGAGTCATCTTTTTTTTCATTGAAAATAAAGTTTTATCACTATATTCGTCCCTTATAATATTTTATTTTATATATTTTCATCTTACTGCTTATTTTAATTTATCTTTTAATTTTTTTTTTTATTTTACAACATTTTTAAAACTTTTCTAATTTTTTAAGAGTTTTAAGTTCCATTTATACTTTTTATAAATCGTCAGTTTAATGAGACTGAAGTTATAGAGCTCCACCTCAGACGTAAAATAGAATATGGTCATGATTTCATGGCTGAAACCACTAGGCCCGCCAAAAATGAAAATTGAAAAATACTAACCAAAACAATAGGCTATTACTAAAACATGTGGTTGGAGTAAATATTGTAAAATTTTTTTTAATGAAATGTAAACCTGAATTGTGAGTCAACCACATGACCTATCCCCCTTCTACTTTCCACGTCTCTGTCACTGCTACTAGCAGTTAAAAATACATTCATATATACATAGATATATGCACAACAATTAAGCATTTAACCATTTTTGATCTCTTGATCACCTAAAGTGGATATCTAAAATTTTTTTTTCTTCAAAATATTAAATTAACTTTTTAATCTTTTTTTTTATGTAGAAGTTTTTGGATATTTATTTATTTATTTATTTATTTATTTAACGTCAACTAAACAAAGTGCAATTGACCTAAACTAATTAAACTAATATAATTAAAAAGAAAGGAATGAACTTAAACATAAAGAAGCAGAAGGCGAAAAAAAAATAGAAATAAGGAAGGTTAGGGGGCAAGAACAGTTCGAAGGAAGGCAGGGATTGATAAACGTAATGAAGAAGGAGATATGTGAGGAGAAATAAAAAGGGAAAACTCATTGTAGTCACTACACACCACTCGAAGAGGGTCATGTAGGCTAAAATTTGAGCCGCATGTTCTTAAATTTAAAGGAACAAAATTACGAGTAGGACGACATGGAACAGCAAAATCTATTTTCCCTAATAAAAAGGGAGAGTCTATTTCCCCAGATAACAATTTATGGAGAAATACAATTTCGCTGACGAGTCTTCGATTTGCTAATGAGGGCAGATTCAGGAGAAGAAGCCTACTCTGGTAGCGAGGGAGGGGTCTAGTTGGCTCCCAGTTTAGATCACGTAGGACGCACAATAAAAATTGTTTTTGGAGCAATATTCTAGCACTGAACGTACCAGGGATGTATATAAGACCTTAGTAATATAAAGATCACTGAACTCCTTGGACCAACGCTTAATAAAGTCTAGCAAAGATGTTGCTTTATTAGCCACAGATGAAATGTGAAGCAGATAGTTTAGCTTCGGATCAAAAATAGTGCCCAAATCTTCAAGAGAAGAAACTTTATTTAGGGTAGCGCCATTCATGGAGTAATTGGCAAGAAATGGCGAACGTCGACAAAATGTCATAGATGAGCATTTCAGTGTGTTGAGATGGAGGTGATTAATCATGCACCACTCACTAAGCTTATTAATATCAGCTTGTAAGATGGAATGAAGAGCTGGGTCTTTAAATGATACGCAAAGCTTAACATCATCTGCAAACATAAATACATGGGAGTTATTTAAAACGTTAGGTAAATCATTGATAAACAAAGTAAAGAGTAGTGGGCCCAGATGACTTCCTTGGGGAACACCAGATATGACATTAACATTTTTGGAAAGCGCAGATCTAAACAAAACTCTTTGAGTTCTATTGGTGAGGTAAGACTTTAACCAAGATAAAAGATTAGGAGAAAATCCTTGCAAATCAAGTTCCTTTAACAGAAGTTTGTGATCGACACTATCAAAGGTTTTGCTAAAATCAGTATAGATGACATCCGTTTGTGATTTATTACGGAAGCCATCATGAACCAATGTACTGAATTCGAGAAGATTTGTAAGTGATGAACGTCCCTTCATAAATCTATGCTGATGGGGATAAATTATAGATTTGCATTGGTGTTTAAGATTAATCGAAATCAATTCTTCAAAAAGTTTAGGAATAACCGAGAGTTTGGCTATACCTCTATAGTTTGTTACGTCAGATTTGTTCCCCTTTTTAAATAGGGGGATTATAAATGAATTACTCCAAAAAGAGTGAAAGTGACCTGTTTCTATGGAGAGGGTAAAAAGCCTTAACAGAGGTTCACTTAACGAAAGAGAGCATGTCTTTAGAATACACCTGGGGACGTTGTCAGGACCAGGCAAAAATGACGACTTCAAAGAGGCTAAACAAATTAAGAGAGATTCTTCAGAAATATTAGGCAAATAAATAAGGTTGGGTTGGTGCATATATTACGGGTAAGATCCGGTGGAAGGTAGAGAATTAGAGTAAGTCGTTTGAAAGAAGTTGGCAAAAAGATCGGCAATACTAGAGTCAATATCAGCTGTTTCTGCATTAAAAAAGTATGACGAAGGAGTTGCATTTGAACGCCGTTTAAAATTTACAAATTTATAAAATTGCTTCGGATTATGGAAAAAATCGGCTTTACAACGCGATAAGTAAACGTTGTAACATTGTTTGTTCAATATGAGAAACTTAGATTTTGCTGAGTTGTATCTAATATAATCGATGTGTGATTGGGTTTGTTTGAAGCGCTTAAAGTACCTTGATTTAACATTTTTTAAATTTGAGAGGGTACGTGTGAACCAAGGAGGCTTTGTTGAATTGTATTCACATACGGTGTTTGGCACACAAACATCAAAAGCAGCATAAAGAGTTGAATAAAAACGTTCAACAGCAACATTAAATATATTATACCAGTCTGTCCTACTCAGAATAGAGTCAAGGCGGGCAAAGTCAGTTTTGCGAAAACATTTCCGCCAACGAGGTTGAGAAGAGGGGATAGTATTAGATGAAGAATTAAGAGCAAGATTAATTTCCAGTGTAGGGTGATATGCATCTTCGGGAAGCGATAAAGGAGGACATCGTTCAATATTAATTGATGAAGAGTCACTGACGAATACCAAATCAAGAAGTCTGCTAGATGAGTTGGTTATCGAGTTCATTTGAAACAAGGGAAGATCAAACAGCTCACCTAAAAAATTATTATGTGCTGAAGGGATAAGATATGGAACCTCCAATTGGTTTTGCCACAGCACATGAGGTAAATTAAAGTCACCTAAGATGATTAAATGATCACTATCACGGAGAAAGGAGAAAATATTTTTTGAAGATAACTGCATGGTGATTATAAATAGAAATGTCAGACGTTGGAGGAATATAGCAGCAAATAATAAAGATATTAGTGTTTGGGCAAGTAATTTTAATACAAATTGTTTCGATATTGTATGGGACGTCGATGCTCACCATCTCACTGGAAAGGTTAGATTTGATGGCAACCAGAACGCCTCCACCTCGACGCGTAGGTCTATCATTTCTATAAACCACATATTCACTTAAAAAAACTCAGAGCTTAAGACATTAGGCTTGAGCCAAGTCTCAGAAAACGCAATGACATGGGAGGTAAAAGAGATACTGTTTAGATAAAGAGATGTTAGTTTGCTAAGCAGTCCTCTCACATTTTGATAAGATATATTGATTTCAGGAGTTAGGAAATTTAGTTTTTTGATGGTTTTGAAGTAGGTAGAGAGGCAACAGATCTAGTTGGCCGATTGTTAGATACTGTGAACTCATGAACAACAGTATGCTCAGACCAAAAAGATGAGGATACAATAGAATTGAATAGAGAGTTAGGTACGGAAATCTTAAAAGAAGAAATATCTCTAGCTTTACTAAACTTAAATTTTCTAACTAAAATATCCTAGGCAGGAAAAGCTTTATGGATGAAAGCAATGAGGTCATCTTCAGCAGTGTTGGCATGCAGGCGGGACACAAAAATATGCTTCTTCGGTAGTTGAATAAGTAGCAACAGAAGTTGTAGACGTTACCGCAGTGCTAGTGCCTAAGGTATTGATTGGGGTAACGGCTTCAACTATAGCATTAGAAGGAGCAGATGTGCTAGCAATTTCGATGGCCTCAGCGACAACATTTGGAGCAGTTACAACAATCATATTATCAGCTGATGCCACAGAAGTTAAAGCATCATTCCCGTCAGCAATGATTTCGGCAGCATCGCTCTCCGTAAAGTTGGTGTGACGATTTACATCCGAATGCATATTGACAATAAGAGGCGTCGCAAAAATTGGAGTAGTGGTTTCCATATTAGGAGTAAGAGGCATGGCAGAAATATCCACAGAGAGGTTGTTTGATTTTTTTTCTTAGGGGACTCGCTCAAGACTTTCAATGAGATGAAATTTGACTCAAGATCATTGAACTTCTTTACGAAAGAGCTTGAATCAGTGTGAAGACTCTTAAAACCATCACGCGTTTAACTGCACTTGTTAATTAAGTGAGATGCTCAACTTGTTACAGGGCGAAGAGTGCGACAATTAACACTCTTAGTAGACACAGAGGAAAAGTCCAAAAAAAATAATTAAACAATTTAAACTTTATGATGGCAGTCCATATTATAACTTCACTAAAAAGTTTAAAAATATTGTTTGAACTCCGAAATATTTTGTGTATAATTAGGCACAAAAATTAAATTCTAAGCGGTCTTAGAGCACAATAATTATCGAATTATCGAATTTAAGCGGAGCGGCAAAAAGCACGTCTTGCTTCAGTGAAGTGAAGTAACTAATTTTATGAATAGTTCCAAAAAACAAAAAAGAAGATTTTCAAAATTATATTAATACTTTATTGATAGAAAGAATATCGAAACTATTTAGAGCATTTTCTAATAACCCAAAAATGGGTATAATTGACACGAAAACAGTGGATTCCACTGCCAATGTGATCAATAAAGTAGAAGTAGAGACTCAGGGATTAACAACCATTACGATCTTATTGATCGTAATAGTAATAACACTTAGCGCCAACTTGGTAATTAAGGTCTATAGAATGCACAATAGGTGCTTAAAGAAAAAGTACATTAGCAGGGCAAATGATTTAGATAAGGTTTAAAGAAGTAATCAAAAAAATATAATATATAAAAAAAAAAAAATCAAATGGAAAAAGTAGAGACTAAACGTCTACAGAAATACCTACCGTTCCTTGATTACCTGAAAAATTCAGGTGAAACCAATTACAAGTACAAGGAAATTCGGTATTGGATTTGTAATAATTATAGATTTAACCCGAAAATAGTAGATCTTAGTAGTAGGAAAATTCCATAAAGCTGATAGGTAGCATATAATAGGTTGAGCAGTCCTCGGTAGATTAGTTGTCTAAGTGGCCCAGTCATTTAGTCAACTGAACAACGAGGATCCGGGTTCGAATCCCAGGCTAATGTATGGATGTAGTTCTTCGTCTAAGCCGAAGGCCTTAGTTGCCAGTGCTTGAAAAATATAGTTAGGTTGATAGTTTATAACTATATTCTACACTTTAATATAATAATAATAATAGGTTGATAGTTAAAAAGCAAAAAAACAAGGATGCACCCAAGTGGGTACATGATATGTTTACAACAGAAATAATAGAAATAGAGGACTCAGACGAGGAAGTTATAGTGATAGAAGATTAGGAGTAAAAACAAAAAAAAACAAAATACAGAAAATTTATTTTTTTCCCTTACCCATTTATCTGTTTAAGATATTCCAACGTCATAGAGCACACATACACAATTGATCCAGATTTTCGTACTCGCGCTTTTACCGTCTTGCATCTGCATCGTGAATTCATACCCATATATGAATTCGAGTTCGAATATATGGATATTTTCGAGCTCAATGTAAGCTCACTACACCATTGTTCAAAAGCAGAAAAAAGGGTAGTATTTCACACTTTGCCATACGTCACAGTCAAAGAAGTGGCTGAAGATAACCCAATTTTGGGTACGGCAATAATACCACAGGTGCGCCTGCATCGTTAAAAACCTATTTTTGCTACATATTTACAGAATGACCGACTGGCAAGTGATAGTTGCACAAGCCAGAATTCTGAAAGAGGAACTTTTCAAATCAATCAAGTGTATCAGTCAAGATAGGACAATTAGTCCAAAATACCCTTGACAAACACGTCACAATAATTCAAACAACACTTCAGCAAATCCGTTTGCTATTAAAAAAACATTTTGATTCCCTTGCAGAAGGTCATAAGTGTGCCGCCAAAGCATTCTATACAGAGTATAGAGACAAATCTGTCTCGGCGTTAGCAAAACACAATATTCAGTTCGCTAGAGTATCTGACCAACGATAGTTCTAAACGGATATACCGTGCATAAACAGGAAAGTTTAAATTTTACAATGGCAGAAAAAATAGCACTCGCTTCGTTACGGCATTAAATTTGGTCGAACGAACTAAAGGAAACCAGGAGGATTTGGCCGTTGAGGCCACATAAAGTCCAAAATGAGACTACAATAATGGGCATAATAAACAAATTAAAACATAACGTAAGAGGCGAATCGACTGACGTCTTAAAAGCTAAACTTTTGAATGCCCAACAAAAGGGCAAAACAGCATCAGAATATGCAATGGAGCTTGACAATTTGCGAAAGCAACTTGAAGTTGCCTATATTGACCGCGGGCTAGACCCCGATAACGCTGAGGAATTCGCTACAAAAGATGCTATCCAGGCACTGATCAATCAATGCCAGCACGAGCGAGTTAGTACCATATTGGAAGCTGGACATTTTAGTCATTTTATTGATGCTATGGGTAAATATATCCGTTGCATCACCGAAATAACTAAAATTCCCAGCACCATATTGTAACAACGTGGGAAATACCAGAAATAATAGAGGCAGGTATTACCCTAACTACCAACGTGGTAGAGGCAATTGCCAGGGTAACTACAATGCCAACTATAACCACGGCAATGAGACTTCTCAAAATAATTACCGGTCAAACAGGGGACAGTCCCATTATCAAAACAATAACAGTGGACAGTCCCATTATCAAAACAATAATGCTAGAAGAAACATACCTAACAGAAATATTCGCGTATCCCACAATGACGCGGGAAACACGCAAGACCCTTTAGATACGGAAGAGTAAGCACAAAACATGTGTATACAATTAATTTTAATCTCAATATATTTGTTTCATTTTTTTATGTCGGAACAAATAAAAAATTAACATTTTTAATCGACACTGGTGCAGTCATTTCAATTCTCAAAGATTCAGATGTTCTTAATGACATCGACATCATAAAACATCATAAAATTAACATTCAAGGCATTGATAAAGGAGCAATAAAATCCAAAGGCCTAGCATCTTTAGAGCTTCAGACCACATAATTATCATATTGTACAGTCTGATTTTTCAATACCAAGTGATGGTATTATCGGCATTGATTTCATCAAAAAATTCAACTGCCAAATCGACAAATAAAGCGTCTGAAGACTGGTTGATACTAAGACCAGATAATTTAAAATTTTCTATTTATGTTCCAATAAATTCAAATATCGCTTTCGCAATAGTATTAGCGTTCTTATTTTGAACAGGGATGGCTACCAAATACTTCGTCAAGTCGCATATCAGTGTTACTGTGTATTCGTTACCATTTTCAGATTTTGGTAGTGGACCTATAGTATCCTCTATTACTCTGTCAAAGGCACTCATAGGCGTTTCTGTAATTGTTAATGGGGTCTTGGTATGTTTAGTCGTTTTCGACTTTTGGCATTTTGGATAACTACGTATGTACTCTTTTATTTGACGCGTCATATTTTTCCAATAGAAGTGTCTTTTTATTTTTATTTAAGTTTTTGTAATGCCATTATGACCACCTTGGATAGGATCATTATGATTTTTTTTTTTTTCATTATTTATCATGGTTTACCGGGTTGAGTAGCAGCGCTACTCTCAATGAATTCAATTTTTTATTGCCCATTTCTTTAAAAGTATCTATTGAAATAAATTCAAAGATATTTTCCCACGGTGCCGTTTTGATATGGTGTATGTTAGTATAGCGGCTTGCTTTTCAAGCCTTTGAAAGAACTGACCTAAGTCAAGTTTTTCATTAGTATATAGGTCGCCAATATCCATTCTTGCAATAACTTTATTTCCGTGTTTCAAGTAACACAATTTATTTGTTATATACAAGGCCACTACTTTTCATACCTCGTCATTATTTACAACTTGGTTAACGTTGGGCATAGAAGCATTTGGAGCACTTTGCCTTGTCAAAGTTACTTCGCGCATAAAAAATTTATAGTTTTCTGGATGTAATTTAAGTTTGTATTTCCGATATGTATTGAAGACATCGTTAAGATTTTTTAGCATGTGCTTTTCGTAACAACCAATAACTATTAAATCATCCATATATAGGAATGCTTGGGACGGATCAAGTCCCGAGAATGCGATAGTCAACATTCTCTGGTAATCGCGTGAAGCCTTATGAGCCGTTGCTCGTTGAAAATTACGTTATATTTCTTGAACAAGTTCGATTTGGTGGCAGCTTGTTGGTCAGGTATATCCTCAATTCGATGAATAGGAAATTTGTCGGCCAACAATTTTTTATTTCTTTAACGACAGTCAATAACTAATCGCCATTTCTTGTCTTCTGAGCATGGTAATGATTTTTTCAGAACAATTAGCTATTATATTCAGACACAGATGGTTCAACTATATTGTTGACTATTAGTTTTCCAACCTGCTTTTGTATTTCTTCCATTTGCCTATGCGGGCTCCGGTAGTTTTTGATATATACCGGTTCTTCGTCTTTTAATCTCAATTTTTGTTTGTAGAAATTATTTGATGTGATTGATTCGGTCACAAGTCCGAATACATCACTATATCTGGTGCACAATTTTGTTAATTGATCTTTGAATTGGAGCGGAAAATTTTTAGTTAGCTGGGACATTACAAGATTTTCCTTAGCTATAGGAGTAGTTGGAAGTGAGTCTTAGTTCGTAAATGCTTCTGACTATAAAGTGTTTATCTTTATTATCTTGCCAGAATTGATTGCATTTAGCAAACTGACAACTGTATTTCCATTTGTTGCTAATGTATTTGCAACGAAAAAACCCGGTTGAATTTCCTGATTGGGAATCAACACAACGTCTTCACTTAAGGTGAGATTTATTTGTCGGACTACTTGGGATCTTGCTGGTAAAAAAATTGAGGTGTTACCAGAATTGTATGTTATTGCAACATAAATAAAAAAATTTTAAATTATCTGGTCTTAGTATCAACCAGTCCAGATGCAAATGGAAAAAGTTGATACTAAACGTCTACAGAAATACCTACCGTTCCTTGATTACCTGATAAATTCAGGTAAAACCAATTACAAGTACAAGAAAATTCGGTATTGGATTTCTAATAATTATAGATTTAACCCGAAAATAGTAGATTATGGGAAAGTCCATAAAGATAATAGGTAGCATATAATAGTTTGACAGTTAAAAAGCAAAAGAACAAGGATGCACCCAAGTGGGTACATGATATGTTTACAACAGAAACAATAGAAATAGAGGACTCATACGAGGAAGTTATAGTGATAGAAGATTAGGAGTAAAAACAAAAAAAAAAAAAATACAGAAAATTTATTTTTTTCCCTTACCCATTTATCTGTTTAAGATATTCCAACGTCATAGAGCACACATACACAATTGATCCAGATTTTCGTACTCGCGCTTTTACCGTCTTGCATCTGCATCGTGAATTCATACCCATATATGAATTCGAGTACGAATATATGGATATTTTCGAGCTGAATGTAAGCCCACTACACCATTGATCAAAAGCAGAAAAAAGGGTAGTATTTAACACATTGCCATACGTCACAGTCAAAGAAGTGGCTGAAGATAATTCAATTTTGGGTACGGCAATAATACTACAGGTGCGCCAGCATCGTTAAAAACCTATTTTTGCTACATATTTAAAGAATGACCGACTGGCAAGTGATAGTTGCACAAGTCAATTGTATCAGTCAAGATAGGACAATTAGTCCAAATACCCTTGACAAACACGTCACAATAATTTAAACAACACTTAAGCAAATCCGTTTGCTATTAAAAAAACATTTTGATTCCCTTACAGAAGTGTGCCGCCAAAGCATTCTATATAGAGTGTAGAGACAAATCTGTCTCGGCGTTAGCAAAATACAACATTCAGTTCACTAGAGTATCTGACCTAGGTACAACGATAGTTCTAAACGAAGATACCGTGCATAGACAGGAAAGTTTAAATTTTACAATGGCAGAAAAAATAGCTGCCGACAGGGAATACGTAAGACAAGTTATGTCTTCGGTCCCTGAGTTTGACGGTCATAAGACCTCACTCACTCGCTTCGTTACGGCATTAAAATTGGTCGAACGAACTAAAGGAGACCAGGAGGATTTGGCCGTTGAGGCCATAAAATCCAAAATTGCTGGCTCTATTGCCCATAAAAATGAGACCACAATAATGGGCATAATAAACAAATTAAAACATTACGTAAGAGGCGAATCGACTGACGTCTTAAAAGCTAAACTTATGAATGCCCAACAAAAGGGCAAAACAGCATCAGAATATGCAATGGAGCTTGACGATTTGCGAAAGCAACTTGAAGCTGCCTATATTGACCGCGGGCTAGACCCCGATAACGCTGAGGAATTCGCTACAAAAGATGCTATCCAGGCACTGATCAATCAATGCCAGCACGAGCGAGTTAATACCATATTGGAAGCTGGACATTTTAGTCATTTTATTGATGCTATGGGTAAATATATCCGTTGCATCACCGAAATAACTAAAATTCCCAGCACCATATTGTAACAACGTGGGAAATACCAGAAATAATAGAGGCAGGTATTACCCTAACTACCAACGTGGTAGAGGCAATTGCCAGGGTAACTACAATGCCAACTATAACCACGGCAATGAGACTTCTCAAAATAATTACCGGTCAAACAGGGGACAGTCCCATTATCAAAACAATAACAGTGGACAGTCCCATTACCAAAACAATAATAATGCTAGAAGAAACATACCTAACAGAAATATTCGCGTATCCCACATTGACGCAAGACCCTATAGATACGGAAGAGTAAGCACAAAACATGTGCATACAATTAATTTTAGTCTCAATATATTTGTTTCATTTTTATACCCTCTACCCAAAGTGTAAAAGGGTATATTATTATTATTGCTAAAATGTATGTAACAGGCAGAAGGAAGCGTTTCCGACCCCATAAAGTATAGCTAGAGCTACCAAATTTGGTGTGAACATCCGTCTAGTGTCTACACAGGTCAAGTTTTTTTTTCAAATTTTAGCCACGCCCACTTCGGCCCCCGCAAACGAAAAAAGAAAATTTTAAAATCAATTTACAAGAGCTGTAATAAAGGTATCCAATTGTTATTTGGTAGACCTAATTATATTGTCAAAATGCACTAACTGACTAATTTTATTCAAATCGGACAAGAAACATCGGAGATATAGCCATTTACATTTGGTACTGAATTGCCAAGGCGACATTGGCTGGCAAGAGTGAGCGAGACAGCATGCGTTCGCTGTTGCTGCATGTTAAAGAGAATTTGCATGAAATTTATGGCGATTTCGAGGATATTCTATTTCATTTAATATAACTAATTGGAACAGGGTATACTCAATATCGGCAGGGACGACTTGCTTGCTTCTTTACTTATGTTGTTCACACATTATATGTACGTATATAATCCGTATTCAAAAGTGGTTTTACTTGTTGTCAGTTTTTTCCGTTTTTGTTGGAAATTTTTTAAATCCACTGCTCCAGCATTTTGATTTTTAATTCGCTCAGGTGATTCACAGTTTTAATCAAAGGATTCTGTGCTCTTTTTAAATTTTATTCAGAATGACTTAAGCTATACATAAAAGCTTATGCTGCTTATTGGCAGCTACAAAAAACAGAGGGGTGAAAGGCAAGAGTGAAGTCACATGTTTGGACACTCATTCTTGGTGTGACCAAAATGCAAGCTCAACATAATTGGGCTGGCTTGCCAGCACAATTCGTTTGCGTAAGCTTATATACAGAACGAAATGTATGCATGCAAGTTTGCGTATATACATACAATTGTTCTTGTATATATACTTATAATTATTTATTGCTTGCAACAGAGTGTTACAAGCTGTGCTGATTGGTTTTAATAACGACATGTGAATTCACTACAGTTCACGCACACACATACCTATGCAAAAATTCTTCACCACGCGGTGTGTGAGAGTGACTGAAATATTTTAGTTGTGTTCTTACACAGAAGGAAATTGAAAGAGCGAGATGCCATGCGTTTGCTATATATGTCGAACTAGCTTAAGTAAGTTAAGTAAGCACGGTGGCGTAGTCGGTGGTTGGTGGTGAAGACGTTGAAAGCTATTAAGATGGGTTTTTTCTTCTTTTTCGTTTTTTTTTTTTTCGGCAATGCCGAAGTTAGCTTCTTTGATATTTTTTTATTTTGCATTGCAAAAAAAGTATACTCTCGCAATTTTGGTCTCCTCCGAGACCCTTAATGCTACAGAGCTGAAATTTTGCACATAGGCTTCATTTGCTGCAGGCATTGTTTATCTCGGAATCATCCAGATCGGATGACTATATCATATAGCTACCATAGAAACGATCGGTCGTTGTTTTTCAATCGAATACTACGAAATTTGTATTCTATTAGTTTAATATACTTTCTAACATTTTTGCTCGAATGCTGTGAAGTGATACGGTTGACTTGCTCAACTGTGCCATGCTTTTCACGGAAACCAAACTGATGAAGAGGGATTATGCTTTGTTGTGCTTCTTAAATAGTTTGGCTATGTTTTGTTCTTTCCGGGTTTTGGGATCATTGTGATTATTGATTTTTTTCAACTCTTTACTATCGCGTTGAAGAGTTTGCAGATGTATTGCACGGCAAAGTTCAGATAATTTTTAATAATTGCAGAAATTTCCTCCGTTTGGAATTTTGGTGGCTGACTTTCCAGTGGGGTGCTTAAAAGGGGTAAGCTGGAATGAGTTTAGAGGCGAATTTTGGAGAAAGATCATTTTTAGATGGGACCACTTGCCAGTAGAACATCGTATGGATGAAATTATCTTTGTTGGAGCAGTTATGGTTGGGTGAGCTTTTCACAGCGGGTATTTGGTGCTGGTAGGAGTAAAATTCTCGATGTATTGCGTCTGCGCCATTGCTTCTTCTTGCATAAGCGCTTTTTCTAGAAATCGTGAAGCTGTCCTTAGGCGATACTTTGCATTCTGGCTATTTTACTATACTCTTTAAGCTATACCCATGTAATGGGTGCAAAAAAAGTTTTAAATTCGTGTTATGGGGTTGTCTCAAGAGGAATGGGAAACTGCTCTGACCAACGAATATGCCGAAAAAGAATAAGAATAAGTATACTATTTTCGAAATATAATAAGCAACCCTTGCACTGATTTCGTGTAAAACTTCATTTATTGATTTTCGATGCTGATAATAGTTTAAACTTTAGCGATTTAAAATAAAATTCGCCTAACAAGCAGCAGCAGCGCGCGCACGCTGTCTCGCTCACTCCTGCCTGCCAATGCCGCAGTTGGCGTTTTAGTACAAAACGGATATTAGTTTATCTCCGATGTTTATTTTTCGATTTGGACTAAATTTGGTCATCAGGTGCATTTTGGCTATATTAGTAGATGTGCCAAATAACAATTTGATGCCTTTAATATGGCTCTAGTAATTCGCTTTTTCTTAATTAGGGCGACAAAATCGGGCGTGGCTAAAATTAAAACCAAATTTGATCTGCCTACACACTAGATGGATCTACAAACCGAATTTGGAAGCTCTAGCTAGCTCTTATAGTTTCCAAGATCTCGATGTTCCGGACAGAGAAATGGACAGTGTTGATCATCAAGAATATATATATTTTATAGGGTCGCAAATGTTTATTTCTCTACTCTTATATATCCTATGGGTACAGCGTATAAAAAGAAAGAGTCTTTTCATGTTTTTCATAAGTTGTCGCTTTTTGAAGTTGCATACTTCTTTGTGTTTATAAGACATATTGATACCCTGTACTCATAAAGCAAATTTTTATCTAAATCGGACAAAAAATTTTGGAGATATACGTATATGGGTATTGTACTGAAATAGCAAAAGCAATATTTGCTGGTAAGAGTAAGCGAGATAGCACTCGCTATCGCTGCATGTTAAAGGGAATCTTGTAAATATTGATGTCTATTTCGAGGGTGTTTTATTTCATTTAATACAATTTAATGTTACAGAGTACACTCAATGTCGGCAGGGACGACTTGCTTGCTTCATTTTTTAATTATTTCATGATGACTCATTTTTTCATTCCTTACGAATGAACTGTGTCTTTAACTGTCTTTAACTGTCTTTAACTGTGTCTACTTCAGATTAATCTTGATGGCGTATCTACAAATTGGTGTTATACAAACTGTTGCTTGCTACTTCACTTTCTTTGCTATAATGTGTGAATATTGATTTCCTCCTTCAAAGCTAAGGGGTATTCGGGAAGATTGGGACTCGGAGAATGTGGAGGACCTTGTTGATGGATACGGACAAGAATGGGTATAAGAAATCATAATTTATTGAAAAATCATTGAACATCTTTTATTTTTAGACATACAAAGAGCTCAAGGAGCTTGAATATAGGGCAAACACGGGGTATTTCGTTTCAATAGTAGTAACACAATGGGCTGACTTGATTATTTGCAAAACCCGACGAAATTCGGTTATTCAGCAGGGAATGGGAAACTGGGTGTTAAACTTTGCCATGTTTTCTGAAACTGTCATTGCTCTCGTTCTTTGCTACATGCCTGAAATGAAAATATTACGGATGTATCCCGTTCGGTAAGTTAAATTGTTAATATGATAATAATCATAATTTTACTATTTAAAGATGGTACTGCTGACTTTATGGGATTCCATTTGGATTATGATTCCATAATCATAATTTTACTATTTAAAGATGGTACTGCTGACTTTATGGGATTCCATTTGGACTTTTGATAATTTTCTTCGATGAAGGTCGACGATATCTAATACGTAGAAATCCTGGTGGGTGGGTCGAGCAGGAGACATATTACTGAAAACATAAACTTATATATAAATAAAATTATAATTTTGATAAAGTAATAATTTAGAGATTTTTCTGAAATAGTTATTAAATTCAAAGGTTTTTCTAAAATGGTTAAAAGTTTTTCCTGTGCACTGTGTATTGTTGCTTGGGAACTACTTGTTTCGTTTGACAAATGGGTCCGTACAGACGAAGAAAGAGCACACACTTTTGCAGCAATTGACTGTCACCGCGATCGGACGTACTTTTTATTGCACTCCGCGAGTTCTTCGGTGTCAGCGCAATAAAACAACGCTAAAACAACAAAGTGACAGGGCTCTCAGTCGCCACAGAGACGCCCAACTATAATTATATTGTTATTTGTATCTACAAATAACTAAATTTACTAGTAATGCCAACGCGTCAAGAGATTAACTCGGGCCCTTCTTCACTAGACTCTCGCCAGCAGAAACTACAAGAACAAATTCTTCACCAACAAAACGAGCGTCGGCTCTGTGTGTAACGCAACAATGCGTATTTCTCAGTAGTATCTCCAACTACCACAACTACAACGAGCGCTGAATCCAAAAGTGCAAGTACTAGCAAATTGCTTACACCAACCAGCAACAACAATTTGTCTTGGAGCGCCCAATGCGCTTCACCGTCAAATTCGCTGACACCTGAAGTGTTAATTGGGTCATCGGGTTCGCCGACCGCCGTTAGCGCGCTCACAACAACAACAATTGCAGCTACTGCTCCAACAACAACTCTAACAGCAGCAACGTCTGCAATACCTTCGATCACCGTCCAGCAGACTACCTCAACAAAATCTGCCCATCCAGTGACGGTGAATCCAAAGTCACCTGTTCAGACTGGTATGGACAGATACATTAATATAAACAAGCGAAAGCTTAGCCCTCAGACAAAAAGGGGGCAACACTCCCAAGATGTCGAAAAAGAACATTGTTGAACAAAAAGCATTGGAAAGCAATAGATTCCAAATATTGGCAAATCAGCCGGAATCCCAAGAAGGAGATTCCCAAATTAAACCCTCTGTAGCCAAGCCACCACCATTCTATATCCGTGGTGCAAACTGCACTCTTTTGGTGCCGAAATTGGTAGCGCTAGTTGGTCAAAACAACTTTTATGTGACACCACTCAATAGGGGTAATATAAAGAGGCCAAAGTTCAAGCCAAAAGTGAAGAATTCTATCGTACTATTGAAAAGTACTTTAAGAAAGGAAAGTGTGAATTTCTACACATTCCAACTAAAGAGTGCCAAAGGCCTTCAAGCGGTGATCAAAGCGCATTGAACCAACGGTTCCGACTCAGGAAACAGTTGAAGCATTGGAAGAGAAGGACTTTGAGGTAAAGTCCGTCTCAAACATACTGAACAGAAATAAAGTGTCGCAACCTCTATTCAAAGTGGAGTTACAG
>JAEIGH010000254.1:0-102290 GCA_018903575.1 Drosophila saltans | reverse complement strand
CATGGTTCTCAGACAGCATTTCATTTCCTCTGCATGTCATGCATGTTACGAGCTAGAAGACTCCATGCCAAGGATATCTGACAGTAGCACCTGCCAGCTTTGTTGGATCTGTCTTGTGACTTCAGGCCCCAAGTCAGATTCTCTTGGGGGGCTATTGTAGCGCTGGCTGTTGGTTGTAGAGTAGATTACCTACTTTTGGGCTGAAAGGTTATGGATGTTGCCAGTAATCAGAAAGGGTTAGCAACAGAAGCGAGCTGATCCGAGCCTAAAAAGAAATGTTGCCCACAGATCTCTCTGGTACCGAAAATGGAGATTTTCGCATAGAACATAGAATAGTAAAGGCCAGTTGAATTAGTGGCCAGTGAAAAAATTTCCTCAAAAGGAAAAATAAAATCAATTGTTCTAAAAATCGGCCAATATTAAAGTGGTCGGAAGAAAGAAAAAGAGGAATAAAATCAAATATTTGAAACCTCAACTTTCAAGCGACACTGTATTATACTATATTATTGGAAAAGTAAAATTGGAAAGAATAAAATAAATCAAATCAAATATTCACCGGCTGAAAGGCGATATTATTTTTTTTTTGTTAAGAAAATGGCAAAGCTAGCCAAATTAGTGCCGGTAGTTTAAACTCTGGCATTGCTTTTCTCTTTTTCTTGTTTTTTTGTACGCTCATCCAGGGAGGCAGCCGCTGAGCTGAGTTTTCTCGTACAGAGTTACGACGACCAGCGGCCCCAGTGCAGAAGAGGGGAATATCAAAGTCGAAGCAAGCGAGAAGGGAAGAATTGAGTTGAAGCGCTACAGACTGCGACGATCGGCCTGGGCCATCTCAGTGTAGCTTGCGTGGGCGGTCGAGAGTGAACGGTCTCCGAGAAGAAAAAGAAGGGAGAGGAAAGACAGAAGAACTAAAAGAAACCGGCATACGATGCCCTTAAAATTCTAATTCAATATAAGTTTTCAAATCGGGTAAATTCTATGATAGTGGCGAATTTCTAATCAAAAAAAAAAAAAAAAGAAGAATAAGAGCAAAAAGAGAAAATTTCGATTTGTATAAAAAAGGAAAAAATGCCCCGTTAATCCAGTGGAAAAACTTTTTCCCTCTCTCCTTTCTTTCGGCGCGTTTTTTTTTTTTTTTTTTTTTTTTGTGTCTCTTCAGAATTTATTTTCAGTGAAAGTTAAACAAAAAAAAAATTAAACACAGATCCAGAAATGGAAGCGCTTTCATCGTTGGATTTGGAGAAAAAGGGGTGAGTCGACTTTTTTTAATAATTTCTAATCCCGTCAAACATGACCATCCTTGTTACCAACGAAAATTAATAAAAAAAACTAGAAGGCTGGGCTAACTTCGGCCGTGCCGAAGTTTGTATACCCTTGCAATACACGGCCGATGAAATCTTTTATATTAGTATAAGAAATTCTTAAATTTAGTAAGGAATCATATTAATCAGACAGATTCAATTAAAAATAAAATTACACCTGGATTGCTGCTAGTTTCTGTGATATTTATTGAATATTATAATTTTTGTCCCACAATATTTTCACATACTTAGCCTCCCCACCACGACAAGGTCGCAATCCCCGGGGAGGATTATTTACAATTTATTTAAATACTACAATTTTATTACAACCTATTATCTAAGTGTCTACGGTTTATATTTGAGAAAGATTCCGTCATGATGGCTATAAGGTGTCGCATATGTAATAGCCGTGGCCTCTGGTAAATTGTTATTACACCAAATCCAATCAATTCGAGTTGAATGTTTTGTTGTAGGTTCATTCAATATTGCAGAGAGACCCCTTCTATTAAGTTAGACTTCCAACTGATCTGTGTTTGTTGATCGGCAAATGTTAAAGTCTCCTATTACCACTGCTTTATTATTAGCTCGCAGAGTTTGAACTCTATCCAAATCATTTATAATTTCAGTTCGAAATCTTGTTATAGGAAACTGTGAATATTCCTTTAAACAATTAAAAATGATGTGTTGAAGTATGTGAAGGCAATCGACTGATAAACTTCTCTGGGGTTTAATAGATTTTGGGTTTCAAATAGGAACTCTATATTTTGCAAAATTCCGTGTCTTGCATAAACTAGTATTCCATTCTTTGAAATACCATCAACTCGATTGCCATCAATTCTCTTCACAATGTCGAAATCTCTAAGAGAATACTCTTCAGCTGGAAAAGTCCAGGTTTCGACCAAGCATAAAAAGTCTGCAGAGGAAATATTTCGGTCGTTGGCTATGTCTTCGTAGTGTGCACGAAGAGATTCCACATTATGGTAGTACAGAATGACATTTTCAGATCCGTTTGTTAAGCAATTATAATGCGTATGCAAAGCCTTTTCTACTCGAAGCTTATGAAGCTCCAACCCACATAAAGCGAAGCTCGACTAATTATACCCTGTACCCATAGGGTAAAAGGGTATATTAAAGTCGCTAAAATGTATGTAACAGGCAGAAGGAAGCATTTGCGACCCCATAAAGTATATATATTCTTGATCAGCATCACCAGCCGAGTTGATTGAGACATGTCTGTCTGTCCGTCCGTCTGTCCGTCTGTCCGTCTGTCCGTCCGTCCGTATGAACACCTAGATCTCGGAGACTATAAAAGCTAGAGCCACCAAATTTGGTGTGAACATGCGTCTAATGCATACACAGGTCAAGTTTGTTTCAAATTTTTGCCACGCCCACTTCCGCCCCCGCAAATCGCGAAAACGTATTACTAGAGCTGTATTAAAGATATCGTATTCTTACTTGGCGCACCTAATAATATACCCAAACTGGACCAGCTCACCAAGTTTTGTCGAAATCGGACAATAAATATCGGAGATATACCTATATGAGTTTTGCACTGAAATGCCAAGGCAACATTGGCTGGCAAGAGTGAGCGAGACAGCATGCGTTTGCTGTTGCTGCATGTTAAAGAGAATTTTGCATGAAATTGATGACGATTTCGAGGATATTTTATTTTATTTAATATAACTAGTTGGTACAGGGTATACTCAATGTCGGCAGGGACGACTTGCTTGCTTCATTTTTCTTTGCAGATGCACTGCGACTTTGCTGTAGGTTGCGCCTTGGCTTTTATGAATGGTAATAGCCTCAGCAGGAACAACTGGAAATTGCTTCCGATCAATTGAAGCGTGATCTGATCTTCCACACTGGAAAACCCGAGATACTTTTTGAATTGGAGTCCAATTAGGGTGGGGAATGTCTCGAAATTTGGATCTGGCAAGCGCACCAACCGATGTTTCGGTGAACTGAATCCATAAAGTAGTAACTACGCCATTTATTCTGTTTTGATCAATCTGCATTAACTGACCAGTCGCTCCATTTACAAGACCATCACTTGTGTCAATATTCACAGTCACCATGTACTTAGCTAACGTTTTTAAGTGCAGGGAATAGGCAAGACCTTGAGTCTTCGTTGGTTTCATATTTTGCGCGTGTTTCAAGGTATTTTGCCTATTAGCGGATGTCATGTTTGCTGCCTTGATAGTATCGATGGCAGTGGAAACAAATTCCTCTGTGTTTATTTGGGCTAGTTTCATGCTGTTGTAATGGGAGACTTCTTCGTTGGAACAAAACTAGTGTATGGCATCAGAAGGAACTTCACTCAGGGATACAACTCTTTGTTTAAAGAGATCAATGTCTGAATTTGTCATATTGGCTTCGGACATATTGTTTAATGCAACAGCAAAATCGCGATCACCGCGCTGACGCATTATTTCTGTGAGCAGAAATTAGATTAGTTCCAGCTAGAGCACTGTATGGATTATTAGTCCTCTCAGAAAAGATCCAACTGTCGCCAAGAGGAGAAAGCTGCTTTAAATCTCCAAACACTATTATAGACACTCCTCCAAAGTATTGATCAGGATTTCTAAATATTTGTCGCAGCCTTTGATCCAAATAAGATAGCATTTTCGCGCCGACCATGGAAATCTCATCAGTAATAATAAGTTGAAGGTCAATCAGTTTACAATGGATAGTGTTTAATGCATCATTGCCCAGGAGTCTTAAAGCCCCTGACGACTGATTTATAGGTAGGGAGAATAGGGAGTGTAATGTTAGGCCCCCAATACCAAAAGCAGCTTTTCCAGTTGGAGCGCGCAGTAGGACCTTGGCTGAATCGGTTGCACCAGGTAACTTGGTCGCTCTCCAGGTAATCGATTGGTATATAGTCGATATTAAACGACAGCCCCGCCACCAACATACTCATAAAAGGTTTTTTTGGCACACACATTGTGCATCACATGAGCATAGTAGTGACGTTGCTTACAATTAAGAGAGCGAACAAGGGCGCACAAATCACTTTCAGGCACCAATGGGGGAAGCTTGATTAGGCGAATTCCGCCTTCTTCTTCTAAGTCAGTATTAACCATAGCTTGCAAATAACTGTTGACCGTTTTTCTTTCTGCGCTCTCGTTGCGAGCACAACCGAAATACTTCATACTCTCTCGCTCTCGCTCTGAGCAAGAGACTCATGCTGTCTTCATTTGTGTTTTCTGTTGAGTTCTTTTCTTTGAGCGCTTTGTATTTTGGTCTTTCAATGAGCAGTGCGTAAAGAGCGAAGCGAGAAACGCTCGCACAATGAGACTCAGCAAAAGACCGATTGACCGAAAAACTCAACGCAAACGGTCTTTACGGTTTACTCACACACTCAATCCACGATCGCATATCATATATTTCGTTTGACAATCAGACGCTTAACGATTTGCTTGCCTGTGCGTGTGAATGTATACCAATACATACGCAAAAGACTTTTTGCTTCACTAAACACGACGAAACGGTCTTGGAACAACCAGAACAAAAAAGTAAAGAACAAAACGTTTTCGCTCCGAGCGCGAGCGATCTCATTTAAGAGCCGATAAATCGGTTGCTCGCTGAGTCTTTTCGTAAAGAGTCAGTAAAAGACACTTATTTGCAGACAACGAGAAACGGTCGACAGTTATTTGCGAGCTATGGTATTAACATATTCCTCATGCAACAGATTTACGTTTTGATCAACACTTGGCACTGCAAGAGCCCTGAACTCGTCATCTAGAAATTGGCTAGCTGAAACTTCTTCAGAATTGCTTTCTTCTTCATTATTACGCTGCAATTCTGCAAGAACTTCTTCTAGTTCCATGTCATCGAACACATCAAATTTTTGTTTGTTGGCTTTTATCCGGGAATTCTGGACCCGGAACGTGTGTTCGTTGTCATTTCTTATAAGTTCGGTCTGCTCACATCGCCAAGGAAAGAAAAGCATTACATTTTCTCTGAAGTAGTCGGCTGGTGAAGAATTAAGGCTGAAGCGCCGCCATCTAATTATTTTTGGCCTCGAAGCTTAACAGAGCCATTTCCATCAAGCTGAGCATAACTTGAGTTAGCTTCATTTCCTCCATCTTCGCCTCCATCTTCTTCAATTTCTTCGTAATTCTCACTTTCTGGTGCTCGTCTTGTTGATTTCTTCAAATCGTAAAAAGCTGCATATTCCGCCAAGCATATTTCATTCAAGGAAGCATGTCGCTGAATATATCGGTCTATTAAACTTGGCACAAAGATATCAGTTGAGTCCTCGGGTAGCTCATCCAGAAGTCTTCTAGGCTTAACCATCCGAACTCTCTTATCGGGGTGGGACGTGTTGATAAATATTTCCGCACTATCTGCCTCGGACATATGCAGTCCCAAAATATTATAGGCAGCTTTCTGTGCTCATATCTCTGTGCCATTAATAAATTTATTACCGAGATGTTGCAGCTTTCTTTTAATAGAGATATTTCCCTGGCCAATCTCAGCCATGGCTTCACGAAGCAATTGAGACACGCCCCTGTTTGACTTGTTAATGTAGTTAATTATATAACTACAACAGGCATAAGCGTCTAGGATAAATTGAATATCCATATTTGCTCGGTGTAACCGTAAAATATCTCTATTATAAGCGTTAAGCAACCTGACACTGAATGCTCGGCGAAGGAAAACTTGTGGTTTGGATATACTGGATCTTAGAGCAAGCTTATAACCCTCATAGGTGGTACCAAGGACGGACAAAAAATGTTCAAAATTATTAAAACTATCAGCTTCTTCCTCAGAGCTGACCTTAAGGTATTCTTTCACTTTTTTGAAGAGGTTTTTGCGTTCTTCAATATTAGCCTCCTCATCTTCTAAAGGAAACAATATTTCAGTTTGAGGCATAGGCGGATATGGTATGTTAAACCGACAAAATTCCTGACCCCGAAGCTCCCTTAGGCATGATGCGCTGTGTCTGTGGCGCTGGTAACGAAGTACATCCTGCAACTCATTATCGACTCCGTTGGTGGTAATAAATCTATCGATAAAATTAACCACCTGCTCAACATTAGAGGTGTCTCCATTATCGAGTTTTGGAGCACCCATGGGAGTGGGGTGACCCTCTGTGCTGGAACTCAATTCTCCAATAATAGTGCGAACGTTCGACTTCCCCAAAATTTTCGGATTTGAACAGTTTCATCAATTCTCGCAATCTATTATCAAAGTACCGAGAGCACGTCACTGGGTCAGATCGGATTAACCGAGCTTTTTCAGAACTTGAGAGGTTAGCAGCTTCCTCCTCACTAATAATATTGTTATCTAAAACTTGTGAAAGAATTACCAAAAGCTCATTCCATTTGGTTTCAGCTGCGGATAATGTAATAAAAAATGTGGGCAACCCAAATTGTCTTATCATAGCCAGGACTTTCTTCTTTTCGGCTTCCCAGTGAGCTGGCGCCGATCTTAAGCCTTTAAGAATTTGATATCCATCGTCATGTTGAACCAAATTGTCTACATATCTACACATCGCGCATATTTGCCGCTGTGACATTTGGACCAGATTTTTTATACCCTTGCAAAAAGGGTATATTAATTTTGGTCAGAAGTTCGCAACGCATAGAAGGAAGCATCTCCGACTATATAAAGTATATATATTATTGATCAGCACGACGAGTTGAGTTGATGTAGCCATGTCCGTCTGTCCGTCTGTCCGTCCGTCTGTCTGTCTGGATCAACAGCTTCTCCTCCGAAACCCTTAAAGTTACAGAGCTGAAATTTTGCATCTAGGCTTCTTTTTGCTGCAGGCATTGTATATCTCGGAATCATCCCGATCGAATGACTATATCATATAGCATATCATATAGAGTTAAACCTCCATAACTTTGTTGTTTTTAAATCAAATATTACAAAATTTGTTGTTTATGAGTTTGGTATACTTTCTAGCATATCCACACCAAGTTTAATTAGAATCGGTTGACTATATCTTATAGCTCCCATAGGAACGATCGGTCAAGAATATTGTTTTAGAGCAAAAACTTGGGTGTTTTTAAAATGATTGTTACGAAATTTGGTATTTGGAAGTTAAGTATATATAGAAATGGATGTACTAAGCTTCAGCCAAATCGGTTGACTATATGCTATAGCTCCCATAGGAACAATCAGATCAAAAAATTTTTTTTGTCAAATTACATTTTTTTCTTAAGCCACGAACATTTAATGAAGATTTGACTTCTTTTATATGCTTTCTAAAGTAATTGTAAATATGTAATTGTTAAATAACAGTTTGCAAGGGTATACGAACTTCGGCACGGCCGAAGTTAGCCCATCCTTGTAGTTTCTAAGACAAATGGATATCAAATTCTTAATTCGCTCAAGCTCGTAGCGCTTATACATATAAAGGACTTAAGGGACTACAGCGCAACGACGATCATAAAGACGGATTTGGGAACGGGCTTTTCGGACATAAATTGTGCTAGCTTTAAAAATCTGACCGCAGGAAATTGTGGGAAAAGAGAGTTCTTCTGCGTCAACGTCTAACGTTAAATCTACTGGACGCCGTCCTTCACCGGGAGCCAACGCAATACGACTAGTGATTGCATTTTGTTCTATGACATTGTTATCTAGTAAAGTTTCATGGCCGCCAGGATTGATGACTTCATTATCTCCTACGCTATTTTGGTTATCATTGGGGGAATTTATTTGACCAACAAGTTGATCGACAATTGACCTATCGGCTTCATCAGCAATAAAGGGGACTTCTTCGGCGTTGCCAATTTGAGGAAGCCAGTTATCGGACAAGGTAATGCCATGTTTTCTCCAAAGCTCGGTGTTTACCATATACTGGACAGCATTAAAAATTTTAGCAGGACGGATGGTTTCGGTCATAAAATTGTGATTATATTCTAATTTTCGTTTAAGATGGACTCGGACAGTGTGGGTATTATCAAAAGTGCGCGGAAGCGCTGTCACGGTATCGGAAACAGATATGGAAATATTAACAACAGCACCTCTTATGCCACATTGCCGTTCATATCTAAGTGATACAACTCGCATAAATGGAATTCGTGGCGAAATGAAACGTTCTTCAAGGCATGTAAGTCCTTTAAGACAATCGGGGACTTCGGGAAAATCAAAACCATTGGCAAGACAAATTGAAGGAATTTTACCTAACGAAATGCTTTTGTGGCAGGTCAAACAAAATAGATATTTATCAGACTGACTCGGAAACTTCGATGATAAGTAAAATGCGTTGCCCACATTTAAATTTGAAAATTTTAAAGAAATAGATAACTTGTGCAAACCACGTACCTTATCTGGGAACCATGTCCCTCCACAGCATATGCAACGTTCCGTTGGTCCTTCCCTGATTTTTCGTGCGTATTGTGTAGTTGCTCTTTCGCTTCTTCGTCGGCGTTCCGTATCTCTGGCATATTCTCGCTCCTCTGGCAGTAGTGCTGCTCTAGCTATAATGTTCCGTTGTGATTGCCTTCTGGACTCCTCTAAACGATTTTGCGGGTTTCCTCTGTATGTAGTTAGTCGTTCCTCGGCCATTTCCTGAAGTTGCTGCACCCTCTGTCGTATTTGCTGTCGTGTTTCCCTCCGCTGCGACGAGTTCACAATTTGTTCCCTAGCTCTTGTGGTTGCGTCGTCCCTCCTTATACGGCGCCTCTGAGCGTCTCGTTCTCTCTCCTCTTGGCGTAGCTCAGAAATATTTCGACAACATATTTCTTGCAACAGGATCGTTTCTCCGATCTGATCGAGCTGCCGCATGCCGTATTTGTTCAGGTAACCGATATTCAGGGTTCTGTCGACGTTGAGCTCGCATTGCCGTATTTCTCTCCTGCTCTCGTTGCCTGGTATCCGAATCTACTCTGCGCTCTGAATGGGCTGCCGCATCCCGTATTTGTTCAGGTAAACGGTATTCGGGGTTCTGTCGACGTTGAGCTCGCTTTTCGGTATTTCGCTCCTGCTCTCGTTGCCTGGTATCCGAATCTTCTCTGCGCTCTGCATGGGCTGCAGTATTCCGCTCCTGCTCTCGTTGCCTAGTATCCGAATCTTCTCTGCGCTCTGAATGGGCTGCCGCGTCACGAATTTGTTCAGTCTCTCGGCAGAGCGGATCCTCCCTCCGCTGGAAATGTGCGTTTCCATCTTGAATGCGCTCTGCAGCCCTATAACGCAAACTGCGACGCCTTTGAGAATGATTCAACGCGTCCCGTTCGCGTTCCATTTCTCGTAATTCAACATTGGCTTCACGTACAGCGGCAATAAGATGAACATGGCGTGTATTTATTTCAGCTACATTTCGTTGATAGTGGGCTCGGCTGCGTTCTCGTGCGGCCCGTCGTCGTGTCTCTTGCGATGAGGAAGATACACGTGGCACTTTAAATAGCTATAGTTCGAAAAAAAAATTGCAGAAGGAACACAAAATTAAGACACTAATATTTAAAACTTTAACTTTTTGTTAGAAAATCACAAAATGCCGGTGTTTCTGCATTTTTTACGTTATAAATTCCGAAAACAAATCGCACTTAGAATTATATTATTTTCTTTTCATAAACAGAGTTCAGCTTACCTTTTTTGTAATCTTTGGATTTAAAGAAACTTTTAAGATATATTCACTTTATCACTTTATATTAAATTCAGTTTTGACATTCACTTTAAATTACCAATATTATTTACTTTAAATTACCAATTTTATTCACTTTAAATTATTATTACTTTCACTTTGAATTATTATAAGTTTCACTCTAAATTATTATTACTTTGGTATTTACTGTTGATCGCTTTATATTATGTTTACTTTTTGTTATTGTTCTTTTACTCAGTATGTTTTTGTTTTGGAGGTGTTCGAATTAACGATGCTATCACTTCAATTGTTGAAATTGACTAAACCGCGAAATAAGAACTGAATATATATTATCCAGACAACAGGTACTTAAAGCGGTGGGCGGAGGTACCCTTCTTAAAAAATAGCCCTTTAAAAAGGTCAACATTTAGGATATAAAGGCTTAAAATAAAAATGTCCTGAACATTGCGATCTACATTTTAATCAATGCGTACATGTACCTGCACATTTGTGGTAAAAAGAAAGAACACCTGCACTTTACGATTCATTTGTGCAAAATGTGAAATCACAAGTAAAGTAAAAATTTACCTGAATGTTGTTTAACTTATGACTGAACACCGGTGCATGCCAAAATTGATTTCATTGTTATTATGGGAATTCCTAGTTACACTGATCTGGCATATCCAGGTAATAAAAACACATACAAGGAATCACTGCTGACCATAAAAAAGCATTGTAAACCTTTTTTTTTTATACTAATAATTATCATTGTTATGTGAATGGTTCTTCGATTTTAAAATGTATTCCAAAATTTTTGATTACAATCATTTAAAAGAACAAAGTTATTAATGTTAACACTAGTTTCGACCAAAATAGTCAACCGATTAAAATTCTAAAAACTGAATTCCGCGACAATCACTTGGAAAACAACCACTTTGTTGATGTACTGTATTATTAACCGATCTCCCCTATGGGAGCTATATGATATAGTCAACCGATTTTAATAAAACTTGGTGGATATGTGAAGAAGCGCACAAAACTCAACTACAACAAATTTCGAGATATTTAATTGAAAAACAACAAAGTTATGGAAGTTTAATTCTATTCTCGAACGATCGTTCCTATGGGAGCTATATGATATAGTCAACCGATTCTAATTAAACTTGGTGGATATGTTTTAAAGTATACCAAACTAATTTTGTAATATTTGATTGGAAAACAACAAAGTTATGGAGGTTTAACTCTATTCTTGACCGATCGTTCCAATGGGAGCTATATGATATAGTCATTCGATCGGGAAGATTCCGAGATATACAATGCCTGCAGCAAAAAGAAGCCTAGGTGCAAAATTTCAGCTCTGTAGCTTTAAGGGTTTCGGAGGAGAAGCTGTTGATCCAGACAGACAGACGGACGGACAGACGGACAGACGGACATTGCTACATCAACTCAGCTCGTCGTGCTGATCAATAATATATATACTTTATATAGTCGGAGATGCTTCCTTCTATGCGTTGCAAACTTCTGACCAAAATTAATATACCCTTTTTGCAAGGGTATAAAAAAAATAAAGCCCAAAAAATAAAAATTAAAAAAGGCGGAATAAATTTGAGAGAGATCGAGAATAAATGAGAGAGAATGAAGACAGAACAAGGAAGGTCAAAGAAAGGAAATAAGGAAAGAAAAAATTATAAAAGAGAATAATAGAGAATTTTATTGAAAGTGAAGAGAAAGGCCGCCATCACCGAAAGTACCTTAACAAGGAAAAGAAAAAAAGAGGATTGAATTGTGTTAGAGAAAATTTTGTACAAATCGCCCTAATTTTAAAGTCCGAATTATTTATAACAACCTTCATGAGGATCAATAATGAGTCACTCCAAATAATTTAAATTTCTCCTGGTCGAACGAAATTAATTCTGTAGCAACAAAAATATTCGTAACTATAATAATTTTTAATAATAAGCAACTCGATCCAACTGAGATGTTAACTAGAAATAATTTGCCTAATAATTAGTAATTCTATTTATAATGTTTAACAAAACGTTTTTATTTATGGGACTCCCATGGGCCATATATTAAATTCGCTGTACGATTTAATAGCTTAACCTCTGATGACTTCGAAACAAAAGCAGGTGTACCTCAAGGCAGCGTGCTGGGTCCAACACTTTATATTTTGTACACAGCGGACATACCAACAAGCCCTACACTCATCAGATCTACTTTCGCCGATGACACGGCTATCCTCAGCAGCTCCAAATGTCCGATCAAAGCTGCTGAGCAACTGGCAACCCATTTAAAGGAAATTGAAGTGGCTAGCAGATTGTCACATCCGTGTAAATGAACAGAAATGCAAGCACGTTACGCTTACCCTCAATAGAAGAAACTGCCCATCATTGACGCTTACCAACGTGCCAGTGCCTCAATCCGACGCACATCGACAACATCGAAACCATATAAATGGCACAATCCAAGGTTCTCAGAACCATCACAGCATCAGCACCTTGGTATATTCGAAATAAAAATGTACAGAAAGACCTACACACATTCCCAGCGTAATAACCGAAATAAAGGTACAACTTAAGTACACCGCTATACTGCAGGCGCACCCGAATACCCTAGCCAAATCATTAACCCGAGTACGTGAAAGTACTCGTCTTCAACGAAACGACCTCCTAACCCTTTAGTAATTAATGTAGCATCTTTTAGATGTTAGGTTGTGTTAGATTAAGATAAGCCTAGAAAATTGTTGTTAGTCTTATAAGCCTATATTAGAGACCCAACAAATAAAACGTTAAAAAAAAAAATGATTGAAAGACTGCACAAAAAGGAACTTCTGCCGAAGGAATCTCTAAACACTCAAGGAGTTATATCCAAAACATCGACTTGGACCAAAGTGTGCCGATTTTCTGAAAGAATTTAGTGGGAGCATATTTCCAAACGGAATTCGAATGTGCTATGCCCCTTTGCTAGTCCCCCAAATTCTTCAGTTCACTCTTTGACTTTAGTCGAAAACACAGGTGAAAAAGTTTACGGTGCAAATTGTTAATTAAATTTCCTTATGAATTGGCTTGAACTGTCCTGGAAAAAGAGAGCAATCTATGGAATAAGTGTGCACATGAAGACTGTAGAAAGTTCGTAAAACGAAAATTAGTTATTTTAGGCGAGATCTGACACCGATTTATTATTAACACAGTCTCGAAGAGGGCACCAAAGGTGGTGGACGTAAGATACAGCAGGACTCAACCGAAGTGTCAACTAGTTATACTTCGAGTGAAGAAGTTTTAATGAAATATGCTGTTGCGGAAGTCGGAGGATCTGCCAGTGATCGAAATCTGTAAAATATGAGCCTCGTTCTCAGTCGACTTTCAATTCCAATTGTCGTAGAAATTTTAAGGTCGTCGGTAGCAACGTATTAACCCAAAGGCACCTCAGGCTCTTGAGAAGGAATGCTATTAAAGTGCCCAGAGACAACGCTCGCGCCATTCTGTTTGCTGAAAATTACTACAAAAACAAGAATTATAAGAATAACTATCCCATAAGTTTTGACAAGGGAAGCCATGCTTCAAAGTTAACCGGACAGTGCCTCAATATCAAGTTTATCAATATTGAGAGGATGTGTAGTCTCCAATTAACAAGATATTTTAAATTCCAAATTGTTGTAATAAATTTTTTTTAGCTTTCCTCATCTACTTTGGGAGAAGGTTGGCTGCTTTTTCCAAGGGAGTGGCTGCTTGCTGGGAGTATATGGCATATGCCAAATGGTTGAAGTTATTAATAAGAACTGTTTCCTTACAAATGGATTGGTAGAAGTAGATCTGAAATATAAATTGTACTACTCAAAGAGCGAAACATTTGGTGTTCTGCATCTAGAGTATCGCTAACAGTCTCTTTCAGGTCTTCTGGAGTATCGTTCGTATTTTCGCGATTTTCTGGGATTTCTTGATCCTTATTATCAATAGGGTCCATTGTAAATATCTTACTGATTTTCAGACCTTTCTAAAACAAATTAATATTTCACTGATCTTCAGACTTTACTATTAGAAATAATTATTTTACCGACTTTTCCAATAAGCAGAAATAAATTAATATTTTACTGGTTTTTCGGAATTTTATAAAATAAATTTTATATTTTACTGATTTTTCAGACTGTACAAATAAATTCAGTTGTTACTTGTGATGAGTTCAAGCGTAAACTGACTATATTCAATGCTAGAAATCGGCATGTTAACCTACTACTCAAAATCATCAAAATCAAGGACTACTATTCAAATTATTTGCTGACAACTCAATCTGCCAAATGTTTCAATGATTAATACACAGAACAGCAACTGGAGCAGGAGCAGTTAAATATTTATAAAATATTATCAATCATCTAGAAGCCAATTTTAATCAACTTTCTCCCTCTTCGATTACGATTGGATTGACACAAGGGGATATATTAAAATATAAATCACCAATCATTAAATTCCTATATGAAGCCTTCGCCACGACTACACATCCTCTTAATATTGATAAACTTGATATTCAGACACCGTCCGGTTAACTTTGAAGCCATGGATATGAGCTTCTTGTGCTATTGATAAGCGTGGATTCCCTTGTCAAGACTTATGGGATAGACATTATTCATGCATTCCGACAGTTCCTTCTACCATTTTATATATGTAGCCAGCGACGTCATTTGCTCAATGTTATTTTTTATTTTCATTCATCATATTAATATTGTTTTGTATTATTGTATTACGTTAGCGAACTTCGTACCGCCTAAAAGTCAAAGAAAGTCGTGTTAACTTTTACCTGAACCAATTTAGGCTTTCATGAACGTAATACATTAATACAAAACAATATTAATATAATGAATGAGAATAAAAATTAAAAAAAAAAAAAATAATTAAGTTTTCCAAACACATGTCATAAAAAAAATCATTGAAAACTATGTTGTTCAGGATGGGATATACTCTGATTAATTTATTAATCGGATTTTCATTCAAGCACCTTGTGGTAAACGACATTCTTCGTTTTTTGGCCAGGTGCAAGAACAAATAATCCTGATGGTTTGCCGACACGTGAGCATGACACGTAAAATTGACCATGAGAAAAACACGAATTTTCTAGATTGAGGCCACAAATAGTTTTTTTTTAGGGAAGGGGGAGAAGAAGGGAATAAATTCTTTAAACAAAGGATACTGTTGGGATCCACTTTAAATTTTTTGGTATCGATGGGTGAATCATATTGCTCATCAGTTTTTTTTACCAAACACGTTCCATTGCCAGTTTTGGTTGTTTAAATTTCTAACCATGATAACTACCGAGTTGTAAATTGTGCGGTAGTAAACCAGGCACATCCAAGGAGTTCAAAAATTCAGTTCGATAATTAGTAGCTTCTTCTTCGTTTGCTACACTGTTGATAGATTTGAATAAATGCAGAGTACCTACGATTTGATTTCGAATTATAAAATCGAGTTCATCTACATCTTTATTTTTAGCCGCCAAAATTGCTCACTCACTTAACCATTTAGTATTTTTGTGGTTAGCAATGATATCCGGAAATACTTTGTTGATAAGCTCACTTTTTGATGAGACGAAATTGCAAAAATTTAGAGGCAATGAAATAATTCCGCTCGATTGGTCAACAGAAACACGGCCATTATCGATATTCAGCAATTGCATAAAACAAGAAAGAGTCGCTCAAAATTATATAATACTCTTTGCATTTCTTTCTGCTCTTTTTATCTCCTGGCATCTCTACTTGTTCCTCATCAATTACTTTCAATAAATCGTTTTCTTCTAAAAACGCCCTTACTCGAAATTTCCAGATCGAATATTTTTCGCTGTCGAATGGTTTTATGTTTCTTTTTACTTTACCCATTTTTTCTTCTCTTGGGATGCCCAAGCGGCCCACCATCTAAGTCCTATGTACTAAGTACTGTCAAAAAAAAATTTTTTTTTTTCTGGCATGCACTAAAAACAGATTTTTTTTTCTACACAAAAACTCTACATTATTTTATTAGTCTTTATTTAACACAAAACCCATCATTTATTTTAACACTAGCTAACCCAGGCGAACTTCGTCCCCCCTAACATTCAAAGAATGTCGTAATAACCTTTAGCTGAACTAATTTAGGCTTTGATAAACGTAATACAATGATACAAAACAATATTAATATGATGAATCAGCAGATAGATCGTTCAACAATGCAACTCTCATATTTACAGAGAGTTGAAGTTTGTTTACATATCGCCACAGATTTGATGCTTTAAGGCATCTTCTTGATTTTCATTTTTACCTATATCTAAATTTCATGTTTTTCTCCTAATCTATACCTTATATTTACATCCTACGCTATACTTCATAATTATCATCTACCAACTACCTTATTTCCCTATATTCCAATATTTTCTCCTACAACTAACTTATTTAATTTATTACCCTATCCTTAAACCTACAGCACCTCCGCCAACACCCGTGCTCGCCCCCTCTCCGTTCTAATGCGAACTCGGCCGATCCACACCACCCGTGCTTGTCGGACACTGCGAGTGGCCACCCAATTTCCTCCATCTGTTGAGTGCAGGCATAGGTGGCGCCTGCCGTTCCGCCGGTGCCGATATTTGGCGTGTCAGACGCCGCGGATCCCGTGGATGTGGCTGCTGTGAGGGTTGCCCTTTTTGGCCCTGTCAGGCTGGAGGCAGTTGTAATTGTTGTTGTTGCTGCTGTTTTTGTTGTCCTTTTTGGCCCTGGCAGGCTTGGGACTGCTGATGTGTCTCTTACGGTTGTTGTTGCTATGGAGCTTGTGCCGGCTCTTCAAATTGGAACACCGTCGTGGCCCGGTGCATCCATACATCCCCCTGGCGCTCCGACTCCACCCACTGGTCCTGCCGCGGCGGTCCAAGGTTGTCGTCTGTGTCCGTGTGATGGCCTTGGTCGTCATCCATCGATTCCTCCGTAGCCTCCTAGCTTACCAGAAAGCCGGATTGACCGCGGTCTCTGGCGATGGTGCCCCTTTTGGCCTACAAAATTCATTGTAAAACGCCTCATTGACCCTTACGTGAGGCGTGGGTGGCCTTGCTGGCTGCCATTGCCCAGCCTCCTCTTCTTCCTCCGACACAAGGTCTACGACCTCATCCACCTCTATCTGTGGTGCCTCCACCGGCCTATCTCCAATCTGTGCCCCCATCCGACGCAACTCCTTTTATACTTCTGCAAGTAGTCCCGCCAGGCTGTCGGCGTCTATGCCTTCGTCCTCAAAATCCTCCTCATCGTCCTCCTCTTCTTCCTCGTCACTCCCCACGTCCTCTTCCTCTCCCTCTGGGACCGGATCGTCGCCTCCGACACATATGGCGATGCCAACTATTGCAAAGCCTCCTCATTTGCGTTATTCTTTCGTGTGCTCATGCTGAAAGATGTTCTAAAGTGATTTTCGTTTGTGGCAGAACGCTGCTTACGCATCTTCGGCTTTCGTTGCAATTTCGTGTGCATTATCACCCACGTTGTGCGTGCATTTCGTACGCAATCACACCTACACTGCGAATTCGCCACACCTGTGCGTGTGATTTTGCGAGTGCACTTTCTCAATTTATGTATGCGTTTGATATTGCGAATGCAATTTCTCTTTTCTTTATGCGTATACGCATAAATTGACCAATTGCTGATCTTGAATTTAATATTTTTTTTTATTACACTGAGTACGTGCGATTCTTACAGTTTTAGAGCCATTGTAACCCCGTAAAGGGTATATTAAAGTCGCCAAAATGTCTGTAACAGGCAGAAGGAAGCGTTTTCGACCCCATAAAGTATATATTCTTGATCAGCATCAACAGCCGAGTCGATTGAGCCATGTCCGTCTGTCCGTATGAACACCTAGATCTCGGAGACATTAAGAGCTAGAGCTACCAAACTTGGTGTGAACATCCGTCTTATACCTAGGCAGTTGAAGTTTGTTTCAAATTTTTGCCACGCCCACTTCCGCACCCGCAAATCAAAAAAGAAAATTTTAAAATGAGTTTACTAGAGCTGTATTAAAGATATCGAGTTCTTATTCTATAGGTGGACATAATTATATAGACAAACTGTACTATCTGACCAAATTTCATTCAAATCGGACAGTAAACATCGGAGATATAGCCATTTGCATTTTGTACTGAATTGCCAAGGCGGCATTGGCAAATAAGAAAGAGCGAGACAGCATGCGTTCGCTGCTGCTGCATGTTAAAAAAAAACGAAGTTCCCGTTTTTAATTGATTGCGATTTCGAGAGTATTTGAACTTTTGTTTAATGCCTATGCAAACTAAGATAGTTTAAAATTTTTGCCACGCCTACTTCCGCCCCCGCAATTTAGAAAAAACGAATTACTAGAGCAGTTTTGACGGAATCACATTTTTATTTGGCACATCTATTAATGTGGCCAAAATGCAACACCTGACCAAATTTAGTCGAAATCGGATAACAAATATAGGTGATATATGTAATGTTTCAGTTTCTGGCCAAGATGTATAAAACCAATCGAGGGCGCACGCTTAATTTTTTTTTCCGGCTCTTGCTCGTCGGCTAGTTGGTCTGGTGGTTTTGCCCTCGATCAGAAGGGCCTCCTTTATCTCTCTTATTCAAAAATAAATTTTATAAAAGCGTGCTAGACAAAATGCTAAACCGGAGGAAAAAAAAAAATGCATAACCAAATGAATTTTAACATTAGCTTGACATCGTCTTGTCGACTAGACTCGATCCTCTGATGTAGTTGAGGATCGATTTGCCCTCCCTGCCTAGGCCATCTCGGACCAATTCGTCAGAAAATTAAAACAAGTGAGATGGCCCCTTTGCAAAGCGTCAACTACTAGCTACATGGCCCACGGGAGTCCCATCAATAAAACCGTTTAGTTAGACATTATAAATCAAAAATATTAATTATTAACTAAATTATCTCTAGTGGACATTCTAACTAGATCTAGTTGATTATTATCAATAATTGTTATAACTCCGAATCACTTATTACTACCGAATTAATTTCATATAATCTAGAGAGATTTAATTTACATGGAGTGACTTATTATCGATCTCCATATACATATGTTATGAAATTCTGAGCTTTGAAGCTATGGCAATTTGTACAAAATTATCTTTTTACTACAATTTAATCATATTTTTTTTCCATTCTTTACTAGGGTATTTTCGATGATGGCGGCCTTTCTCTTTACTTCCAATCAAACTCTCTATTACTCTCTTCCATAAAATTTCCTTTTTTTTCCTGTTTCCTTTCTTTGACTTTCTTTATCTTTTCTTGATTCGCTCTCATTTATGTGGGATCTCTCTCGCATTTAACCCGCTCTTTTTTTTCCTTTTTTTCTTGCGTTTTATTTCTTCTTTAATATCTTTTCATGGGCAACAAGGAGGGTCATATTTAACGGCAGATAAAAATTATAAAAAAAATTGACTCACCCCTTTTTCTCCAAATCCAACGATGAAAGCGCTTCCATTCTGGATCGGTGTTAATTTATTTTTTGTTTAACTTTCACTGAAAAAAAAATGCTGGAGAGACATAATAAAGGAAGGAGACAAAAAAAAATATAGCGCCAAAAGAGCGGAGAGAGGGAAAAGGTTTTTTTTTTTCCCTAGATTAATGGGGCATTTTTTTCCTTGATTTTTTTTTTTTTTCGAAATGCAAACTGAAATTTACTTTTTTTGATAAAAAAAATCTGCCACCATCATAGACTTTACCCGATTTCGAAACTTATATTGCGAACTAGAATTTTAGGTAAATTGAATGCCGGTTAAAATTTTTTTCCACTTTTTCGGTGTTTCCTCTCCCTCTTTCTTCCGTCGGAGACCACTCACTCTCGACCGCCTACGCAAGCTACACTGAGAGGGCCCAGGCCGATCGTCGCAGTCTGTAGCGCTTCAACTCAATTCTTCCCCTCTTGCTTGCTTCGACTTTGATATTCCCCTCTTCTAGGGCCGCTGGTCGTCGTAACTCTGTACGATAAAACTCAGCTCAGCGCTGCCTCCCCTGGATAAGCGTACAAAAAAACAGGAAAAGGAGAAAATCAATGCCAAAGTTTAAACTACCGGCTCTAAGTTGGCTAGCTTTGCCATTTTCATACCAAAAGAAAATCATATCGCCTTTCAGCACTTACCCTGGATAAGCGCTCGTTGCCGGTGAATAATTGATTTGATTTGATTTATCTTATTCTTTCCAACTTTACTTTTCCAATAAAATAGAATAATACAGTGTCGCTGGAAAGTTGAGGTTTCAAATATTTGATTTTTGTTCCTCTTTTTCTTTTTTTTTCCAACCACTTTAATATTGGCCGATTTTTAGCACAACTGATTTAAAATTTTTTTTTTTCGCGGAAATTTTTCCACTAGCCACTAATTCAACTGGCCTTTACAAGCTTCTGACTTCTACTCAGGGACCGATTGCTTCTAACTTAGCAGGTGACCTTCCTGGGAATGCTATGCGAAAAACCTCCATTTTCGGTAACCGAGAGATCTGTTGGCAACATTTCTTTTTAGGCTCGGATCAGCTCGCTTCTGTTGCTAACCCTTTGTTTGCCGGCAACATCCATAAGCTTTCAGCCTAAAAGTAGGCAACCTACTCTCATAACCATCGGCCAGCGCTACAATAGCCCCCCCAAAAGAATCTGACTTGGGGCCTGAAGTCACAAGACAGATCCAACAAAAGCTGGCCGGTGCTACTGTCGGATATCTTTGGCATGGAACCGACCAACTGATCGCCCGTTTAAGTCTTCTAGCTCGTAACATGCATTTCCACATTTTTGTCTCACTCGAGCTTTAATAAACGCCGGTCCCAGCTTTGCATTATAACCGGCTTGGAAATCGCTTTGCTTGAAATTTCGCCGATAAACTTCCTGGCCTACCTGATAGCTCACTAGTTGCGACCGTAAATTGTAATGGCGCTGATTCCTTTCCTGTATTACATTGGCTAACACTTTGGCTCGTCCCGCCATTATTTCCCTAGAATCTTCCCTGGAAAACTCAATGCCTCGATCTTCTAACAATTTCAATGTTCTTAGCAATTTATATGTCGATCCAGAGGAAATGAAGTGCTGTCCAAAAACCATATAATAAGGAGAAGTACCTAGACTCGAATGTACCGCCGACCGCAGTGCGCAACTGATGTGACTCAGATTACTGTCCCAATTTTTCTGATCAGGCTTTATGTAGGACCGTATGGCTGATATGACAGATCGATTAACTCGTTCTGAGGCATTCGCCTGAGGCGCATGTACAGCAGTAGTTACATGAGAAATTTTATATTCACCTAATAATTTTTCGAAAGCATGGGACTTAAATTGCGATCCATTATCCGAAACTATTGTTTCAGGTACCCCGAACAAATGGAATAACTCGCCTTCTAAATATTCTAAAACTTTCTCTGCGGTTAATTTTTTTACCGCCTTTAGGAACACAAACTTTGAAAAGTGGTCAAGAACTATAAATATTGCGATATTTCCGCTGCAAGAGCGCGGGTATGGACCCAAAAAATCAATATACAACCTCTGAAAAAAACGTTGCGACTCCGGTGCTTTTCCCATAGGGGGTCGTAATGAATGATTTGGTGCCTTGGTTGTTTTACAAACTTCGCAGTCCGCGATGTAGGCTTTTACGTCATTGATTAAAAGTGGCCAATAAAAATGCCTGCGTATTTTCTCCAGTGTCCTATGTATACCTCCATGAGAAGCTAATGGATGATCATGGGAATTCTGTAACACCGTGGGAATCATCTCTTTAGGAATCCATAATTTCCACGCCATGCAATCATTTAGGTGATCACCGGTACTGTGTTCCATACGACGATATTCCCTGCTATCAACCACTTTTAAATCTGGCAATTTATCTTGGTTAGCTTGTACATCCTGAACTAAACTTTTATATTCCGCTGAGTCAAAATAAGGTGATTTGAGGTCCACTAATTCTATTTCGGCTATTTGCTCTTTGTTCACTCTGGAAAGAGCATCTGGCACTAGGTTTAATTTTCCACTTCGATGTTCGATCTTAAAACGGAAACACTGTAATTTCAAAGCCCAACGGGCTAACCGACTATGAAGATCCGATTGTGACATCAACCATTTCAAAGATGCGTGATCGGTTATTATAGTAAAATCATGTCCCTCGACATATCCTCGAAATCTTTTGACACATAACACGGCTGCAAGACATTCTAATTCGGTAACAGTATAATTTTTTTGTGCCTTGTTTAGCTTTTTAGACATAAAACTAATGGGATATTCATCACCCTGCTCCGTTTTCTGCATCAGTACGCCTCCGACGCCCGTTTTGCTGGCATCACACTGAATGTAAAATGGTTTTCCAAAATCTGGGCTGCGCAATACAGGTGCTGAGCACAATTTCTCCTTTAATTTTATGAATGCTTCTTCACCCGCTGGGGACATAGCAAACTTAGATTTCTGTTTTAGCAAATCTGTGAGGGGCGCGGCTACATCTGCGAAATTTTCTATAAACTTTCTATACCAACCGGCCATTCCCAAGAAACTCCTTAATGCTCTAAGTGTTTTCGGCACTGGAAAATTTGCTACGGCTGCAATCTTTTCTGGATCTGTTTTTGTGCAACCCCCGCCAACAATGTGCCCTAAATATTTTACTGAGCGTCTGCAAAATTGACTTTTTTCCACATTGAGTGTTAAACCAGCCAATTTCACATGGGATGCAACTTGACTTAACACCTTTAAATGGGACTCAAAACTATCAGACACCACCAACAAATCATCTAAATAGACAAAAACTTCGTTGCGAAGCGCTGGAGGAATCACCTTATCCATGAGCCTTGTCATTGTTTGGGATGCGTTGGTTAAACCAAATGGCATTACTTTATATTGGTACAATGGTCTGCCAGGAACGGTAAATGCAGTCTTGTCCCTGGATTTTGGGTCCAATGGTACTTGCCAATAGGCATCTTTTAAGTCCAAACTTGAAATAAAACAGGCTGTTGGTAAACGGCTAAGTATACCATCAATTTGGGGCAGAGGATACGCGTCCTTGCGGGTTACCGAATTTACTTTTCTGCTATCAAGACAAACTCGAGTTTTACCCGGTTTTTCAACCATTACTACCGGTGAAGACCATGCACTCTCTGATTCTTCAATTACACCTAAACTTAGCATTCGATCGATTTCGGCGTACAGTATCTTTTCTTTTGCCGGTGAAAGAGGGAAATGTCGCTGTTTTACTGGAATTGCATCTCCCACATCAATGATATGCGTTACCAAGGAAGTCTTTCCTAGACCTGATATGGCAAATGAAGGAAATAGATCCACTACTTTTTATACCCTGTACCCGTAGGGTGAAAGGGTATATTAAAGTCGCTAAAATGTATGTAACAGGCAGAAATATACATTTCTGACCCCATAAAGTATATATATTCTTGATCAGCATCACTAGCCGAGTCGATTGAGCCATGTCCGTCTGTCCGTCCGTCTGTCCGTCCGTCTGTCCGTCCGTCTGTCCGTCTGTCCGTCCGTCTGTATGAACACCTAGATCTCGGAGACTATAAGAGCTAGAGCCACCAAATTTGGTGTGAACATGCGTCTAGTGTGTACACAGATCAAGTTTGCTTAAAATTTTTGCCACGCCCACTTCCGCCCCCGCAAATCGGGAAAACGTATTACTAGAGCTGTATTAAAGATATCATATTCTTACTTGGCACACCTAATTATATACCCAAACTGGACCAGCTCACCAAATTTTGTCGAAATCGGACAATAAATATCGGAGATATACCTATATGAAGCAAGCAAGTCGTCACTGCCGACGTTGAGTATACCCTGTACCAACTAGTTACATTAAATAAATTAGAACACCATCGAAATCGGCATCAATTTAATACAAAATTCAGTTTAACATGCCGCAACAGAGCACGCTTCCTATCTCTCTCTCTCTTGCCAGCCAATGCCGCCCTTAGCGTTTCAGTGCAAAACTTATATGCGAATATCTCCGACTTTTATTGTCCGATTTTGACTAAATTTGATCAGCTGAAGCAGTTTGACTATATAAACAGCAGTGCCAAATAAGAATACGATATCTTTTATACAGCTCTAGTACTGGTTTTTTTCGAATTCCGGGGGCGGAAGTGGGCGTGGCAAAAATTTGAAACAAACTTGACCTGTGTAGACACTAGACGGATATTCACACCAAATTTGGTGGCTCTAGCTCTTATAGTCTTCGAGATCTAGGTGTTCATACGGACGGACGGACAGACGGACAGACGGACGGACAGCCGGACGGACAGACGGACATGGCTCAATCGACTCGGCTAGTGATGCTGATCAAGAATATATATACTTTATGGGGTCAGAAATGTATATTTCTGACTGTTACATACATTCTAGCGACTTTAATATACCCTTTTACCCTATGGGTACAGGGTATAATGAGTTTTGCACTGAATTGCCAAGGCGACATTGGCTGGCAAGAGTGAGCGAGACAGCATGCGTTTGCTGTTGCTGCATGTGAAAGTGAATTTTGCATGAAATTAATGGCGATTTCGAGGATATTCTATTTCATTTAATATAACTAGTTGGTACAGGGTATACTCAATGTCGGCAGGGACGACTTGCTTGCTTCATTTTAACTTGTGCATGTCGTTCGCAGATAATTCATGTAAATCTGAGGTTAATTCGGAGACTTGCCCAGAAGTAGGTAGTAAATTGAATAAGGTCCAGAAATCGATTCCTAAATATAAATCTTGGGTTAATGCTGGTATGATAAATAACTTTATGATTTCTGTGTGACCTTGATATTCTATTTGAGTGCTGACTTGACCTAAAATATTTTGCCTTTGGCCATCTGCTGTACTTATGGTTCTATAAACTCTTTCAAAAGGAGTTTTACTGCGAATAAATTGTTTAGCTAACTGTCCACCTAAACAGCTGACCGCTGCTCCAGTGTCCAAAAGGCCTAGTACCACTTGATTCAATAGCCGAACTTCGGCAAATGGACGCTGGTCGTTTGGTTTATAGCGAATCTCCTCGATTTCTTTATTTGCCTGCCAATATTGTCTCATTCGATTGGTGCTACGTGACATATTCTTATGACTATTCTGATCGTAAACTGTTTCATCCCTGTAGTACTGGAGGTGGCGATTGACCATAGTTGAACTACCTTCCCCACTAGTCATTACATGGGTACTTACTTGACTGACCCTATGGTAAGCGAACGCCGAACCACCGAGCAAAAAAGTATAAGCACGAAAACGGCAGAAAACATAAACGAAAATACGGTCCTATCATCACATATATTTTTGGTATTTTGCGAAAAGGGCATAGGTGAAGGAAAAACAATTTTCGCTTTCTCTCGCTTTCTTTCTAATTGAAGTTCTGAAGCAGCAACGTGCACAAGAATCGTAAATATTGGAACAAAATTTAATAACAAAACAATAACACAATATGTATAGTGAAAGGCATTTAAGAAGGCTGAAGCAGGAGCAGAAAGCAAAATATGCAAAGAAATTAAATTGTGTCGCCACAGTAGAAAAAACGCTGCCTTAAAAAACGAGAGCGCTTTTTATAAAGTATTGCTTGGTAGGTATTATTTAATTCATTGCCGATTTAATTACAAAATTTAATCCTCACTTTTTTTCCCTAGATGCAATAAATTTGGTTGATGGCAGTGGATCACCTGAAGATCAACTGCGAAAGGCATTGCAGCTGCAGAAGAAGCGCTTTTTTAAAAACAATAGCGTCAACAAAAATAAAAATGAAAATGACAACTTTTAAATAGAAAATAAAATCTCATTAAAACTATATTAATTTATTTTCATTCTGGGTACTCTTTTCACCACCCCTGGCATGGGTAATCATGTAACTAGTCCTTTCACGGGTACTTACATCACTACCCCTGGCATGGGTACCCATGTCACTAGCCCTTTATGGTGACCCATTTCACTAGTTCGCGGTAAACGATGTGGTGGCGATTGACCCTTTTTGCGGACATTTCATACAAAAAACGAAATGATGAAATACATTGCTTAGGGTCAACAAAGTAAGTAGTGGTGGTACCCTAGTAAGTAGTGATTTCACCAGCTACGAACTAGTTACCAGTACTAGAGGGATCCTTTGTACAAACTAATTCGGGAATTTTTTCTTCAACTAAGATTTCTGGTTTATTAATTAAATTTAATGCTTCGCTTCGGGGTTCGTCCTGCCGCTGGGTTGAACACACTGGAGTTGACGAGGCTGTGTGCTCACCTTTCCGTTTTTTAAACATTTCGGGCAAGATGGTTTATAAATATTTGGCGACCCGCAACCGAAACAAAAGATTTTACGAATAGCTGCGCAATCCTGATATCGGTGTCCTTCCTTTCGACAATTCCAACATATTAATGCAATGGCTCCTATTTCGGTCTCACTTTCGGTAGTCAAAAATTCTTCGGCATCCTGCATTTGATTTACATCGACTATTTCTGCAATCTGCTTTCTGTAATAAGTTGGTTTTTGATAGGCTGACTCTCTTTTAATGTCTTCTAAGAATCGTTCTCGTCGCCGGCAAATTTTTCGCAACTCCTCTACCGTGTCTATACGAATGTTTAAAATTTAGTGACGTATTTCTGCCCTAAGATTGCGTTTTAATATTTCGACAATTGTGCCTTCGGCAAGAGGTTCTTCCAAACTATCCATCAGCAAAACCACCGCTTCATAAAAAGAATCAAAATTTTCTTTTTCTCGCTGCTTTCGATCCCTTATGGTTTCTCTAATGTCAACATCCGTCAATGTGTCTCGAAATTGTTTTCTTAATGCCCTACATAGGTCATCCCAGTTAAACGGATTTCGACTTTTGTGGAAACGCCAATAAAATTCCCTAGCTTTTCCATCAAATAACAAACTTGCGTTGCTGCAAAGGACAGTGAAATCGCCATCTAACATTTGTCTGGTGAGAGATTCTACCCGATATATAAAATTATCTACACTAAGACCATCTGAACTACCATTGTATCTCAGCTTCCAGCTGTTCATGATGTGCCCAACTTTATCCGGCCTCTGAAGCAATTCTGAGCTAAAACTTCTTGGCGTTTGGGTACCACCTTGCCTTTCTTGATAGCGATCTATTGCTAAAGTTGGCTCCCGATCAACATTAAATTGTCTCCCGCTTTCAGCTGATGGGGCATCAGCTCTTGTTGTTCTATTTGGGTTGAAATTTTCCTGCATTAGCTGTGCCATTTGAGCAGACATTTGAGACATTTGCTGGCCAGCTGTGTTTGCGATACTTTCTCTTTGAGCTGCCTCCTGTCTTTGCAATGGAATGCTCGAGGGATCTGGTCCCCTTTGCTGACTCCTAGGCGTTCTGGCACCTTGGCTGGTGCTGGCTTCTTCACCAGTGGACTGGGCCTGCTTTTGTGACCTAGTGTTTTGTGCCACGGAATTGTCGAAACAAATTTTTTTTACACGTCGGACAAAAATTGTTTGTAACAGCATGGCTCATTATACACTTTTTGTGAAAATTATGACCGCACTTGGTTGTATGCTCTTCAGCTAATGATAACGGTCTCTGACAAAGAGGACAATTTCGCTGAACTTCGGCCTCACCTTCATTATCTGAGTGGCTGAGGGGCATTGTTGTTTCTTTTAGTTCTTTAAATTAAATTTTTCTACTAAATAAAAATTCCTAAAATCGAGGTCGTAAAATTTTCTTATAATATTTCTAATCTAAATGTGCTACTTTGCCTCCAAAAGAAATAAAAGACTGAACTAATTAATCAAAACAAATAAACATAAAATAAAATATAACAATGTAAAAATATAAAAATATAAAAATATGAAAATATAGAAATATAAAAATATAAAAATATAAAAATATAAAAATATAAAAATATAAAAATATAAAAATATAAAAATATAAAAATATAAAAATATAAAAATATAAAAATATAAAAATATAAAAATATAAAAATATAAAAATATAAAAATATAAAAATATAAAAATATAAAAATATAAAAATATAAAAATATAAAAATATAAAAAATATAAAAATATAAAAATATAAAAATATAAAAATATAAAAATATAAAAATATAAAAATATAAAAATATAAAAATATAAAAATATAAAAATATAAAAATATAAAAATATAAAAATATAAAAATATAAAAATATAAAAATATAAAAATATAAAAATATAAAAATATAAAAATATAAAAATATAAAAATATAAAAATATAAAAATATAAAAATATAAAAATATAAAAATATAAAAATATAAAAATATAAAAATATAAAAATATAAAAATATAAAAATATAAAAATATAAAAATATAAAAATATAAAAATATAAAAATATAAAAATATAAAAATATAAAAATATAAAAATATAAAAATATAAAAATATAAAAATATAAAAATATAAAAATATAAAAATATAAAAATATAAAAATATAAAAAAATATAAAAATATAAAAATATAAAAATATAAAAATATAAAAATATAAAAATATAAAAATATAAAAATATAAAAATATAAAAATATAAAAATATAAAAATATAAAAATATAAAAATATAAAAATATAAAAATATAAAAATATAAAAATATAAAAATATAAAAATATAAAAATATAAAAATATAAAAATATAAAAATATAAAAATATAAAAATATAAAAATATAAAAATATAAAAATATAAAAATATAAAAATATAAAAATATAAAAATATAAAAATATAAAAATATAAAAAATATAAAAATATAAAAATATAAAAATATAAAAATATGAAAATATGAAAATATGAAATTATCAACATATAAAAAGTGTGAAAAATATAAAAGTATATATAAAAAAGGTAATGCGCTAAAACACAAAATTTATCAACATGTAACATATGGGCTCCCGCACCGCCGGTGCACCTATCGTCTGCTTTGTTTTAAGTCTGCCGACTTAAGCGTGTCAATGCAAAAGAAAAAGTATCAAAAAAGACTTGCCGACTGGCTGGCTGACTTGTAACGGTGACTCATTCTCGCACCGTCTTACTGAGAGCTAATCCGCAGCCAGTGGCGTAGCTTCTGTAGCTGAACTGCTGATCCGTTACCATGATGCGGTTTTTAAACCATCCTCTCATGTTTTCCTATTCGTATCGGCGGCTCTGACAACAGAAGTAGAAAAAATAGAATTCTTCCACCCACGATATCCACGTCATTAGTGGTCAGCTGATTGCTTCTGAAAGTCACCCGCTGCTAGTCCAAGCGAAATGAACGTGAATATCTTTGTGTTTGGATTTTTTCTTCTTTTAGATTTGAGCATATATTATAATTTCTCCAATGTGGTTTGAGTGCAAGTTACTGATAACTTAACTAATTCAAATTCCTATGCATATAAGAAAAATAATTTTTTTCGCCCAAGAAATGTGTAGACTACAGAAAAGATTTTTGTGGATTTTTTTATGGGTAAATTCTGCCACTGTGGTCAGACTTTTCCTTTAACAAAGAAAAGCACTGCAGTTCCAATGCAGCTGCGGAACACCAAAACTAAAACCCACTAAAGACATAATTATCATTCGCCGCTGTGATAAAGACTCTGGTAGCATTTACGAAATTTCTAGCTATCAGACCATCCCCACCTCAGATTTGAAATCAAATTAAAGGAAAATAAAAAATTGAAAGAAGATAAAAAAATTCATTTGGTTTTGTATTTCGTAAGCCACAAAATTGTGGCCCCATTGTTGGGCGCCATTTAAATAAGATGAGATATAAGATAAATAATTATAACTGTAATGTTTCAGTTTCTGGCCAAGATGTATAAAACCAATCGAGGGCGCACGCTTAATTTTTTTTTCCGGCTCTTGCTCGTCGGCTAGTTGGTCTGGTGGTTTTGCCCTCGATCAGAAGGGCCTCCTTTATCTCTCTTATTCAAAAATAAAATTTATAAAAGCGTGCTAGACAAAGTCCCATCAATAAAACCGTTTAGTTAGACATTATAAATCAAAAATATTAATTATTAACTAAATTATCTCTAGTGGACATTCTAACTAGATCTAGTTGATTATTATCAATAATTGTTATAACTCCGAATCACTTATTACTACCGAATTAATTTCATATAATCTAGAGAGATTTAATTTACATGGAGTGACTTATTATCGATCTCCATATACATATGTTATGAAATTCTGAGCTTTGAAGCTATGGCAATTTGTACAAAATTCTCTTTTTACTACAATTTAATCATATTTTTTTCCATTCTTTACTAGGGTATTTTCGATGATGGCGGCCTTTCTCTGTACTTCCAATCAAAATCTCTATTACTCTCTTCCATAAAATTTCCTTTTTTTTCTGTTTCCTTTCTTTGACTTTCTTTATCTTTTCTTGATTCTCTCTCATTTATATGGGATCTCTCTCGCATTTAACCCGCTCTTTTTTTTCCTTTTTTTCTTGGGTTTTATTTCTTCTTTAATATCTTTTCATGGGCAACAAGGAGGGTCATATTTAACGGCAGATAAAAATTATAAAAAAAATTGACTCACCCCTTTTCCAAATCCAACGATGAAAGCGCTTCCATTCTGGATCGGTGTTAATTTATTTTTTTGTTTAACTTTCACTGAAAAAAAATGCTGGAGAGACATAATAAAGGAAGGAGACAAAAAAAAATAGCGCCAAAAGAACGGAGAGAGGGAAAAGGTTTTTTTTTTTCTAGATTAATGGGGCATTTTTTTTTCTTGATTTTTTTTTTTGAAATGCAAACTGAAATTTACTTTTTTTTGATAAAAAAATCTGCCACCATCATAGACTTTTCCCGATTTCGAAACTTTTATTGCGAACTAGAATTTTAGGTAAATTGAATGCCGGTTAAAATTTTTTTCCACTTTTTCGGTGTTTCCTCTCCCTCTTTCTTCCGTCGGAGACCGCTCACTCTCGACCGCCTACGCAAGCTACACTGAGAGGGCCCAGGCCGATCGTCGCAGTCTGTAGCGCTTCAACTCAATTCTTCCCCTCTCGCTTGCTTCGACTTTGATATTTCCCTCTTCTGGGGCCGCTGGTCGTCGTAACTCTGTACGATAAAACGCAGCTCAGCGCTGCCTCCCCTGGATAAGCGTACAAAAAAACAGGAAAAGGAGAAAATCAATGCCAAAGTTTAAACTACCGGCTCTAAGTTGGCTAGCTTTGCCATTTTCATACCAAAAGAAAATCATATCGCCTTTCAGCACTTACCCTGGATAAGCGCTCGTTGCCGGTGAATAATTGATTTGATTTGATTTATCTTATTCTTTCCAACTTTACTTTTCCAATAAAATAGAATAATACAGTGTCGCTGGAAAGTTGAGGTTTCAAATATTTGATTTTTATTCCTCTTTTTCCTTTTTTTTCCAACCACTTTAATATTGGCCGATTTTTAGCACAACTGATTTAAAATTTTTTTTTTTTTCGCGGAAATTTTTCCACTAGCCACTAATTCAACTGGCCTTTACAAGCTTCTGACTTCTACTCAGGGACCGATTGCTTCTAACTTAGCAGGTGACCTTCCTGGGAATGCTATGCGAAAAACCTCCATTTTCGGTAACCGAGAGATCTGTTGGCAACATTTCTTTTTAGGCTCGGATCAGCTCGCTTCTGTTGCTAACCCTTTGTTTGCCGGCAACATCCATAACCTTTCAGCCTAAAAGTAGGCAACCTACTCTCATAACCATCGGCCAGCGCTACATATACGAATGTCCGTTTTGTACTGAACCACCAAGTGCGAGATTAGCTGTGCCAGGCCAGATAGCATGCATTCGATGAAAATTTTGAATTAAATCAAAGGAGATCTCAAAGGTTGTTCAACTTTATTTAATATACTTATTTGGGGGGGGGGGGGATGACTTGCTTGCTTCATTATATATATATATGTGACAATTATTATATGTTTATAGGAATAATAATTGTGTGTTTATTAAAGTAATGAACAGAGTAAGTTAAGAATATTAAAAGAGTTTACAAACAACTTTAGAAACTTTAGTGATCTCAGCTTTCAATAACAACTTTAGCAACTTTTGGGATCTTAGCTTTCAACTTATTGTACGACGTAACTCCACTTTCGTTCGCTTCTCCTTCTTGACTCTGCTTCTATCTATGATGCTACCACACTGCTCGTACCCGCTTTTAGGCTGCCACATCGCTCATCCTAGCTGCCTATATGACACTACATTCGGTCATCCTGCATATCACCTGCCTCAGGAGATTGCTCCGTATCACTTTCGTCAGTACTTTACATATAGCTGCAAAGCTTCATCAGCTGGTCGAAGAATAAGAAGCCTATTCTTATTAACTGTTTGTGGTTTCTTCTTTTTTGTGTACCGTTGATGGGGTAGTGTTGAAACAATATGTAAAGTAATTCAACCATTTATCCCAATAATTTTTTTCAACTAATGTATTCGTTGAATGTTCGATGACTTCTTCTCTCTACTGTTCTTAAAGTCTGGTGGTGGTGTGCTGTTGATAATATATTATTGATTTTCATATTTTTGCACAAGTCATTAATAAGTGAATTTTTATACTCAGTACCCATGTCCGTTATGAACGTCTTCATAGGACCGTACTTTAGTATAAACGATTCAAATACTGCTTTGGCTACTGTTTTTGCGCTTTTATCTTTTACTGGTATTGCAACTAGATATTTTGTAAGGTCGCATATTATAGTTATCGCTTACTCATTGACATTCACTGTTCAAGGTAATGGTCCGATGGTATCAATTAAAGCAGTGTCAAAAGCTGTGTTTGGGGTGTTGGTTATAATCATTGGTGCTTTTGTATGTGTTGTAGTTTTAGCTCTTTGGCAGTCTAAACACGTTTTTACATAATTTTTGATCATTTGTGTCATTTTGGGTCAATAATATTGTTTCTTGATTTTTAATACGGTACGCTTAGTCCCTTTATGGCCTCCTTCTATTGGATCGTTATGCTATTATAACAGGATTGCATTTATTTGACTTTCGTCATTTTTGTCTACTTGTGTCACCTTTTGTAATGGCGCTATTTTTATATTTTTGAAATTTTCATTGCCCTTACTTTTAAATTCATTTAAAGTGATTCGAAAATTTGTTAACTTGGTGACATCTGTAAGTTAATGATTTTGTGTATCCTGGCTTCTGTAGTAGTTACAAAAAGCGACAAAGAGTCGTGTACTGTTGGAGTTGGATAGTTTTTATTTTTACATCATAATTTTTATCATCCGAAAGGATGTCATGGTCTGTACATTTATGGCCAAGGAATGTTACCTCGTGCATAAAGAATGAACATTTCTCTGGGTTTAGTTTAAGATTGTGTTTTCTACAAAGTGTAAAAATACTCGTAAGATTTTTAAACATGTGCTGTTCGGAACAGCCGATAACAACTAAATCATCCATGTAGAGAAATGCTTGCGATGGTTCTAGACCAGAGAAATCAAGTTGCATCATCCTCATAAATGAGTTTAAAGCTACTTTTAGACCATAGGGTAATTGCGTGAAGCGATATGTGCCAGTGCTCGCAGAAAATTATGTTATATTTCGAGATTTGTTTTCGAGTTCTATTTGGTGAAATCCAGACGAGAAATATTTTGCTCTTCCTAGTTGATCTAGTATTTCTTCTATACTAGGTAATGCATATTTATCTGCTAGAAGTTTTTTATCTATTTGCCGATAATTCACTACTAGACGCCATTTTTTTTCATTCGAATTTGGTAGTGACTTCTTAGGAACTAACAGAAGTGGGCTATTATATTCAGATATATTTAAATGGTTCGACTATACCATCTTTTATTAATTTTTCTTCCAGTCTATTTATTTCTGGCTTTTCTGTTTCTGCATTTCTATAGTTTTTTATGCGTACTGTGGGTTTGTCTGCTAAACTTAGGTTTTGCTTGTAGAAGTTATTACATGAGTTTGCTTCTGATTCGAGACCAAATATGTCACTGTATTCGGTGCACAACTCACAACTGCTGATTTTACATGATCTGGAAACTTTGATTTACTTAAGACTTCATTTGTTCTATTGATTTTGTTATTACTAAATGATTTAATTTTATGATTTTCTATTGATTCGAATTTAATGTTTGGTTTTTAATATTTATGTAAGATAAAGTACCTTGTTTATTGTGAATATTGATTACGTATAGTGATTGATTTTACATGATCTGGAAACTTTAATTTACTAAAGACTTCATTTGTTCTATAGATTTTGTTATTACTAAATGATTTAATTTCATGATTTTCTATTGATTCGAATTTAATGTTTGGATTTTTAATATTTATGTAAGGTAAAGTACCATGTTTATTAAATATATTTAATTATGAATATTGATTACGTATAGTGATTGATACAGAGTTACATATGTTTGGCAACTTAGAACAGTGACTAGGGCCTCTGGCACACGACTCCCACAACTGCAACTTTATCGGCGATTCCACAACTAAATCCACGACTTGACGACTTGACAACTTCACTTCGACTTGACAACTTTGAACGACGACTTGACAATCTTTCAATCGACGACTTTAATATTTTCCGACTTTTCAACCCTTTTTCTCTTCGCGACACGACTGCCTTCCTTAACAGCTGCTACCACTTTAATCAGTACTTTCCATATAGCTCCAAAGCTTCATGTTGTCTTCGCTGGTCGACTTTTACTTCATACCTACCATTTCTTTTTACTTTGGTAACTTCGTAAGGACCATAAAACTTGTTTGCGAGCTTCTTTCCCGTAATGAATTGTGTGACTTTAATAGCGACTAAATCGTTCAGTTGATAACCAAGCTGTTCTTTTCACTTTCTGTCATAATTCCGCTTATACTTCGCTTGTGCATCCAAAATTTGTTTTCTTGCCTCTTCTCGAATTTGGTTGCGATTATTTTGCAGCTCACTCGTTAGTTCGTCTTCAAAGGCTTTCTGTAATTCCGGATCTGCTTCTTTTCTCATCTTTACACCGAACATGACTTCAAATGGTGTGAACTTTGTTGATGAATGAATATTTGAATTTATACACCGCTGCATTTCCGAGGTATATTTGTACCATTTTTGCGGTTCTGCGGCTGACATCTTAACAAGATCAGAAAGTATAACTCTGTTTACTGTTTCTATCTGTCCATTTCCTCTTGCTACTCCTGTAGTTGTTTCCACATGATCAATCTTTCGATTTGAGCAAAAATCCTTAAACTGTTTTGAAATAAATGCTGCGCCTCTATCGCATATAATTCGTTGTGGATTTCCGAATATTGTGACCCACGAACTTAAATGCTTGACAACCTCCAATGCATCTGTTGATTTTGTTGGATAAATCCATGTGTATTTGAAAAACCCATCTACGACTGCGAATATGTAATTGTAGTTCTTTGACGTTGGATCAAGTGATCCTAAATGATCAACATGTAGTGTAGCTAATGGTATGTCTCCCTTATCAATACAATGCAAAAAATCTTCTTGTTTGTGCAACTTTCGATTATGTGTAATACACTGTATGCAGTTTGCTATAAATTGTCCAACTTTCTTATCCAAATGTGGAATATAATACTCTTGTTGAATAGCTTCGTTTTTTGGGTGCCCATATGTCCAAAATTGTGTGCTGCTCTGATTATCTCCTTTTCCATATTTCTCGGGACTGCCAACAAATCCAAACAGTCAACCTGCTTATAAATCAAATTGTTTTTAATTTTAAAATCTGCATATGGCTTATGTTGCAAAATTTCAAATATTGTTGCCAACTTTTCATCCTTGAAGAGATAGTCATCACTGGAAAACGACTCAGCCCATCTACGTGTTTTAATTCTTACTCCTGCGCGATGTTCGATTTTATAGGCGAAATCATCTAAATGCATCAACCATTGTACGACCTCCCTCGGCATATCCTTCTTGACTGCTGTCATTTTAAAAGCTGCACAGTCCGTTACCAGGACAAACTCGATTCCCATCAGGTAGTGTCTTAATTTCTTCGTTGCCAAGTATGCCGCTTTTGCCTCCAGAAAATAGCTGTGTAACTTACTCCTGTGGACTCGTTTGTGCCACTATTCATCATGCGATCTAACAAAAACTGCTGGTGACTTGCAAAATCCAAACGGAGCTTTATTAAATTCAAAAAGCCCTTGCTTAGTGACAAAAGCTGTATACTTGCGACTTTGCAATGACAAGAAAAAATCCGTTCTAAAGATCCATGACTGTGATATATTTGACTTGCTGCATAATTTTTAGAACTTCTTCAACTATAGGCACTGGAAATCTGTCTTTTAATACGAGTCAGTTGAGCTTGCGATAATCTATGCATAGTCTGAAAGATCCATCCTTTTTCTTTGCAAGCACCACTCTGCTAGTCACGTTCGAATTCGATTGTCGAACAATTCTTTGCTTAAGCCAATCGTCTACTTGATTTTGTACTACTTTTTGTTCACTTACCGACATACGGCTAGGACTCTCTCTTAATTCGATATTAGCATCATTTGGTTTGTAGTCATTAATTAGTTTAGCAACTGTATCAGCATATTTCGGTTCCACATCTATTTCGCTTAAGAAAGTCACCACGTTAAAAATATTGCCATTTTTCTCTTTATCAACTTCATTTTCCTCGTTTTTTGCATAAATCCATCACGGTAAACTTCTGTAGGAAATCATATCCAATTAGTACATCTGGTTGCAGCTTAGATTTGGAGACAACTAGAAATGTATGATCCACGCATAATCCATCTACTTCGACCTTGACAGCAACTTCACCCAATACCTCTGTTAGCGACATTACCAAGTCCAAACAGCTTTATAAAACAATTCTGCATTCATTTTTGAACAATTCGTTGAATTTATCGTCTCTCATAATAGACACATCTGCTCCAGTATCGACCAAATATTTTACTCTTGATCCATCAATTATCAATTCCTTCTTGCGATTGTCATCCCTAGTCTTCTGAATAACATTTATTTGTTGCTTCTTCATGTGACATTCTTTGGCTATATGCCTAGTTCCGCTACACTTAAAGCACTTAGTCTCAGCCTTTATGTTCTGTTGATCCACAGTTAAAACAGTGCATTTGTTTGTTCTTATAGTTCGATTCACCTTGTGAAACTGGCTTTGTATATATTAGCTGGCGACGTTTGTTTTGATTATTTTTCGTCATTGCTTTTATCAAATCATAGTTTTTCCTCAAATCCTTAAACGGAGCTATACAACGGAAATTTTTATGTAACTCATAATGGATTCGTCTTCGATATTTCCCATTAACCCGATCATACGATGTGCAAACTGTGTAACTGCGATTCGTCTTAACTGATTATTTCCGCACTGCTCAGCTTTCGGTCAAATTCATCCATTAAGACCATACACAAACATTATAATCGGCAACTGTGATTGTTTCTACCTATAACTTTAGCTGTAACGATCATCTTATTGCGTGCATTGACATACTTTTGTTTTTCATTCAGTTGCTAAGCCTCTGCATTTTCCTCAAAGTTTTGTATCCACTGTCGAATTGGCATCGATATACCATCGTAAATCTTCAAATTTGGCGGTTAACATTTTGATCAAAACACTTAATTCGCTGATTTGTACCACAGTATGTGTGTTCTTGAAATTTTCTTCTTCGGCGCCTGTCTGTGGCGCTTGGTCTACATTATTGGCACGCGTCTTCTTGGTGCAAGTTATATCTGTGTCACTTTCACTCATTGGTTTTATCATGTCTTCGTCTTCCATTTCGACTTTTGCTGTAAACGTATAGTTTAGTTCATCTTTTTCAGCTCGACTTTTTACTTGACTCTTAGCAGCTTTTTTTTTGATGGAACCTAACATCTTAATCAGGATTTATTTTATTAACAACTTCAATTGCCGACTTCACTTTTCCACTTTACTTTTAATGTTTTTTTGGTCTGTTCAGCGGTTGAGCCCCCCATGTAACAATTATTGTATATGAACAATTTATTTAAATAAGAATGAACAGAGTGTTGTATTGAAATTAAAAGTGTTTAACATAAAATAAGCAACTTGATCGACTTTAACAACTTTAGTGACAACTTTTAGCAACTTAATTCACGTCTTGGCTTTTAACAACTTTAAGTGACAACTTATTGTACTTCCTATCCACTTCGGTTGGCTTCTCGTTCTCGACTCTGCTTCTATCTATCATGCTGCCACACTGCTAACATCTGCTTTTAGGCTGCCACATCGCTGATCCTAGCTGCCCATATGACACTACATATATGTCGGAGTAGGAGACAATTCCAATATGTCTCCGGGTAATTAACCTTGGTTTTTAAGCATTTTTATAATAATCGGTGAGCGCAGCGGGTTCCGTGTTTTTCTTGTGGCGTTTAGTCTAAGACTGACTAACTAGTCTTGACTGCCACGGCATCAACCCGGACCACACTCGATGACAGCTTGGCTGTCATCCCGCTCAAAGACACAGTCACATCCCAGCAAGCATTTTTGAAGTGAACAGAGCATAAATGAGTCTTTTATGAGTCGCGCGACTGATTAAAATAGTCATATATGCGCTCATTTTCTGATCATAAATGACCCATTCGTCGGGAGAAAATGGTACCCTAGCCGCGACTCTTCTTGAAGAGTCGCATATCACCCCTTTCTTTAATCACTTTCGAATCATATTTAAGTCGCATTTTCAATCCTACGCGACTCCCTTTTGAGTCATTATTTCAGTCATAAGCGATTCTTTTCCCAGTCATAAGCGATTATTTTTTAATTATAATTTCTATTATTTATTTTATCAAAAATTATATTATTAAAATTTATTCAATTTAATACATATTTTGAAGGGTACTTCAAAAATTTAAAGAAAAAAAAAAAGGCAAGAAATATTTCAATATCAATTATGTATATTTTTAATAGTGATTAACTTATACATAACGTTTAAGTTTGGAAATTCTATCATTAGCATGGACAAAATGCTTTTGGAGGACGCCATTCATTTCCTTATCGGTGCATTTGTATTTAACGTGACAAATGTCTGAAAGTAAAAAAATTAATATTGTACATTAATAATAGAGATATATGTATACCTACTTTTTATACCCTGTACCCATAGGGTAAAAGGGTATATTAAAGTCGCTAAAATGTATGTAACAGGCAGAAATATACATTTCCGACCCCATAAAGTATATATATTCTTGATCAGCATCACTAGCCGAGTCGATTGAGCCATCTCCGTCTGTCCGTCCGTCTGTCCGTCCGTCTGTCCGTCTGTATGAACACCTAGATCTCGGAGACTATAAAAGCTAGAGCTACCAAATTTGGTGTGAACATCCGTCTAATGCATAGACAGTTCAAGTTTGTTTCAAATTTTTGCCACGCCCACTTCCGCCCCCGAAAATCGCGAAAATAAATTACTAGAGCTGTATTAAAGATATCGTATTCTTGGTATACTTGGTATACCTAATAATATACCCAAACTGCTCCACCTGACCAAATTTTGTCCAAATCGGACAATAAATGTCGGAAATATACCTATATGAGTTTTGCACTGAATTGCCAAGGCGACATTGGCTGGCAAGAGTGAGCGAGACAGCATGCGTTCGCTGTTGTTGCATGTTGAAGAGAATTTTGCATGAAATTGATTGCGATCTTGGGGGTGTTCGATTTTATTGAATATAAGGTACAGGGTATACTCAATGTCGGCAGGGACGACTTGCTTGCTTCATTATTAATGTCACCAAATAGCACTTTTCCGCGCTCGGCTTTGTGGCTGTTCCCTTCCAGCTGTAGCCAGAAGACAACTCGTCCGTAAAAACTTTTCTTATCGCTGCTCTCAGCAACTGCGCAGGTCCATCTCCACCTGTTTTTAAAATGAATTGTTTCTGAAAAAAATTTTAATAGTTTATATCCAAATTTCAATGTTGTTTTTTAACACTTACACCTTTTTAATTTGATGGAAATTTATTAATTTATTCAAACTATAATGATTACTGACCTTTCTCTTTCACTTGCACAATTAACAATGACCGAAACACATTTATATTTCGGCAAGTGCTTCAGAAAAAGTGCCGTTTAACTTAAAAATCTAAGCTTGCTTAGACCTGCATGCTCATTTGGCGATTGCTTTGTATTTCGTTTTTGTATTTCAAACCAATCGTACTTTGAGTATATGGAAGGGTCATTTATGAGTCTTCTTTCGATCGCCCAGGAGATTAGTCGTTTTTTAATCGTCAAGGGGACTCAAAAAAGACTCATCAAGACGATTTCTGTTAAAACAGTCTTCCAAATGCTATGTGGGATACGCACCAATACTAAGAACAACTACATGACTAAGCAGTTAATGTCAATCTTCCATGACTCAGTAATCAATGTCAAACTAATATCACAATAATCACTGATACACTTACATGACATGGTTCACTGTAACTGTGCCTAATGTTACCAGACCAATATTATGAGAATACAATAGAGATGGACACTAAAGTCCTCAAATGGAAAAAGATATAAGATACGGTACCAAAGGGTATTCAAAACAGTGCAATACCCTATTTTATCTCCGACACGGCCATCCTGACTAATACACGTCCTCGTGTCATATAACACTCATTTTCAATTTCAGAACATTTTTATTAACAAACTAGTGTCCCGGCAGACTTCGTACTGCCTCATCGATAATTAACAAATAGCAATAGATTTATATATATATATGTCGGAGCAATCTCAATTACTCCGGTTGAGGTTGAATTATTATTGTCCATTTCTAGCGCAGCGAGTTCCGGACACCTTGGCTTTCTGTTGCAGACTGATTACGCAGTCTCAACTGCCTTAGCATTACACCGGACCACACTCGATGACAGTCGGGCTGTCATCCCGCTGAAATACACAGTCAGATATTCACTAATACTACAACACCTGCATGACTAAGCAAACTTCTAGGACTCAACAGTCAACGTCAAATTAACATGCCAATACTCACTACAAGACTTATATGACCGAAGTCACTGTAACTGTACTTAATGTTACCAGCCTAATATTACAAGAATGACGTATTTGACTGAAGTAGAGTGGGACAACCGAGTACGGTACGAAAAGGTATGCCAGACAGTGCAATATCCTAATTTATCTCCGACATATATATAGATGTAAACATTTATATATAAGCAGACCGCTCCTCTGCCGGTATCACTGGCAGCGCAGCTACGCAGTATTGTTTGCTCTATTCAAATTATAACGAATGTCATAATTAATGAAAATTGTCTCGAAATATTTTTACATGTGGTACGAGACGATAATATTAAGATTAGCATTGTAATTGGACGTGAGATTTAGCACAAGAATATTCGGCTATTACATCAATTGACCGTTTTTAGTTATTAAAAAACAAAACTTTTAACGTTTGCTGATTTTAATAATTTAACAACAAAATTACTAAGGCAAGTCCCTTTCGAACTTTTAATAGGGAACGCTAACGAAACAGAAGTAAACCTAGATGAAGAAAAAGAAATCTCAGTCTAGATTTGAGAAAAACAAAGAAAAGGTAGTCAAGTTCAGTGAGGGAGACTATGCTTTAATTAAGAATAGTGAAAGATTACAGATTAAGCTTGTAACGTTTAAGAAGGCAATTTCTACATTGCTAATATTCACATGATATTTAACGAAGAATCCCAGATGGGCAGGTACCAAGCGAGCTGGATATCGACGGAATTGAGTGTGATTCATCTGACGATACAGTTGAAAGAGACTATGAAGAAACGGGTGAAACAGACCGTATGTCTTAGTGGATAAGATATTAGAAAGATGATGAGTTGAGAAAGTATGTTGAGGTCGATGCTACTTGGTGATGCCTTGCCTAGGATTCTTTAACGAAATGCGAATTAACAATAATGTAGAACAAATGAGAAGTTGAACAACTGAAGTCCGCTTAGAAAGGTAAGAATGTTAAATTACGACCTAAGTTATGGTTAAGAAAGTTGAGCTGTTAAAAGAGACAGTAAAGAGAGAACACCAGTGGGTGCGAAACTGTTGAAAGAGACAGTGAAGAGAGAACACCAGTGGGTGTGAAACTGTTGAAAGAGACAGTGTTCCATGAAGAATTGATCACTTTACATACTGGTCAAAATGCAAGCACAAGCGCAGAATGAAAGTTTTGTCGTGGCGTGTGGGGCATTTGATGGTGTAAAGAATTCTTGGGTGATGATAATGTTTATAATCGGATATATATCATGGATTATACGAAATAAAAGGGTATTGTTAGTACAATTGGTACAAAAAAATATAAAGTTGGAATATTACATTAAGTTTGATGTAAATTGAAAATTTTTAAGTCAAGGTGTCTGATTAATATGACACGAGGACGTGTAGTAGTCAGGATGGCCGTGTCGGAGATAAATTAGGGTATTGCACTGTCTGGCATACCTTTTCGTACCGTACTCGGTTGTCCCTCTCTACTTCAGTCTCATACGTCATTCTTGTAATATTAGGCTTATAACATTAAGTACAGTTACAGTGACTTCGGTCATATAAGTCTTGTAGTGAGTATTGGCATGTTAATTTGACGTTGACTGTTGAGTCCTAGAAGTTTGCTTAGTCCCGCTGTGTATTTCAGCGGGATGACAGCCCGACTGTCATCGAGTGTGGTCCGGTGTAATGCTAAGGCAGTTGAGACTGCGTAATCAGTCTGCAACAGAAAGCCATGGTGTCCGGAACTCGCTGCGCTAGAAATGGACAATAATAATTCAACCTCAACCGGAGTAATTGAGATTGCTAATTATCGATGAGGCAGTACGAAGTCTGCCGGGACACTAGTTTGTTAATAAAAATGTTCTGAAATTGAAAATGAGTGTTATATGACACGAGGACGTGTATTAGTCAGGATGGCCGTGTCGGAGATAAAATAGGGTATTGCACTGTTTTGAATACCCTTTGGTACCGTATCTTATATCTTTTTCCATTTGAGGACTTTAGTGTCCATCTCTATTGTATTCTCATAATATTGGTCTGGTAACATTAGGCACAGTTACAGTGAACCATGTCATGTAAGTGTATCACTGATTATTGTCATGTTAGTTTGACATTGTTTACTGAGTCATGGAAGATTGACATTAACTGCTTAGTCATGTAGTTGTTCTTAGTATTGGTGCGTATCCCACATAGCATTTGGAAGACTGTTTTAACAGAAATCGTCTTGATGAGTCTTTTTTGAGTCCCCTTGACGATTAAAAAACGACTAATCTCCTGGGCGATCGAAAGAAGACTCATAAATGACCCTTCCATATACTCAAAGTACGATTGGTTTGAAATACAAAAACGAAATACAAAGCAATCGCCAAATGAGCATGCAGGTCTAAGCAAGCTTAGATTTTTAAGTTAAACGGCACTTTTTCTTAAGCACTTGCCGAAATATAAATGTGTTTCGGTCATTGTTAATTGTGCAAGTGAAAGAGAAAGGTCAGTAATCATTATAGTGTGAATAAATTAATAAATTTCCATAAAATTAAAAAGGATTAAAAAGGCCGAGGTGGAGTGCAAAACAAAATTAAAAAGAGAATAGCACACATCAAGTGGCTATTATACTCAAATCAAGCACCCCCTCCATGGGCAACAGCCCAAAAACTGCAGAAAGAGCTTGACTTTTTAAAGTCAATTTTAAAAAATAATCAGCCAACTGCTCCATCTCACTCAGAAGAAAAACCCATTCAAAATATTGCCAATAAACCGATACTTAACAATACTCCAGTAACAGTGCCACTACCTAAAAGAAGTGAAGAGTGCCTAGAAGACTGCCCTGGACCCCTGTGGAGTGTATTTTGTGAATACACCTGCTGGAGGAAACTTGGTGCGAAGACCGACACCAGAACAGCCGGAGCCCATAGGCCCCGGACATCAGCAGCAGAAACCACAGTGTGAAAAGCGGGCCGCTTTTTACGCCATCGATGGAGCATCAGCTAGCCAACCGGCGACGACCAGCTGATGCTAGAAGAAAATAAGCTGACACAACAAAATAAACTAGATGATTCAAACCCTATATATATAATAATACACAAAAGAAAAAAAAAATTTTACAAAATAAGTACACAAACAAATTTATACAATTATAAAGTAAGAAAATTTGTAAGACGCATTTTAAAAATTAGGTAGGGTTGTGAAAAAGAAAATTTTTATATATATGTATACAAAAGTTTTTTTCAACTTCTCTGAATGTTTTAATGTTTGATAATAAAATAAGTAAATTTGATGAACTAATTGAAGAACCCGAAATGGGTGTAATAGATACAAAGACAGTGAACTCCACTGCTAATAGAGTCATCGACTGTTGATCTGAGAATGACAAATGTACTCTTATTAACAATGGTTGTCATTTTAGTTGCATATGTACTGTTCAAAGCATATAAGTTACATAATAGATAACTAAAAGAGCCTTAAGCCATGGTAACGATTTGGACAAGATCTAAAAGGACATATGCGCAACTAATAATAAAAGTACATTTAAAAAAAAATAATATATATTATCAAACAAAACAAAAATTTGCTCTCGTAAAAGTATTTACTCAATAAAAGTAAAATATGGTGTTTCCACCTAAAATTTAATTTTGTTGTAATAACTAATTAGAAAAAAATGAATACATTAGATAGTAATTTCAGTAGGATAAAGGATAGTCACCCTAGTATAGTATGCGACATAGTCGAGGTTTTTAAGAGTGAAAAAAGTAACTCACCTCAACGCGCTCTTAGTTTAGCAGATATTGAGACAATTTATTTGGAAAAAACTGGTGAAAAATTCCCAATCCAAGGAAATAGTAGAGTAGAAACTAGTTTCATCATAACAATACCTTACATTAGTTGCTTTTCAAATGTACATTTCATTTGTACATTTCGTTTCTACTTGATAGATAAAAAGCAGAAATAAAAATACCAAAGAAGCTATTTGTATACCCTTGCAGCAAAATAATTGGTATAAATGTTTAACAAAATAAAAAAAAAAACAAAAAAGAAGAAAAACATATCTAAAAGTTTTCACTTCTTCACCGAGCACATTGAACCACCAAACTCCGAGCCCATCGTGCCACCGATCTCTACATACTACGCCACCTTATTCGACATATATCGCAAACCCATTGCATCTCGCTCTTTCAATATCGTTCTGTGTAAGAAGACAGCTAATATATTTCTGTCTCTCTCACACACCGCGTGGTGACGGATTTTTGCATACGTAGGTGTGTGCGTGAGCATTAAAATACATTTAATTTCTATCAAATATGATTATTGATTTGTAACCTTAATAATTATCCGATTTAGTTCAAACTTGGTGTATAGTGTATGGATACAAATTAAATTTAAATGCAACAACCAAAAAACAATATTTTTATATATTTCTTATTTGGTGCCGCGCGAATTCGATCCAGGGTCTCTTGTGTTGGTACGGCAGATTTCTTTGAAATTTTTTGTTGCTGGAGTAAATTGCTTATATTGATGATTTGTTTTATTGATTTGTAGCCGTAATATTTATCCGATTTGAGTCAAACTTGGTGGGTAGTGTTTTGGTACAAATTGGATTTATATTCCAAAAGAAAAATAAAAAATTTTTAATTGGAACCCTATTATTCCGATATTGGATATATCATATAGTAATCCGATCCGACCGATTTGCATACTTTGTCTACCTATAACTTTAGGAAAGCTAACTACCAAGTTTCAACTACGTAGCTTAAAATTTAAGTTCGAAAAGCTGCGAACAAGCAGACAGACGGACAGACGGACGGACGGACAGACGGACAGACGGACATGTCTCAATCGACTCGGCTGTTGATGCTGATCAAGAATATATATACTTTATGGGGTCGGAAACGGAAATTTCTATGCGTTACAAACATCTGACCAATTTTATAATACCCTCTGCAAGGGTATAAAAAAAAAAAAAAAATATAAAAATAATAATATAAAGAATTTTTCCTAAATGGAGATAGTAGAGACTAAACGTCCAGAAAGTTACATACCGTTCCTTGACTACTTGATAGATTCAGGAGAAACAAATTACAAGTACAAGGAAATACGGTATTGAATAGCAAATAATTACAAATTTAAGAAAAACATATTAGAGCTTATGGAAAAATCCTTAAGAGTAACATATGGTAAGGTATTAATGGGTACATAGTATATTTAAGTCAGAAATAGAGACAATAGATATTGTAGGCTCAGATGAGGATATACAAATAATAAAAGAATAAAAAAAATATAACCATACTGAAGCATGGAATGGGAAGAATTATTTCTCCGTATCCAAAGAATAAAAGAAAACTTCAAAAAATCCTTTAAATGTATAACCCAAAATAAGAATATTCAGATGGAAACTCTGAATAGATATGCAATAATTCTGGTTGACTCTTTTAATGAGGCACGAAAATTAGTGCACGATAATAGGGGAAATATAGATAAGACGAACTGGTCAAAGATATCTAATCTATTGATCAAGTTACGTACGAATTTAATAAAAATAAAAGAAAAATACGATTTGGACATATTTGTACCAACCGTACTAAATTTGCCCTTAACCATAGATGTTAATAAAGATCAAGAAATAGGACATGAAGAAAAAATAGAACTAGAAAGTGAAGAATCTGACGAGGGAGAAATTGAAGAAAAAGATCTACACGATCTAACAATCCCTGCGTTACTCACGTTACCAAAAAAAGATAACGAGTTAGAGATAGATACATTGTCTGAAGAATACAACGATTCTGACCTTGAATTAAACACAAGTGTAATACATACACAAAATGACCGAAGCAAAAGCTCGAAGAGCATTTATGAAAGAAATTTCAACCTCCATTCCAGAATTTAATGGACAAAAGATAAATCTCGATACATTCCTCACAGCCTTGGAATTAATAGACCTAACGTAAGACAACTTCGAAGACATAGCTGTTGCAGTAATAAAGTCAAAACTTACTTGCGGAACACTATGCAGATTCAAAGAATTGAAGACAATAAATAAATTGGAAAATACTATAGTTCTTGAACCATCACGAGTAGTAAAAACCAGATTGTCAAAGATTACCCAAAGAGGAAAAACGGCTGATAAATTTACAACCGAAATCGAAAATGTACGAAAAATCTTAGAGTCACCGTACATTGAAGAAGGCCTATCATCAGAGCTTGCTGAGACATTCAGTACCGAAGAGGCCATTTCAACAATAATAAAGAATTGCGAAAATGGTAAACTCAGAGGCATACTTGAATCACGAAACTTCAGAACCATGAATCAAGCTATCATGAAGTATTTACAATGTAGTAATGACATGACTGGAAATCCTAATTCAGTATTGTTTGCCCAGAGGGGCCGCGGTAAATATAATAAGACTTATAATTATCGCGGTAGAGGAAATGGTCGCGGTTATTATAATCATTATAATAATCGCAGTAACCAGAATTACCAGCAAACCCGGAATAATAATAACAGAAGAAAATATAGAGGAAACAATAAAAATAATAACAATAGAGGAAACAGAGGAAATAACCAACAAAATGGTTATAACTATAACTCCCAGACACCTTTAGATACCCAGTAGTAAAAAACAGTAAGATTCACACCATCAATCTTAGTCTAAACATATTCGTAAAATTTATAAATAAGGCAACAGGAAAACAGTTAGTACTTTTAACAGACACAGGTGCGGAAATATCTATCCTAAAGGAAAATTCCGACACTTTTCAAAACATTCAGACAAATCAAATTGTCAACATACAGGGAATAAGTCAAGAAGTAATCAAATCCAGAGGAATTACTTCTATTGACATACAAACTTATAAATACATAATCCCACACGATTTTCATATCGTGAAAATATCCCTTTTCGCTATTCCTTGTGATGGAATACTAGGAATCGATTTTATCATAAAATACAACTGTCAATTAGATTTCAACCCGTTTGAAGACTGGTTAATAATTAGACCCAACAATCTAAAATATCCTATTTATGTACGAATTTCGTACAGTTCTGGCAACAATTCCATAGTTCTGCCAGCAAGATCCCAAGTTGTCCGAAAAGTCGATCTAAATTCGCAAGAAGACAGTGTATTGATTCCAAACCAAGAAATTCAGCATGGAATTTACAGAGCAAATACCATCACAAAATCCCAAAATGCGGTCATCAGACCGAAAAAATCGCTACCAAATTCCGAAAATAGGAAATGGCGATTAGTAATTGACTATCGTCAGATTAACAAAAAACTACTAGAATCGATGATATCTTAGATCAACTATGTCGAGCAAAATACTTTTCATGCCTTGACTTAATGTCAGGTTTTCATCAAACTGAACTTGAAAAAGAGTCACGAGACATTACATCCTTCTCAACATGTAGTGGCTCATATCGTTTCACGCGATTACCATTCGGTTTAAAAATAGCGCCAAATTCGTTCCAGAGAATGATGACTATAGCATTCACTGGGCTTGAACCTTCGCAAGCTTTCCTTTATATGGATGACTCAATTGTCATAGGTTGTTCCGAAAAACACATGCTCAATAATCTAAATGATGTTTTTGAGAAATGTCGGGAGCACAACCTAAAGTTACATCCCGAAAAATGTTCATTTTTCATGCATGAAGTCAGCTTTTTGGGACACAAATGCACAGATAAAGGAATCTTGCCTGATGACACAAAATATGATGTCATTCAAAATTATCCAGTCCCACATGATGCGGACAGCGCTAGAAGATTTATAAAAAATTTCGCTGATTATTCTCGTCACATAACAAGATTATGTAAGAAAGATGAAAGATTCGAATGGACAATTGATTGTCAGAACGCATTCGATCATCTAAAATCAGCATTGATGAATCCCACTCTGTTACAGTACCCAGATTTTAGCAAAGAATTTTGCATAATCACGGATGCAAGTAAATTCGCATATGGAGCAGTCCTAACTCAAAATAAGAATGGACTTCAACTTCCAGTTGCATACGCATCTAGATCTTTCACAAAAGGTGAAAGTAATGAAAGTACAACAGAACAAGAATAAGCGGCGATTCATTGGACAATTACACATTTCACACCATGCATTTATGGTAGACACTTCACTGTCAAAACGGACCATAGGGCATTAACTTATTTGTTTTCAATGACAAATCCAAGTTCAAAATTGACAAGAATGAGACTTGAACTAGAGGAATATAATTTACTGTAGAGTATCTAAAGGGAAAAGATAATTTTGTAGCAGCATGGACCGGAGTATTTTAACAACCCAAATATATATTTGTCATCGGGAACAAACATAATACCCAACAATTACGTACAATATGCAAACGTCAAAAATAATAATGGAAACATAAGTGAAATTGTGGCTCTGCTCCCAGAATTTAATCCCTCGTCCGGAAAATCATTAGATTCGCATCAATTTGTACGACGTGTTGAAAGTCTAAAAAACGCATATCGTTGGAGTGATCGTAAAATAATCTTTGCGGTCCAACAGAAGATGTTAGGTGCTGCTCGATATTGGGTGGATTCAACGGAACAAATATTTCAGACATGGTCAAAGTTCGCCTCACAATTTCTTAAAGATTTTCCTTGCATCAGCAACTCTGCAGACGTACATTTGAAAATGTCAAAAACAAGACGTGAGTTATCGGAATCCCCACAAGATTATTTTTATAAAATGTTAGCCATTGGACGGAAGGGTGAGGTTTCTGATTCTGCGATTTCGACACACATTATTAATGGTATCAATGATTACGATCTAAAGAGGAAAATATCGAACGACTATGTAACTTGTAATGAACTTCTACGCGATATACTGGCATACTCTGCTCACAATGAAATCAAACAAAGTCCATTTAATATTCAAAGCAAACGGGAGTCTAACGTGAATTTTCAAAAATCAAATCAGCCAGCGATTGGAAAACGAACAAACGAGAAGGCGGAGTTATCAGTCAAATGTTTTAATTGCCAAAAAGTAGGACATTATTCTTCGAAAGGTCCGGAGCCTCAGCGTAAACCACGATGCACTCACTGTAACCGTACGACTCACGATTCTGCAAGTTGTCCAGAAAAATTAAAATCTCAAGTAAAGATAAATAAAATCGACTCTACTTCTAAGGGAGATATTTGCAAAAGTATCTTGGTAAACGGTAACGAAACAATTGCATTTGTAGATCCAGGTAGCACACGTACGCTGATTCGAAAATCTTTCGCCGAAAACATAGGGATACTGCAGCATTGTGCAATTACACTCAACGGATTTGCTGGAGGAAAATTCATTTGCAATGAAAAACTAATGGCAAAAATAATAATTGATCAGATCGTTTATATTGCTGAAGTACTAATAGTCGAAAATGATTTAATTTCAGAAAACGTATCATTGGGAAAAGATATTCTTTGTCGTGACGGAAAGAAACTTATCATTCGCGGTAATGAATGTTCCATCGAAAACATACGTCAGCTAGAAGCAAACGACAATCTTACGCCTAAGCAGAACGAAATAATAGAAAAGGTGGTATTAAACAACGCAAAATGTTTCGCAAAAGAACCTCACTAGCTTGGAACCTGTTCACTGGCAAAAATGGAAATTGCGCTATCTTCAGACATTCCATGTTATACGAAACCATATCGTACACCTTTTGCACTCAGACCGATCGTTGCGAGCATGATATCTGAGCTACTTGAAAGCAACATCATTCGTCCTTCGGAGTCTCCGTACGCTTCGGGAATAGTCATAGTTGATAAAAAGAATGGAGAACATCGTCTATGTGTCGACTATCATCGTCTTAATCGCATTACGGTAAAAATACCCTTTCCTATGCCAAATTTGGAAGAGCAATATGCACAACTAGCTGGAAACGCTTATTTCACACAACTCGATTTACGTATGGGCTATCATCAAATTGAAGTAAACGAATCATCAAAGAAATACACAGCGTTCGTTACATCCGACGGGCATTATGAATACAACAGAATGCCATTTGGACTCGTTAATGCTCCGGCAGTATTTCGAGCTGTAATGAACAAAATTGATATTTGGATGACGTCATAATACCAAGTAAAACGTTTGATGAAGGAGTTCAGTGTCTAGAACAATTTCTTCATATTCTTAACGAAAGTGGACTAACACTACATGAGGACAAATGCAGATTCCTGCAAACCGAAATTACGTTTTTAGGACATATAGTCAATAAAAATGGAATCACCCCGGGAGAAAACAAAGTCAGCGCAATTAAAAACTTTAAGGTCCCGGCAAACGTAAAAGAAGTCAGACGCTTCTTAGGTCTCACAGGATTTTGTCGTAAATTTGTGGAAAACTATTCACTGATATCAAGACCATTAACTCGTCTTCTACGGAAAACAGAGGAAAATACTTTCGTTTGGACAGAGACCCAACAGCAGGCATTCAACGAACTCATTGAGAAATTATGCAACGCCCCAGTATTAACCTTATACGACTTTTCAGCATGTCACGAAGTTCACACCGATGCTTGTGCCATTGGTATTGCAGGAGTGTTGCTACAGTCTTACGATGAAAAGGACTGGCGTCCCGTATGTTACTTCAGCAGGCACTGTACAGACGCAGAAGGTAAATATCACAGCTACGCACTCGAAACCTTAGCAGTAGTCGAAACGCTTCAACGATTTAGAGTATATCTTTTGGGAAAACAGTTCCGTCTTATAACTGACTGCTCTGCTATTGCCAAGGTCAAGATGAACAAAGAGCTTATTCCGCAAGTATCCCGCTGGTGGATTAAAATAATGGATTACGACTGCGAATTCATTCACAGTGATGGAAGCAAGATGTCTCACGTTGATGCTTTAAGTCGAGCACCTAATCTTTAGATGAAATTATTCGAACCATAATTACAGATGTCGACGATTGGTTGCTGACCATGCAACTACAAGACAAATCGCTTATCGAAATCATCGCTACTCTAAAGGGAAACTATAAAAAGCATAAGCAACTTCATTCTGATTATCTTTTAGAAAATCATCGTTTATATCGGAAATTAGGAAATACCATCGCTTTCGTTGTGCCAAAATCAGTAAGGTGGCGCGTCGTTAAAAGTTGCCATGACGATGTCGGACACTTCGGTCTAGACAAAACCCTTGGGCGGATCCAAAAACAATTCTGTTTCCCAAAGATGAGGAGTCCATAGCATTTACAAAATATACAAACGAATAATAAAATTCTGAAAGTCACTACCAGAAATCAGAGTAAACAGTTAAATTCCTGCGCAGGAAAAGAAAACGAAAATAACAAAGAAGATTCGCAAAAGCAATCTCTCAATGCTTCTAAGCCCAACGTATATGAAGTCATTGTAAATGACGAAGTACGAAAAGTAGTGACCTTGCGAATAACAGATACTTTATGCACATTCAAACATGGTAAGAAAGTTATAGCAAGAATTGACATTTGCGATGGAATTCTTTACTTAGGTCAATTTTTCCAAAGGCTAGAAAAAGAAGCCGGTATACTTAATATCAGCCAAGTCAAAGTGGCACCGAGTGAAAAGATCTTTGATACAATTTCAATAGAATCTTTCAAATTAATGGGCAATAAGAATTTAATATCTGTTGAGTAACCATCTGCACATTGCATAAGTATCATCCCCAAGCTCATCTTCCCATCACTGATCTATATATTAATCTATAATCTATATCTATACACTTCATACACACTTTTTGCATACACACACATACAAACATATATTATCTAAGTTGCCGCTGCGTCGGCTCATTTTCAAGAATATTGTGAAATAAAATCAGTAACACAAAGGCAAGCAACTGACCAAGAACTCGCATCAACTCTCTTCGGTTTTCATTAAAAATACAGTCCACTACTTAAAGCTATCGGTTCATCACCATATTGTTTGGTCATTCGAGACGGATCTTTTGGAAAGTTAATTTGTGCTAATTGTTAACAATGGAACAATTAAAGGCATTGGTAAAGAGTCGCCCACACTCGAGGTATTTTTCAAATTTTTAGATGATCGTTGCGAGGAACTGGAACTCAGCAAACGAGAGATTGCGGTTGGAGGCAGAATACCCCAGCAGTTCACCCAAGCCAAAAGGGCTACACAATCGATGGTTGCAGTTGAAGGGATCAATTGCACTAAATGCCATTCTACGGAACACACTCTGTATGGCTGTCAACAATTTTTGAATATGTCGTGTGCGCAAAGGCGTACTTTTGTCAAGGAGAAATCGTTATGTTTCAACTGCTTAAAACAAGGTCATGTAGTCAGCAAGTGTAAATCCAAATACACGTGTAAACAATGTCAAGGTCATCATCACACACTTGCATACAACGTGGAGTGTGCGGTTTAACTTTCGCTAGTGCTCCGTCTTTTCGTCATCTATACGGCGTCCCGAGGCCTTTAAAAGATCAACATATTACAAACTGATCCAACCGAGCCGTGCCACATACCTGGAATCATAAGTTCGTTCACCGTGTGCGTCTCTGAGACTCCAAACCTTTCGGGGTCTATTCCGGCAAGGAAAGTACAACGGCCACCGGGGGGAGTGCGGGGTGCTGGCTGCCCACTTCTCCCGCCTCTCTCGACTGCGAGTTGTTTGTGTGGGTGAGAAAATATCCTTTTTTCCCCAAGCCGACCTGATCATTGTTGTCTTGTGCTTCTTCTTAAGTTGGCCTTGAACAGCTGATCGTGTACTAGTGCTGGTAAGCAGCGCTCATTAACGAGACCCCCAGCCCGCCAGGTGGCGCTTCTGGGGCTCCTCAAACGTTTTGGCGGGCAAGTTGCATTCAAATTTGAATTAATTTAATTAAATTTGATTGTTGCAACATGGATAAATTTGCTGCATCCATGGATCGCCAGTATCGTCTGGACGGACTGGACTTGAATGAGGAGTCTATTTTCGGCAAGCGGCCAAAGTTAAAGGAGTCTCCGCAGCCCAACAGCCTAGCTCTAACAGCTGTAGCTGCACCAACTCCCTATAGCCCTGAAGCAACCACATCGGTTGCTCCCAGACCAACGGTGACTTCACATATCCCTGAACTGGATGAACTCGGTATGCTTCTATTCCAACTGGAAAGCAACTTTTCAAAAAAGAGGATGGAAAACCCAAAGTTCGACATATAAATCAGAGCACGATGAACGCCATCGCACGCATGAGGCAAATGCAGGAAATGCTGTGTCTCAAAGCACTAGCAGGTGAACTGACGCACAAACCGCCCATGGGCGTAGCGGCCACGCAGACCTCGCCGGAGGCTAAGGCAGCTCAAAAGAGGGTGTCCGTAAAAGACTCAGCTAAGAGGTCAAGAGAGGAAGCAGTTAACCATCGTATCACACCACCTAAGAAGATTCGGAATAGTGCCCAAACAAAAAGTTCATACGCAGAGCAGCTTAAAAAGCAGCCATTGAGCGATCGTGACAGCAGCCAGGCAGTGAGGAGTCCTTCATCGCTAGCTGTACAGCCAGCGGCGGTCAAAGCAAGCATTGAATGGCAGCAGGTAGCCAATAAACGTAACACTAATTCAGAAAGGCGAGCCAGGCCAGATGTCATCATCATCAAGCCTGATGAAGGTGTCACATATCCCCACTTGCTACGGATGGTCACCAGAAGGGATGATGGACTCTTAAATGGTGTTAAAGATTGCGTTAGACGCGCTAGAAGAACGGCACGGGGTGAACTGCTGCTGGAAATTAATAAGGACTGCAGCGCGCAGAAACTGCAGGATGAGCTGAGTCAAGTATTGGGCCCATCTACATCAGTTAGAGCTGTCAGTGATATGGCATTCATAGAGCTTCGAGACCTGGTCTGCTTGGCAACTGCTGATGATGTTGTTGCTGCTATTTCTGGTAAACTGGCAGGCAATTCTAACTCAGTGTCGGTGAAGGCGATGAGATCCTCGTATGGGGAAACGCAAACGGCAATCGTGGCAGTATCGCAGGACGATGCAATGGAGTTGACCAAGCTCAAATCCATCCGAGTGGGTTGGTCAAGCTGCCGCATTCGGGCGCGGGTTGCACAGAAAAGATGCTATAGGTGTCTCAATTTTGGGCACACTGCCTCCAACTGCAATGGCACCACAGACCGCTCCAACTGCTGCATTAAATGTGGTCAGCCCGGCCATAAAATTGCTACTTGCAAGAATGAGCCAAGTTGCTTTAATTGTGTAGCAGAAAACCGAGCTGAGACTCGTCATCTTGCAGGCAGCAAAAGCTGCCCCCTAGCTAAGACTCGTGATCCACCACCAGCCCTAAGATGAAGATATTGCAACTAAATTTGAATCACTGCGCTGCGGCCTATGACCTGTTAAAACAATCGGTAAGAGACCTAGATATAGATATAGCAATTATTAGCGAACCCTACAAAACCGGCACTGGTAATACGTGGGCAGTCGACAGCACGAGAAAGGCCGCAATATGGGCTTGCGGGCAAAAATGTTCCAGTCGTGGAAGCTGTTTACTCTGCGCAAGGCTTCGTCAGAGCCAAAATTGGAGATTTGTGGCTGATTAGCTGCTACGCTGCTCCTAGTTTAAGAATCAGCGAATTCGAAAACTTGGTGGATAGTATCGCAGCGGATGCTAGAGGAATGCAAAAGTTACTGATTGCGGGTGACTTCAATGCGTGGGCGGTAGATTGGGGTAGCAGATCCACTAACGCCAGAGGCCGAATCCTCTTAGAAGCCTTGGCCTCACTTGATTTGGCTATTCTTAACACAGAAGAGGAGCACACCTTCAACCGGGCGGGTTACGGCTCTGTTATAGATGTTACATTCGCCAGCAGCAACCTTTCCCAACACGCTACTTGGAATCTTAGCAGACACTACACCGGAAGCGATCACCACGCCATCATATGCAACATAGGTAGACGGAATACCCAAAGAGCTCATGAGCAGTGTGACAACAAGCGAAGGTATAGGATTGAAACTTTTAACCCAAACATGTTTGCTGCGACTTTGTCAATTCCTGAATTGGTAGGTAATGCAGCTTGTAGCTCGCAAATGCTAATGCAAGCAGTGACGCATGCATGCGATTCCAGCATGTCCATCCGAAGGGGTCATAGCAGACATCGTGCTCCAGTTTATTGGTGGAACGAAAGCATCGCTGATGCCAGGAGGGAGTGCTTATAAGAGAGGCGTTGCTACCAGAGGGCCAGAGGCAGGTCGAACTTTCAGCAATTACAACAGCAATATGCGGTTAAACGTGGCGAATTAAAAAAACAGATAAACGCCAGTAAGCGCAAGGCCTTTCTGGATCTCTGTGACTCAGCAGACAGCGATATTTGGGGATTGGCCTTCAAGGTGGCGCTCAAAAAACTTAGAGCAGCGAAGCCAGCTGTTCCGGATGAAGGCCGTCTGCAACATATTATTGAAACACTTTTTCCTTGCACTTCCGCGGTGGAACCAAGAGTGGATCATAGGATGGTCAGAGTTGAGCGCCCTGTTAATAATGGAGAGGTCATTATGGCAGCTTCTCGCTTAGAGGTTAACAAGTCCCCCGGCCCAGATGCTATCCCAATATAGCCTTGAAACTAGCGATGCTGCTCCAGCCGGAGAAATTTGCGGAAATGTTCAATAAATGCTTGGAGGAATGTTTCTTCCCAGACCAATGGAAAGTTCAGAACCCTGTTTTGTTACCGAAGCCTAACAAACCACCAGATGATCCGTCAGCATACAGACCTATCTGTCTACTAGACTTAGTGGCAAAAATCCTGGAAAGAATCATTAGTGTCAGGATTGAGGGAGCTCTTATGGCTAACGGAGACTTTTCGCCAAGACAGTTTGGGTTTAGAAAATCCAAATCGACAGTCGACGCACTTTCCATAGTCATCGACACTGCTGCAAAGGCCATAGAAGGACAACGTTGGAAGGGCGGACAAAAAGAGTACTGTTTAATTACCACGCTGGATATCAGGAACGCCTTTAACTCAGCAATTTGGAGCTGCATTTTACAGGCGTTATCCAACTTCAAAGTTCCAGATTATCTCATACTGATAACCGAGGACTACTTTCGAAATCGCGTTCTACGGTATAACACAACCGGTGGAACGAGAACATACACAGTGCGTGGAGGCGTCCCCCAGGGTTCCGTCTTGGGCCCGCTACTCTGGAACGTCATGTATGACGGTATACTTCGACTGCAGCTACCCGAGAAATCCACCATTATAGGCTTTGCTGACGACGTGGCCTTAGTTGTCGTGGCCAAACACCTCAGTGATGCGGAGCAGAAAACGGCCACAGCTGTTGGTATGGTGAAGCATTGGCTGGCCGCTGCAGGACTACAGCTAGCCGCCGAAAAAACTGAGACTGTCGTAATCAGCAGCAGAAAGACAGTAGAGACAGGGATAATTAATCTTGGATCTTGCACCATTAAATCCGCAAGGTCATTAAAGTACCTGGGTGTCTTGATTGACACACGGCTCTGTTTCAAGGAGCACTTATGTTTCGTGAGTCAGAGGGCAGCCGAGTTGACAAGATCACTGAGCAGAATCTTGCTCAATACTCGAGGACCAAGACAGAGCCGCCGTTTGCTGCTCATGAACGTAATAAAATCAACGATTTTATATGCTGCACCGGTTTGGGCGAATGCTATGGACTACAAATCCTACAGAAGCGGAATGGAAGCTGTGTACCGCCTCGGAGCTCTTCGTGTCTGCTGTGGCTTCCGCACCATCTCAGCAGAGGCAGCTCTAGTCATCTCTGGTATGATTCCAATTGACCTGCTTGCTCGGGAGGCACAGTATAGGTATAGAGAAAGGCATATGGCTGAATTAAGCCCACAGGCCACCAAAACTCTCACAGCCCAGGCCAGGACTATTAGCATAGACGAATGGCAGCGACGCTGGTGCTCGGCGAACAAGGGAAGATGGACTTGGCAACTGATTCCAAACATTGAGTCGTGGATAAACCCGGGAATTTGGCGAGGTGACTTTCGAGCTGACCCAACTTCTTAGTGGTCATGGCTGTTTTCGCAGCTATCTATTTAGATTGGGGCATGATGTCAGCCCGAACTGCCCAAGTTGCCAGCATGGCACGATCGAGACTCCGGAGCACATCCTTTTTGTGTGCCCAAGGTTCATAGTTGAACGGCGTGCGATGGAGGAGGCATGCGGCAAATCCTTGGCCACTAATAATTTGGAGCCCAGCATGCTTGAGAGGCGTGGAAGCTGGTCGGCAGTTTGCAGCTTCGCGGCACAGGTGATGTCCAGGCTACGGCGATTGGAAAGAGAGCGCAACTCAAGAGGGCCGTAGATGGCCTGCCAGCATCCTGCGATGCAATACACCCCAGTAGTCCCGCAGGATTGTTCTCTGGCATCTCTATTCTTCCCTTCTCTTTTTTTTTTCTAATCTTAAATTATTGTTGTTATTGTTACCTACTTATCGCCTTTAAATTATTTATCTATTTATTTTTTCACCTCCAAACCATGCGAATAAAAAAAAAAAAAAAAAAAAAAAAAAAAAAAAGGTCATCATCATACACTCATTCATGTTCAACGTAATTCACAGATTACAGGAAATCTTATGCAAACAGAAGGAGATGATCTGCGTAACCCAAACGCTCCCTTTTCTATGCCAACTCCAAATCACGTGGATGAGGCGGAGATGCCATCAGCAACGTTTTGTTCGCAATCCACTGCGAAATCCTCTTTATCGAAAGGATCAATTAGAATCACATTACCCACTGCTATGGTTTACGTTAAAAACGCAAAAGGAGACTACATAACATGCCGTCTATTGTTGGATACTGGATCAGAACTTACATACATATCGGAAAATTGCATTCGCACTCTGGGATTGACACGTACACCTTCACGCATTCTGGTTACAGGAATATCATCGGTCAAGGCTGATACCACAAGGGGAATCAGCACGCTGCACATAAAGTCTCGCGTCTCAGAGAATCATTTGACTGTCAATGCTCATGTGCTTGGAAATGCTCACATCGTCATTGGAAAAGAAAAACATCGACACATCTGCATTAGAGACCTTTGCTGGTCTTCAATTGGCTGATTCGCACTTCGAGGGAAACTCACCAATAGACATTCTATTAGGAAGCGAACACGTTTGGTCTGTAGTTACAGGCAGCAAGATGTATGACAATAAGGGCAATCTTATAGCCATTTCTTCAATCTTCGGATGGGTAATAACGTCAATTAGGACACCCCATACAACACAATCCATTGCACTCACCACAATATCAATTGCGTTACCAAAACGGACGATCAGGTAGAGAAACATTTTCTCACCACACACACTAGAGATGACAACGGGAAGTACATCGTAGAACTTCCATTCAACACAACAAATTTGGATTTTGGAGACACTTTACAAGGAGCTCTCAATCGTTTCAACTCAGTGGAACGACGCCTACAGCAAAATGAACAACTACGGAAACAATACATCAACTTTATGAGAGAATACTCTGATTTGGGGCACATGCGAGAATTGTCGCCACATGAAATCAATACAGAGCAATGCTTCTACTTGCCACATCACCCCGTGTTGGGTCGGAAACTTGGGGTAGTTTTCGATGGGTCATATTGCGACGCAAATGGTAAGGCTCTTAACGACACTCTATTTGCAGGACCAAGCATCCAGCGCGATCTATTTGCTGTATGTCTACGCTTCAGGATGTACAAATACGTATTCTCAGCGGACATAGTTAAGATGTTCCGCCAAATATGGGTCAACGAAAAACATCGTAATTTCCAGAGAATCGTTTGGAGAGAGGATCCATCCGATCAAATCAAACACTATCAGCTGTGTACCGTCACCTACGGAACTTCAAGTGCACCATTTCTGTTTTGTCTCTCAAAACACCCGTGCTGTACAAAGAGACAAGTCCTATCTGACGTATCAAGAATTTTCGATCCTCTTGGACTTCTAGCACCCACCGTGGTCCAATTCAAAATATTATTCCAGCAACTATGGCTGCTCAACTTGGGTTGGGATGATCAACTCCCAAATAAACTGGCAGATAATTGGCTCAAATGGCGAGCAGATTTGGAAAATCTTCAACAATTCCAAATATCACGTTTGGTTGTGAACGATGCGGACAACATTGAACTACACGGATTCTCTGATGCATCCATCAAGGCATACGCTGCTGTAGTATACAGCAAGGTAATCAAAGAAGATGGCTCAATTTCTACATCAATTGTGGCTGCCAAGTCAAGGGTGGCACCGCTGAAGCAGCAATCATTACCACGTTTGGAACTCTGCGGAGCACTTCTACTGAGTCAACTAATCAAAACAATCAAGGCAGGATTGCGACACAACTCTATTACTGTATTCGCTTGGTGCGATTCAACAATAGTTCTCTCCTGGTTATCATACGCACCTGCCCAACTGAAGACATTTGTTGGAAACCGAACTTCAGAGATATTAGATACCATACCGAGAAATGCTTGGCATCACGTGGACTCCAAGTCGAACCCAGCTGACTGCGCAACCAGGGGTCTGATGGCAGCAAATTAAATTTTTAAATTTTGAGCTGTGGTGGAATGGTCCGTCATGGCTACGAGACAAGGATCAACTTATGGTAAAGTTGAACAACTCACAAATTTGCTTATCTCTTTCAGAAAGTCGCATACAGAAAGAAGTTAAAACAACCTGTCTCTCTACATTGGTAAAGTCAACTTCAGTACACCCACTGGATGAAATCATCGAACGAGTCTCATCATGGCAGAAACTCGTACACACTATGGCTTACGTACTACGTTTCATCACTCGAATCAAGGGTCCATTTCGGGATAAAACCTCAAAATCTCTTACTTTTGAAGAGATCCAGGCGGCGCGCATTATGTGTTTGCGGCACGCACAAACATGCTTCTAAGACGACTACAAATTGGTACTCGCAAATCAACCTCTAAAAAACCGATCTCAACTTTCGAAACTCTCACCAATAATTGACAATGATGGCCTACTAAGAGTTGGTGGTCGATTGCAGCAATCGCAATTACCAGCAGAGGCAAAACACCCAGTTTTGCCACAATCTCATCGAATTACAAAACTCATCTTGGAATATGAGCACCGAGTCAACTTGCACCCTGGTGTTTCATCGCTTTTCGTCATTGTTCGACAGCGATTCTGGATATTTGGCGCACGTAACCTAATTCGAAAAATCACACATGATTGTCTGGCTTGCTTTCGACAACGGCAGCATACAACTCATCAAAGGATGGCTGACTTGCCAAGCGTTCGCATTACCCAAGCACTTCCATTCATCAATACTGGATGCGACTATGCTGGTCCAATACTCCATAAGGATGGCAAGGGTCGCAAACCACGCATTAGCAAAGGCTACATATGCCTATTTCTTTGTCTTGTCGCATCGGCAATAAATTTGGAACTTGCTACAGATCTCACCACTGAAACATTTTTGGTCGCTTCGTATCCTTGCGTGGCAAGTGTAAGACACTCTCCAGCGATAATGGCACAAACTTCATCGGTGCAAAACGCTCACTCGATGAAATGCAAAGGCTACTAGCATCACAACAACATAAGGACACCGTTACACACGCCCTGGCAGATGATGGAATTCAATGGGTATTAATTCCACCGCGTGCTCCTCACTGGGGAGGAAAATGGGAATCGGCGGTTCGATGCGTAAAGCTACACCTCCGAAGAGTCATCGGAAACTCCACACTCACCTTTGAGCAAATGCGAACCCTTCTTGCTCAAATTAGCGCAGTCGTCAACTCACGACCATTGTGCTATACTTCGGATACAGAAGTGAACTACTTATCACCAGCCCACTTTCTAATTGGACGACCTTTCACAACCATTCCAGATGCTGATTTAAGTCACATTCCTGTGGGTCGTTTGGGGTACTGGCAAGGTATCCAGTCCATGTAACAAGGCTTCTGGAAAAAATGGCACCAGGAGTACCTAACCACACTACAACAGCGTCCAAAGTGGACCACATCAACGCGTAACATAGAAATTGGAGATCTTGTCCTCATTAAGGAGTCCAACACACCACCAGCTTCATGGCATCTAGCACGAGTTCTAGAAACATACCCAGGAAAGGACAAGCTTGTTCGAGCGGTCAAACTTAAGACCTCATCAGGAGATATGACCCGACCAATCACCAAGGTTGCGGTATTGCCTTGTTCAGAAACTATGTTTCAGGGCGGGCCGGGATGTTGAGGAACCATCTGCACATTGCATAAGTGTCATCCCCAAGCTCATCTTCCCATCACTGATCTATATATTAATCTATAATCTATATCTATACACTTCATACACACTTTTTGCATACACACACATACAAACATATATTATCTAAGTTGCCGCTGCGTCGGCTCATTTTCAAGAATATTGTGAAATAAAATCAGTAACACAAAGGCAAGCAACTGACCAAGAACTCGCATCAACTCTCTTCGGTTTTCATAAAAATACAGTCCACTACTCAGAGCTATCGGTTCATCACCAATATCTTTACGAGTAGCGCTACTCAAGCCGGTGACCCTATTATCAAATGATGATAAAAAATATCAAAGAAGCTAACTTCGGCTGTGCCGAAGTTTGTATACCCTTGCTGCAAAATAATTGGTATAAATGTTTAACAAAATCAGAAAAAAAAACAAAAAAGAAGAAAAAACACATCCAAAAATTTTCACTTTTTCACCGAGCATTGAACCATCAAACACCGAGCCCATCGTGCCACCGATCTCTACATACTACGCCACTGTATACATATATGTATTTTCATTTTTCTTTCAAATATTTCATCAAATATGAAAAAAAAAAACCATAAAAAAAAAAAATTAATTAAAAAAAAATAAATATATAGGGTGTCTACGACATGAATGACGTAGAGAGCGAGACGGGAGTGGTGAACTGGGGAGCTTTCACCTCGGCTTGTAATGCTAAGCTCCATTAAAGTCTGTAATGTTAAGTTAGATTAATTCTCAGTAACACTTGTAAGAATATACACGCACTTACGGTGACTTTTAAAGTTGAACAACTCTTGGAGTTTTTTGTGTGCCTGCGTTTTCTTCTGTGGAACCAACCAAGGGAAAAGGAAACCACCCTCCTACAGACATTTTGGTCCTTCGAGCCGGATCTTTTTGAAGAAGGAAGTCTATCCTACGATCAGGCCGATCTATTGACGCCCAGCTCGCATCGGTGGATTTTTCCCGCTGCAAAGAAAGTTAAGTGAAGAATTTAATTTGAAGTCCACATAAGGTGGCAGTGTAAATGTTGTCCGTTTGGCTGATTTATCACATAAGGCGTTAAATCAGACAGCACTTCATTTACACTTATTAAATGGCATAAGGTCATTTTTTCTCCTCCAATTTTTTTCTTAATTTTGCACTGCTTTCCAACGCAGCCATCTTCTTTTCCAATCCTAGTTGTGTATGTACATATGCAAGTGTACGTATGAACAGTTCCATGATCTTGATTTTTTACATCAACTGATATACCATTTCAATCCAGCACATGTACATACATAACTTAGTACATAAGGTACATACTTCCATACATATCTCCATACCAAGAAACTTATGTGCATTAGTATTATACTTACTGTGTGTCGCCGTTTCCAATTTATATCAAGTGACGTGAACCATCCTCCGTGAGAAAAAATTATGCAGTGTGACGCCTAAACAAACAAAAAAGAAACATTTAAGTGAAAATTAATTGATTTCGCGGCAAATTCAAATTTTTAAACTTACTTTGTTTACATTTTGAATTACACATATGTACACACATACATAAATGTTCCGATTGTTCACTGTTCCAACACTTGTTATCGGCTCCGATTTCAAGGTTTACACGACGGCAATATATTTTTTCGGTAACGCAAAACAGATGCGAAATTAATGCAAACGTCCAATAAAATAATTTCGCACTCGTATTATTTCCGCGGTCCGAATTTAATAAATCCAAGCTTGATTGGATTATATTTGATGCACATATTTTCCGACACACATTCCATCCATAATATATTTTACATATTCCATCCATAATATATTTTACACATTGCATAATAAATATATTACACACATCCATACCCAAAATAAATATATTTTACATATTCTATAATAAATATATTGCACACACATATCACATACACACACACATAAATCACAACATATACATATTATTTCTCCTACATTTAAATTACAACAACGCATTTTAATAATTATTTTTTTTTGGTGCAGGATTCCAAATTAAATAAAAAACTTTGCAACATCTCATTTTAAAATAAAAATATAAAAAAAAATAAATTTTTTAATTTTGTGAACTAGTTTCGGATTTTTGCCTTCGGGTTGTTTGTTCCTTAAAGTTAAATTTCGCGCGTAAAGAAAATTTTGTGGAGACGCCTCCAACGCTACAACCAAATCGTTTTTCCTTTGAGATTTGCTTATTTTTTTTCAAAAAAATGAGTGACTAATCTTGATATAAACGACGTTAAAGTTTATTGTCGGTGTATTTGTATTTCTGCCGAGAACACAAAATCGTTTCCAAGCGAACAGCGGAAGAAATATAACGTACAGTTTTCTTTTTTTTCAATTTTTCTTCTTGCGCAAACAACAACACGTAGCCGTCTATCCTTTTTCGACCAAAGTTCACAAAAAAGAAAAATTTTATTATCGGATAATCACCAGTAAAATTGTTATATGCATTTGTGTAGGCCCGATTTATTGATTTATATTCAAACATAATTTCGTCAAATAAAGTATACAGTCCACATTTCGAAAATTCTTACATCAACGAATAAAAGTCCCAATTGATTCGAAATTTCCTAAATTCAACAAAGTTCCCAATTGTTTACATACACAAGCTTTTCATTTACTGCAAAGATTCTTATATTTGATACAAGTTTCTTTTAAATTCGATTCATGTCTTAAGTGCTTCGAAAATTCCTACATTTAACAAAGGTTCCAATTGTTTCGAAAATTCCTACATTTAACAGAGTTTCTAACTATTTCGGCATTTGCTACACTCGATTAACCCATTTTGGGCCAAGCTCAAAAAATTTGTGACTTTAAGGTTTAAAGTGACTTTTCTATGGTAATTTACATACAAGAAATCTAAATCCGTGGTCAAAAAAAATCTAAAAATTTTAGTTTGGCCAGGATCAGCTGTTCGATTAGTCGAACAATGGCCGTTCGCCACTAAACAATTTTCCGCATCTCATAGAAATTTTTTTTGGACTAGTTGTTAAAAGTATAAAATAAAAGGCGTTTATTAGTTAGTCAAGTAATATATGTTTATTTATTCCTATGGTAAGATGCAAAACAACTGTTAAGATGCATATGTACATGACACTTTTCACCATAGCTCGCAAATAACTGTTGACCGTTTTTCTTTCTGCGCTCTCGTTGCGAGCACAACCGCACTACTTCATACTCTCTCGCTCTCGCTCTGAGCAAGAGACTCATGCTGTCTTCATTTGTGTTTTCTATTGAGTTCTTTTCTTTGAGCGCTTTGTATATCGGTCTTTCAATGAGCAGTGCGTAAAGAGCGAAGCGAGAAACGCTCGCACAATGAGACTTAGCAAAAGACCGATTGACCGAAAAACTCAACGCAAACGGTCTTTACGGTTTACTCACACACTCAATCCACGATCGCATATCATATATTTCGTTTGACAATCAGACGCTTAACGATTTGCTTGCCTATGCGTGTGAATGTATACCAATACATACGCAAAAGACTTTTTGCTTCACTAAACACGACGAAACGGTCTTGGAACAACCAGAACAAAAAAGTATAGAACAAAACGGTTTCGATCCGAGCGCGAGCTCTTGAGACAATTAAGTTTCCAGGCATTGACAACGGCAGACTCCAAAAGGCCCAGCCAAAGTGGCCACCATTTTTTCGATCTAATGAAAATTCGGTAGTTAGACCCGCCCATATAGGAATTGTAGTTTTTAATAATATTGGGTTGCTGATCAACAATTTGGGAAGGTTGTCCATCATGCTGTCGTTTCCTGCGCGTTGTAGTAGTAAGTGGGTACACGTCAGTGAAATTGGAAAGCAAAGTCACCTCCCGTTTATCTTGCCAGCGACAACAAAGTTAAAACTAAATTACTACAGTAGCTCCTAGTCCAAGGTTCTTATCATACTGATCCCGAGCTCCCCCGTATGGCATTATTTGGAATAAGTAGCCTGCAGAAAAAGCCAAACCAAGTTTTGTATCCAAATTTATTTGGCTTATGTTTCATATACATTTTACAACCGTGTCGACCAAAATATGAATGCATTTGCTCATCGATGGATAAATGCTCTTCAAACTGTAATGTATTCACATGTTATAATTAAAATCATTCAGCACAGCTTGTAACACTCTGTTGCAAGCAATAAATAATTATAAATATATATATATTCATATATAAGAACAATTGTATGTATGCACGCAAACTTGCATGCATACATTTCGTTCTGTATATATGTGTGTTTACATAAATGAACTGTGCTGGCAAGCCAGCCTAAATATGCTGAGCTTGCATTTTGGTCTCACCAAGAATGTGTGACCAAACATGTGAGTACACTCTCTCTCTCTCTCTCTCTCTATATATATATATACATATGTCGGAAACTGGGTAATATTGCTTTCGTCGGCATTCCTGTTGTCCATCATCCTTGTCTTTGTGTATAATCTTTTTATTTCTTACCGGGAACTCAGTGCGTTGCGACTGGTCTTGAGCAGGTCTCTTTCCAAAGTGAGTCTACTTCCAGTTGGCCATCTGCCTCGAGACCTTCCCCTTCACTTTTTCTCACTTGACACTACTGTCACTTCTGCCTATCGCCAGTGCACCACACTAGTCCGATACAACCCTGTGGGTCTCGAACCTAGTTCCCAGAAAGATTGACATTGGTCTCTGTACTGTCCTGTCATGACTTTCATATTCTAACTTGTCCGAGCTCATTAACATGACGTTATACGTTAGTCTTTACATTTTATTTGAATATAGTTATTTACATTATTTGTTAATTTCCGACACGGCCTTCCTGACTATAACACGTCCTCGTGTGCAAAACTCTACATTAGATTGGTATCACGCTTTACTTCATGAACAAACGTATCTTCATCTTTGCAAATCAACTTAAACTTCAACGTATAGCACATTCAATTGCTTCATTTTTTTTTTGACTGAAACTACATAAATCCATATGTCTTCAAACGTCAGTTTCTTACAAAAACTCGCCCGTTTGTCTCTTCGTCAAATCACAACACAGTTCACAGGCTCTTGCCACCTCAAGTGACGATATGTACCTCCGTACCATGATCTCTCAACAGATCACACATCCACGAGCAATGACACCCATCATTGGCGTGCCCATTGTCGCCAGGACCTAGCCCCTGTGTGCAATGTCCCCTGTATCTCACATAGCAGAGGTGACTCCTTGACCATCGTCTTTTTCACCGTGGTCAACTGCATCAGTTTCAAACTCAATGAACGCAAACTCTCATGTGCATACTTAAAAGTTCCTTTGCTTTTCAATGACTTCCACAAGCCACGATTACTTTCAATTATCGTTTTTCATCTTTCACTAAAACGCTACCACCAATCAAATGTCTCTTAAGTTTTTTTTTATTTACGGTTAAGCAGTAAGGTCGTCTCTGTTTGTCACTAGTTGAAATTCCATTCATGAAATTATTTGATTTTTCCAATCTTTCAATATGTGTCTAGTTCTGTCTAGTTCAAAGAGTTCCAAATTCTTCTCATTGCATTCTTCGTTATAAACAGAATTTACTGTTTTAACTTTGTGAATATGAATTTGTGAACAATTTACAGTTGACCAAAAATGTGTAAATTGCTCCTGGCAATGTTGTCACCCCTTCGTTAAGTTACAAAATTTGTAATCCTGATGCCATCAAGTTTGTTACACACTCTTTCATTGAAAAAAAAAAAAAAAAAACATTCGGTACCCAAATCAAACAAAAATGGAAAGAGTTCACCCAGTTAATACATTTCTTCTTTTAGCTCCAGAACTAAGCACTTCTTCTTTACTCGCTATGGCTGCTGCCCGATGAATCCGTGAGTCTACTTCCCGTTGGCCATCTGCCTCGAGACCTTCCCCTTCACTTTTTCTCACTTGACACTCCTGTCACTTCTGCCTATCGCCAGTGCACCACACTAGTCCGATATAACCCTGTGGGTCTCGAACCTAGTTCCCAGAAAGATTGACATTGGTCTCTGTACTGTCATGTCATGACTTTCATATTCTAACTTGTCCGAGCTCATTAACATGACGTTATACGTTAGTCTTTACATTTTATTTGAATATAGTTATTTACATTATTTGTTAATTTCCGACACAAATATACATTTTGTAGCTGCCAATAAGCAGCATAAGCATTATACACATAAGTTGAACATTCTGAATAAAACCACATGAGAGCACAGACGTGCTATAAAAACAAAATTATTATTTGGAATTCTACATATATGAAAGTACATTTTTACATGGCGACCGTGACAGGACCCGATAGTCACTTATTTGCTAAAATATAAAACTATGGATAACTTAACATTGGAAGTTCGTCGGGTCGAGGAATACCCAAAGAATACTTGGATCTTGCTGGCAGGAATACCCAAAGAATACTTGGATTTGGCTGGACAGAAGCTCTTTTTGTGAGGCGACATTTTATTATTATTAATAACAAATATAAAACCTGGTCCGAAAAAGTGCATATCCACTTCAAAAAAAAATAAAACACGATTACGATTCCAAGCTTCATGACCGACCGGCAAACTGAGGAAGTTACATTTGAAAGTGCTGCTCCTATCGAGCACAACCACTAGAAGAGGCTCTAGTGGTGTATCCAACCGATGGACCGCGCCCACTCACAATAGATGAGTACCGGGCCCGACAAAATAAAAGGCCAACGACTCTAAGAAGGAAGAAGCGGGGCGGAAAAATAACCGCCCTCCTGCGCCAGAGACGATTGGTGCAGGACATGTTGAAAACAACCACGATATCCGAGGAAGACCGACAGCTCTACACAGAGAGTCTGCAGGAGATCAACCTCAAACTCCGCACTGGTGCGAAGTAACGCAAATCGGATTTCCGATTTTGCCTTTAACAATAACATTCATTCATTTATTCAAATTTTTTTTTACTTTGTTAATATAAAAATCATCTCAATCATTTAAATTTAATATAACTCTCAAGCGATGCGTGCAAACGCTGCTTGAAAACTACTAACAATTTATGAAAGGCTAATACTAACACATGTGGTTGGAGTATATTTTGTAAAATTTTTTTTTAATGACATGTAAACCTGAATTGTGAGCCAACCACATGAACTATCACCCCTTCTACTTTCCACGTCTCTGTCACTGCTACTAGCAGTTGAATGTACATTTATCTTTTCATATATGCATTATAATTTACTTCATGTCATTATAATGAATCCTTTAATCAAATAATTTACTCTTAATGATCACTCGATCACTTTTAGTGGATATCACTAATTGATATCACACTCCTTTTTTATATAAAAATATTAAATGTAATTTCTAATTACATTTTTTTTAAAAAAAAAATTAAAAATATTTAATTCAATGAAATTTCAAAAAAAAAAAATTAAAAATAATTAACAACGAAATTTCAAAAAAAAATGTTTCTTTATTTTTATCATGTATACGTTTTAGGTATGAGCGATTTTTAGGTATGATTAGCGTCTCATAACTTTTTATGGATAATTTTGAAAAGAAGGTAGATTTTCGAAAAATTTTAAACAAATTGATTACAGACGAAATATCGAATTTCTTCAAATTAGCTTCCCTAAAACCCAAAATGGGTTTAATTGACACGAAAACAGTGGATTCCACTGCCAACGTGATCAATAGAGTAGAAGTAGAGACACAAGGTCTTACAACTATTACGATCTTATTGATCGTAATAATAATATTAATGAGTATCAACTTGCTAATTAAAATTTATAGAAAGCACAATAGGTGCTTAAAGAAAAAATACACTAGCAGGGCAAAATTAGAGATAGGAACCCAAATATAGAAACCGATTTACTAAAGGTTTTTAAGAGTGAACAAAGTAGCTCACCTCAACGGGCATTAGATCTAGCTACCATCAATATAACATTCTTGGATATAACAGGAGAAAATTTCCCAATCCAAGGAAACAGTAGAGTAGCCATGTGTTTCATCCTTACAGTACCTAGGATATGCTGTTATACAAACGCAGCAGGTACTTTTTGCTTTTATCTAATGGACGAAGCACGACATTAAAAAAAAAATGAAGCAAGCAAGATGGAATTGTGATACCTACCAACTAGTAATATCAAAGAAGCAAACATCCTCGAATCATTCATTCATAAATAAGTTTCTTTAACATGCCGCACAGCACGCAGCTATCTATTTAAATTCCCCTAAAAACAAAATTTTTAAAGTAATTGAAGAGAAAACTATAGCAAACGCATGGGCATTCTCGCCCTTTGAAATATTCGTTCCAATAAGAATTACAACAACACAACGCTAAAAATGTTTTTCTGTCGAATCCAATTTTACACACCGCGCTGGTGACTAACAAATATAAATTGCAATCAATGTAAAAGTGTGTGTGTGATTTCTTGGAATTTGTTTTTTTTTTTTTGCTGCCAAAGAAAACTTGGCTTATTTTACTCGAGGTACCTCCACGTTTTAGTCGATTAATAAAGCTCATGGTGATAATTAGGGTCCGTATCCTTACTCAATTTTACACTTTTCATACTTACATAGTATTAATTGGGGGGGGGAACTGGGCGTAACTTTTGAACAATGCTTTCAACTATTAGCGGATGCTTAAAAATTTGGTAGCTCTAGGTCTAAAACTCTGATATCGGCTCAAACAGACAGACGGACAAGACGGACAGACGGACAGACGGACATGTCTTAATCGACTCGGCTATTGATGCTGATCAAGAATATATATACTTTATGGGGTCGGAAACGTATATTTCTATGCGTTACAAACATCTGACCAATTTTATAATACCCTCTGCAAGGGTATAAAAAATATATATATAAGAACTTAGACAAGGAAGGTGTAATAAAATAACACTACATATATGTATGTCCACATATTTAAAGAATGACCGACTGGCAAGTGATTGTCGCACAAGCCAGAATTCTGAAAGAGGAACTGTTAAAATCAATAAAGTGTATCAGTCAAGATAGGACAATTAGTCCAAATACACTTGACAAGCACGTTGACATAATTCAAACCACTCTTCAGCAAATTCGTTTGCTTTTGAAAAAACATTTCGATTCCCTTACAGAAGGTCATAAGTGTGCCGCCAAAGCATTCTATAACGAGTGTAGAGACAAATCTGTCTCGGCGTTGGCAAAACACAATATTCAGTTCGCCAGAGTATCTGACCTAGATACAACGATAGTTCTCAACGAAGATAACGAATATAACAGGAAGAACATAAATTTTACAATGGCAGAAAAAATAGCTGCCGATAGGGAATATGTGAGACAAGTTATGTCTTCAGTCAATGAGTTTGATGGTCAAAAGACCTCACTCACCCGTTTCGTTACGGCACTAAAGTTGGTCGAACGAACTAAAGGAGACCAGGAGGATTTGGCCATTGAAGCCATAAAGTCCAAGATCACCGGCTCCATTGCCCACAAAGTCCAAAACGAGACTACAATAATGGGCATAATAGAAAAACTAAAATATAACGTTAGAGGTGAATCAACCGACGTTATAATAGCAAAACTTATGAACGCCCAACAAAAGGGTAAAACAGCTTCAGAGTATGCTATGGAGCTTGACAATTTGCGGAAGCAACTTGAAGCCGCTTTCATTGACCGTGGTTTAGATCCCGACAACGCTGAGGAATTCGCCACAAAAGAAGCTATGGAGGCGCTAATCCTCCAATGTCAGCATGAGCGAGTTCGTACTATATTGGAAGCTGGACACTTTAGTCGTTTTAGTGATGCTATGGGTAAATATATCCGTCTCATGACCCAAACGACTGGGAGTCCCAGTACCATATTGTACCAGCGTGGGAGAAATAATAGAGGCAGGTATTACTCTAACTACCAACGTGGTAGAGGCAACAGCCAGGGTAACTACAATGCCAACTATAATTCCAACAATTACCGGTCAAACAGAGGACAGTCCCATAACAGGGGACAGTCCCAATACCAATATAATAATAACGCTAGAAGAAACATACCTAGCAGAAATATTCGCGTATCCCACAATGAAACGGGAAACACGCGAAACTCTTTAGATACAGAAGAGTATTCACAAAACATGTGCATGCAATTAATTTTAATCTCAATATATTTATTTTTATTTTTTAATGTCAAAACAAATAAAAAATTAACATTTTTAATTGACACTGGTGCAGATATTTTAATTCTCAAAGAAGATTCAGATGTTCTAAATGACATCGACACGATTCACAAAATTAACATTCAAGGCATTGCTAAAAGAGCAATAAAGTCTAAAGGCCTAGCATCCTTAGAGATTCAAACCTCTAAATACATAATCCCACACGACTTTCATGTTGTACAGTCTGATTTTTTAATACCGAGTGATGGTATAATCGGCATTGATTTCATCAAAAGATTCAACTGCCAAATCGACTGCAAAGCGTCTGAAGACTGGTTAATACTGAGACCAGATAATTTAAAATTTCCTATTTATGTTCCAATAACATACAATTCTGGTAACACCTCAATTTTCATACCAGCAAGATCCCAAGTAGTCCGACAAATTAATCTCACATTAAGTGAAGACGTTGTGTTGATTCCCAATCAGGAAATTCAACGAGGTATTTTCGTTGCAAATACATTGGCAACAAATGGAAATACAGTTGTCCGTTTGCTAAACGCAACCAATTCTGACAAAATAATAGAAATAAACACTTTAAAGTCAGAACCATTTTCGAACTACGATGTAGTTCCAACCACTCCTAAAGCTAGGGAAAATATGGTAATGTCCCAGCTAACTAAGAATTTTCCGCTCCAATTTAAAGAACAATTAACCCAAATATGCATCAGATATAGTGATGTATTCGGACTTGAGACCGAATCAATCACAACAAATAATTTTTACAAACAAAAATTGAGATTAAAAGACGATGAACCGGTATATATCAAAAACTACCGGAGCCCGCATAGTCAAAAGGAAGAAATCCAAAAGCAGGTTGGAAAACTAATAGTCAACAATATAGTTGAACCATCTGTGTCTGAATATAATAGCCCACTGCTACTTGTTCCAAAAAAATCATTACCTGGCTCAGAAGACAAGAAATGGCGATTAGTTATTGACTATCGTCAAATCAATAAAAAATTATTGGCCGACAAATTTCCTCTTCCTCGAATTGAGGACATACTAGACCAACTAGGTCAAGCTAAATACTTCTCATGTCTTGACTTAATGTCAGGCTTCCACCAAATCGAACTTGAAGAAAGTTCAAGAAATATAACGTCATTTTCAACGAGCAACGGCTCTTATCGCTTCACGCGATTACCATTTGGTCTAAAGATAGCGCCTAATTCATTTCAGAGAATGATGACTATCGCATTCTCGGGACTAGATCCGTCCCAAGCATTCCTTTATATGGATGATTTAATAGTTATTGGTTGTTCCGAAAAACACATGCTAAAAATCTTAACGATGTCTTCAATACAAGTCGGAAACACAACCTCAAATTACATCCAGAAAAATGTTCATTTTTTATGCGCGAAGTGACTTTTCTAGGTCATAAGTGCACAGATAAAGGAATTTTACCTGATGACACAAAATATAATGTCATTATCCAGTCCCACATGATGCGGACAGCGCTAGACGGTTCGTTGCATTTTGCAACTATTATAGACGTATTATTAAAAATTTCGCCGACTATTCCCGGCACATAACTCGATTATGTAAAAGGAATGTTCCCTTTGAGTGGACAATTGAATGCCAAAATGCATTCCAATATCTTAAAGAAAATTTAATGCGGCCAACCATATTACAATATCCTGATTTTAGCAAAGAATTTTTGCATAATCACAGATGCAAGCAAGCAAGCGTGTGGAGCGGTTTTAACTCAAAACCAAGACGGACTTCAACTTCAATCGCTATGCATCACGTTCATTCACCAAAGGTGAAAGTAATAAGAGCACAACGGAACAAGAGCTAGCAGCCATTCATTGGGCCATTACATATTTTCGCCCATATATTTATGGCAAACATTTCACAATAAAAACAGACCACAGACCGTTAACATATTTGTTTTCTATGGTAAATCCTAGCTCCAAATTGGCTCGCATGCGGCTAGAACTCGAAGAATACGACCTCACAGTCGAGTATCTAAAGGGAAAAGACAATTTCGTGGCAGATGCCCTATCTCGGATCACAATAACCGAGTTAAAAGACATTCAAAATAAAGTCCTGAAAGTCACTACCAGGCAACAGTACAGACAAAATAAATCCTGCGCAGGAAAAGAAAAAGAGACTTTGCCAAGGCAAAGTACTCCAAATGCTTCTATGCCCAACGTTTACCAAGTTATAAATAATGACGAGGTACGAAAAGTAGTGGCCTTGTGTTACTTGAAACACGGAAATAAGGTTATTGCAAGAATTGATATTGGCGACCTATATACTAATGAAAAATTTGACTTAGGTCAGTTCTTTCAAAGGCTTGAAAAGCAAGCCGGTATATTAAAAATAAGCCATATCAAAACGGCACCGTGGGAAAAGATCTTTGAATTTATTTCAATAGATACTTTTAAAGAAATGGGCAATGATATATTGAAATCATTAAGAGTAGCGCTACTCAACCCGGCGACCATAATAAGCAATGAAAAAGAAAAGGAAGCAATTTTGTCTGAAAATCATGATAATCCAATACAAGGAGGTCACAATGGCATAACAAAAACATTAATAAAAATAAAAAGACACTACTATTGGAAAAATATGACGTGTCAAATAAAAGAGTACATACGTAGTTGTCCAAAATGCCAAAAGTCGAAAACGACTAAACATACAAAGACCCCCCTAACAATAACAGAAACGCCTATGAGTGCCTTTGACAGAGTAATAGTGGATACTGTAGGTCCACTACCGAAAACTGAAAACGGTAACGAATACGCAGTAACCCTGATCTGTGACCTAACAAAGTATTTATTAGCCATCCCTGTTCAAAATAAGAACGCTAATACCATTGCGAAAGCAATATTTGAATTTTTTATATTAAAGTACGGTCCAATGAAGACATTCATTTCGAACATGGGCACTGAATATAAAAATTCAATAATAAGCGATCTGTGCAAATATCTAAAAATAGACAACATAACGTCTACTGCACATCACCACCAAACCGTGGGAACAGTGGAAAGAAGTCATAGAACTTTTAATGAATACATCCGTTCATATATATCAGTCGATAAAACTGACTGGGATGTTTGGCTCCATTTTACATATTGTTTTAACACGACCCCCTCTATGGCACATGGTTATTGTCCATATGAGGTAGTTTTTGGCAAACAAAACAATTTGCCAAAACAATTTAATTCTATAACTAATATTAATCCATTATATAATGTAGATGATTACGCTAGAGAAGCTAAGTTTAGATTAGAGCAAGCCTATAAAAGGGCAAGGCTTATGCTAGAAGAGCATAAGGTAAAGAATAAAGAAATATACGATAGAAAAATAAATAATTTTGAACTAGAAATAGGTGACAGGGTTCTTTTGAAAAATGAAACGGGCCATAAGCTAAAACCTAAGTATCTAGGCCCATATAGAGTAGAATCAATAGAAGATAGGGATAATATTTTAATCAGAGATAAAAGGAATAAAGCACAAAGAGTGCATAAGGATAGGTTAAAAATTTATAAATAATTTGAAAGGAAAATAAAAATTTTTTCATTAAAATCTAAAACGTATACATTCAAAAATAAATAAGAATAAGAAATAAGAGAAATAAAATTGTTTACATTTATACAAATCTTTATTTTTATAAAAAAAAAAAAAAAGAAGAGTAAGAACTTAAAAAAAAAAAAAAATCAAAAATATGCATGTATATATGATAAATGTATATTCAAATACAGACGTAATTTTTTTTTTTTTTTTTTTCAATAACTTCATTATATTACGTTATTCTTTAAAAAGGGGAGGTGTAGTGTATTCACATGTTATAATTAAAATCATTCAGCACAGCTTGTAACACTCTGTTGCAAGCAATAAATAATTATAAATATATATATATTCATATATAAGAACAATTGAATGTATGCACGCAAACTTGCATGCATAAATTTCGTTCTGTATATATGTGTGTTTACATAAATGAACTGTGCTGGCAAGCCAGCCTAAATATGCTGAGCTTGCATTTTGGTCTCACCAAGAATGTGTGACCAAACATGTGAGTACACTCTCTCTCTCTCTATATATATATACATATATACATTTTGTAGCTGCCAATAAGCAGCATAAGCATTATACACATAAGTTGAACATTCTGAATAAAACCACATAAGAGCACAGACGTGCTATAAAAACAAAATTATTATTTGGAATTCTACATGTATGAAAGTACATTTTTACAAAACACTCCGAATTGCCAAAATTTTTTTGTTAATTTGTTCACAAATAGGTAACAATTTGCTGAACCTGTCGTCATTGTTTAGATTGGTATTGTCTGCAAAATGTAGATATTCTTTTTTTTAACATTGTACGCGACATAGTCTGTGTTAACTTTTTGGACCAGTAGTTGTTTATTTGTGGCATCTTGATCTTGATAATCTTAAAATAAATCGTTTTAAAAGAACCATCCCAAAGGACTGGGTAAATTGTTGCATAGCGTATAATAAAGTTTGAGTGACAAAGAGATCCCAAAGCTCGCTATCAAAAAAGTAGAAAAATATATCGGATGGCAGTTTATCCTTTAATTTACGTTAAACGGCGAGTCTAAGATGAGTGGTTCTGGGTTATTTTCAATTTTTTTATATATTTTTAGCTATTGAGGAGCTGTAAATTCAGTTGGCAACTCATATTTGATGTTACTGACTGCTACCAAGGATTTATCAATGTTTACGCGCAAACATCGTCTTCCTGTTAGGACAGGAGTGTCATCAATTAAGTTAGATAAGCCTTGGCGATCTTTGCAAGTTTCTATTTCGAAGCATCCAGCTAAGTCTTTTTAAAGAGGTTCTTCGTTGTAATGAATTTCATCGTCAATGTCTTCCTCATCCGTTATCGCATCAACTCCCAAAGGTTGAAAGCAGTAACAATTTAATGTCGTCACCAGCTTCCAGTTCTTCTAAAACATCGGCAATGGAAAACGCATTGCGACGTTGGTATACGGTGCTACCGCTGGAACTGGATTTTTCCACGCATTCCTGACTACATATATTATTTTATAATCACATAAAAACTATCTATATATATAAAATTCTCGTGTCACAGTTTTCGAAGTCATACTCCTCCGAAACGGCTTGACCGATTTTGATGAAATTTTTTGTGCTTATCCGGTATCTATGAGAATCGGCCAACATCTATTTTTCATCCCCTTTCTTTCTCACTCCCTACCACATTCTTACATACATACAAAATATACATGTCGGAGATAGAATAGGGTATTGCGTCTCATAGACCCATTGATACCCTATGTTCTTGTGTCTCTGTCTAGTTGAGGGCTCTGGTGTCCCTTTCTATTTCGCAATCATACGTCACAATTGTAATGCCATGTAATGTTTGGCATTCAGTACTGTAATGTTAGTTTGGCATTTACTGCTGAGTCATGTTAGTTTGGCACTGGATGCTTAGTCATTCAGGTGACAATTAGAGATGAGCGACATATGATGCTGTAATTAAGAGAGATGATAGCAGAGGCTATTATCGAGTGTGGTCCAGTGGCTGGCTGGTGGATTTTGCGACTGCGTGGCGTCAGTCAAAGACTAACCAGCGTAGAAGAAACACAGGAACTGGCTACTCTAACTACAACATGTCGCGTGAACAAGAAGGAATACTCGAAGACTATTCGACATCAGAAGTGGGATCTGCCTTGCCTACCAAAACGGACACCAATACTTATTTGTCCGCCCTAGAAGAGCAGAACCGAAAACTTTTGGAAATTATCCAAAACATGCAGACACCAAGGCCACTGCCAGCCCTTGGGAATACAGCGCAAGTAAGCTTGCCAAAATTTAACCCGGACGGCGCTGGCGCGGACGCTTCAGCCTGATGTGCAACCGTGGAGCTAATATTTGCGGAGAACGTGCTCGAAGGAAGCAGCTTGATGATAGCCTTAAGCAAGGCGCTAGAAGGCAGCGCATCTCAGTGGCTGTCACAAATATGCTTTGCCGGCATCACATGGGCGCAGTTTAAGGAGCTCTTCACACAAAGATTTATTGGAGTTGAGACTTCTGCTGCCACTCTGTTAAATATTTTGAACGGTCGCCCCAAACCAGGAGAAGGCTTTGCGGAATATGGCAGCCGCATCGTCACGCTGCTAATGTTAAAGTGGAAGGCCAAAGAGTTGGAGGAAATCGCTGTGTCAGTGACGTTGGCTCATATGGCGCAGATAGACATTAAATTGTCGCATTGGGTTTTTACAAATAATGTAAAAACTCGTAATGAGTGCAGCAACAATTGCAAGCACACTCTTTCAAGAAGCGCAATTTCGTGGACGACGCGGGTACCACTGGATCCGAAGAGCTGGTCACAAGTATGCTGAATGCAGGAATCGACTGGAGAGAGGACAAAGCAAAGGAAAAAATTTTAATGGAAGCAATGGAAGTAGCTTGACTGGATTGAAGGAGCGGCCAATCATCAAATGTTTTAAGTGTGGAGAAGTGGGACACGTTGCGTCTACTTGTTCCAAAGGACGAGCAAATGGTGAGTCCATTCCATTTTGCTTCGATTCTGGTGCTGAGTGTTCTCTGGTCAAGGAAAGTGCTGCTGCTAAGTTTAAGGGAAAAAGAATTAATAATATTGTAAAGTTAAATGGCATAAGCAATGATTCTATAGTTAGCACACAGGAAATTTTATCTAATATAAATGTTGAACAGTATTGTTTTGAGATTTTGCTACATGTAATTATGGATAAATTTCTAAAATATGATGTGCTGATTGGCTCTGAAATTCTTAGCCAGGGTTTCGGCGTAGTAATAGACGCTGATCAATTCCAAATTTATAAAACAAAAAGAGTGGAATTTTTAAGTTTATCAAATTATGAAGATATCATAGAATCTGATAGTAACTTGAATGAATCTGATAAAAAGGCCTTGACAAATATTCTGAAACGATACTCTGATTGGTTTATTAACGGAATTCCAAAGACTCGAGTTTCTACAGGGCAGCTAAAAAATTAGGCTTATTGATCCTCAAAAGACAGTAAAACGGCGTCCATATAGGCTTAGCGAGGAAGAGAAAGATCATGTACGATGTAAAATTGACGAATTATTAAAGTCGAACATTATTCGTCCAAGTTGCTCACCTTTCGCTAGCCCTATGATGTTAGTTAAAAAAAAAATGGTACGGATCGGCTTTGTGTAGATTATAGAGTGTTAAATGACAATACAGTAGCCGACAGGTACCCGCTGCCTCTTATCTCAGACCAGATTGCAAGGCTTCGCGGTGCTAGATATTTCTCGTGCGTGGATATGGCCAGTGGCTTTTACCAAATCCCTGTACACGAGGACTCTATTGAGCGAACTGCGTTTGTAACTCCTGAAGGGCAATATGAGTTTTTGACCATGCCTTTTGGTCTAAAAAACGCACCCTCCGTGTTTCAACGTGCCATAATAAAGGCTTTGGGACCTTTAGCATACACCTATGCTGTTGTTTACATCGATGATGTTTTAATTGTAGCCGAAACCAAAGAAGAAGCTTTGGATCGATTGCAGATAGTGCTGGAGACATTGAGTGCAGCTGGATTTTCATTCAATGTAACCAAATGTTCTTTTCTTAAGACTAGGATAGAATATCTTGGTTTTGAGATAAGCAACGGAGAAATCAAACCAAATCCACCAAAATTCAAGCTTTGGTAGGATTACCACCTCCACAAACTGTGTCACAATTGCGGCAATCTATAGGTTTGGCCTCTTATTTCCGACAGTTTGTTCTAAATTTTTCAAAGATACTAAAACCATTATACATTCTTACCTCTAAGAAAAATTCGGAATTTGTTTGGCACCCGGAGCATGAGCAAATACGATTAAAAATAATAGACGTTTTGACTCAGGCGCCGGTGTTAATCATATTTGATCCACAGTACTTAATTGAATTACACACTGATGCAAGTTCGATTGGCTATGGGGCGATATTGATGCATAAAATCAATAACAAGCCGCATGTTGTAGAGTATTATAGCAGGTGCACGTCTCCTGCCGAATCAAAGTACCATTCGTATGAACTAGAGACGTTGGCAGTTGTTAATGCTGTTAAGCATTTCCGTCATTATTTGCAGGGCCGTAAATTTGTTGTATATACAGACTGTAATTCTTTAAAGGCTAGTCGTACTAAATTAGATTTGACACCGAGAGTCCAGAGGTGGTGGTCGTTTTTACAGTAATTCAATTTTGATTTGGAGTACAGAAAAGGTGAACGAATGGTACATGTTGATATTCTTTCCCGGAATCCGCTAACTATAGAAAATAACGTTTTGAATAAAATAACTGAAATGCGAATCAATTTGGCTGAGGTAACCGACAACTGGTTGCTTTCGGAACAACAGCGTGATCCTGAGATAGTTAATATATCAAGGAAATTAAGAAATAATGAATTGCCAGAAGATTTAGACAAAACGTATGAATTACGGAAAGGGATATTGCATAGAAAAATACAACGAAACGGTAAAACTAAATGTTTGCCGGTAATTCCAAGAGCTTTTAGATGGGCAGTTATAAATCATGTCCACGAATCTCTTATGCATCTGGGGTGGGAAAAGACGCTGGATAAGGTTTACGGTTATTATTGGTTCGAAAACATGTCTAAGTATGTGCGAAGGTTTGTAGAGAATTGTATTACATGTAAACTTTCAAAGAAACCGGCTGGAAAAATACAGGCAGAATTGCATCCTATCCCTAAAATAGACATTCCGTGGCACACGGTTCATATTGATATAACCGGTAAAATGAGTGGCAAAAATGATTTAAAAGAATACGTTATCGTCTTAATAGATGCATTCACGAAGTTTGTTTATTTTCATCACACTTTGAATATAGACACTGAAAATTGTATTAAGGCTCTGAAATCGGTTGTGTCTTTATTTGGTGTGCCCACTCGAATAATTGCTGATCAAGGGCGTTGTTTTGCAAGTGCTAATTTTCGTGAATACTGTTCTTCCCAAAGAATAAATTTGCATTTGATTGCTACTGGGACAAGTAGGGCTAATGGCCAGGTTGAACGAGTCATGAGTACCCTTAAGAATATGTTAACTGCTGTTGAAACCAGTCAGAGATCGTGGCAAGATGCGTTGGCTGATGTTCAATTGGCAATGAATTGCACGGCAAATCGAGTTACCAAGTTTAGCCCATTAGAACTGTTAATTGGTAGAGAAGCTAGACCATTTGGCTTATTACCGATTAACGATGAAGGTGAGGATGTGATAGACAGAGAGGAAATAAGAGAAAAAGCTAAACATAATATGGAAATCAATGCACTGTACGATAAACATAGATACCATAGAAACAAAGCAAAAATTGTAAAACATAACGTGGGTGATCACGTATTGTTAAAAAATGAAGAACGACACCAAACTAAGCTCGATCTAAAGTTTAAAGGACCGTTCGAGGTAGTTGAAGTTTTAGATGGAGATAGATATCTTTTAAAATCATTGACAACTAAGCGTACTTACAAATATTCGCATGAATCTTTAAGACCGTTGCCGAATAATGAGTTATGTGAAGATACAGATAGCACCTTGGAAGATGCTTCTGATGCCCAAGTGGGAAAATAAAGACCGCACCATAATACATAGAAGAGAAAGGTTATGGCGGGGGTCAGAGGACCGCACCATAATGAAAGAGAAAGGTTATGGCGGGGGGTCAGAGGACCGCACCATAATGGAAGAGAAAGGTTATGGCGGGGGGTCAGAGGACCGCACCATAATGGAAGAGAAAGGTTATGGCGGGGGTCAGAGGACCGCACCATAATGGAACAGAAAGGTTATGGCGGGGGTCATGGGACCGCACCATAACGGAAAAAGAAATGTTATAGCGGGGGTCAAGAAGACCGCACTATAACAAAAGAGATGTATTATGGCGGGGGTCGAGGTGATTTGTGTTAAAGAGTTGCACCAATGAGAGGTGTTAAATGAAATGCAAAAATGTAAAGTTAATATTGATATAACACAAAGAAAAATGTAAATGATAATATTGAGATAGATGTAAAACAGAGAGAATTGTGAAAGATACTAATAAGAGAAATGTAATAAACTAAGAAATGTTAATGAAATGTGGAAAAATTTGGAAATTGGTAAATGGAGCTTTAAGCTGAATAATAGCAATCATTAAATATTGACAGAAATTTCAAATTTGAATCGAAAAGGGAGAACCAACCAGAGCGTAAAGATTTACCTTCTTTATTTATACGAGGACGTGTAATGGTCAGGATGGCCGTGTCGGAGATAGAATAGGGTATTGCGTCTCATAGACCCATTGATACCCTATGTTCTTGTGTCTCTGTCTAGTTGAGGGCTCTGGAGTCCCTTTCTATTTCGCAATCATACGTCACAATTGTAATGCCATGTAATGTTTGGCATTCAGTACTGTAATATTAGTTTGGCATTGACTGCTGAGTCATGTAAGTTTGGCACTGGATGCTTAGTCATTCAGGTGACAATTAGAGATGAGCGACATATGATGCTGTAATTAAGAGAGATGATAGCAGAGGCTATTATCGAGTGTGGTCCAGTGGCTGGCTGGTGGATTTTGCGACTGCGTGGCGTCAGTCAAAGACTAACCAGCGTAGAAGAAACACAGGAATACTCGAAGACTATTCGACATACACATTCTAACATACATACATACATACATACACTAAGTAAGCTAGGAAATTATTTATATGCCAAAACAACGATTGCCGGCTCAAAATTATTTATATGCCAAAACAACGTTTGCCGGGTCAAATAGGTTATTATTTATGTATGTTTTGTACAATAAGCAATGCCAAGAAAACGCAAAGGGGCTGATTTGAGCCGCAGTAAAAGTAACGCTCGGTACCTGCGAAATAGCAGATCCGAAAGAGCAGAAGTACAAATCCAGCAACAAAATACTGATGCACGTGTCAGAATGGCGAAATTGCATCAAGAAGAGCCAGAAGATACACGAGCTGAACGCAATGAAGTCAGAAGATTAGAACAACGACAATTACGCCGTTTCACAGCCAATAGACGAAGAACAAATTACCAACAACGACAACAGGTACATCGAGCATTTAAATGACATCGTTCGGAGCAACAGAAATAGTTCGAAATACTAATACAAATGGGCACCAATTCAATTCTACATTCAAAATCAGAGGCCAAGTTTCACATATGCACCAATTACAAAGCGATAATTACGCTATCGTCATTAATCCTGATAAAACACCAGCTGGAGAGCTGGTAAATTCAATGCACCCGTTGTTGATGATGTTGCTGGAATCATGGTTGGCGATTTTACAGCTGCACGGGAAATTGGGATTTGTAGAAGAAATATTAATCTTCAGTTCATTTCTGACACACATCGTTCATATGACGCTCTCCAATATCCGCTAATATTCTGGAAGGGACAAGACGGATATTGCATAAACATAAAACAACGAGACCCCGTATCAGGTACTTCAATGATTATTATTTTAATCATTAATCATTTAACAAAAAAATTAAATTATTCCAGAAGCTGAAACAAACCGTACCGTACCGTACCGTACCGTACCGTACCGTACCGTACCGTACCGTACCGTACCGTACCGTACCGTACCGTACCGTACCGATTAATGATTAGACGTGGTCTGGACAACGTCATTTTACGATGTCGTGAGCTTTGTCAACAATTCATGGTCGACATGTACGCGAAGATTGAAAGCGAACGACTACGATACTTAAGATATAATCAACAAAAGCTGCGCGCGGAAGAGTACATTCATTTGCGAGATGCTGTCAACAACAATGCCGACATCGCCGAAATTAGTAACCATGTCATTTTACCATCATCGTACATAGGCAGTCCACGTCATATGCAAGAATATATACAGGATGCTCTGAATTTCGTGCGCGAATATGGAAATTACTAGAAAATTATTTATATGGCAAGACAACGTTTGCCGGGTCAACTAGGTCATTAAAAACCTAGAAAATTATTTATATGGAAAAACAACGTTTGCCGGGTTTTTTAGTTTTAATATACAATTTTACTAAAACATTAATTTATTGCACACAAAATTATCACAAATTCGAACGCTATCAATCTAAATGCTCCCACTTTTTAATTTCACGATCGTTCGAGTAACAGAAATAGATGCACATGCAAATCATTTATCGTAAAAATGTACTGGGCGTAAAGTAGTGGTAAATGGCCATTGTTCGACTTTTCGAACATTCTTTTTAGGGCATCTTTTTTTAGTATAATACTATATTTTTTTAAGACTTTAGATTGCATTTAAATAATTTGGACAATCGACAATAAACTACTGATACATTTGTATTACATTTTTTGAGATATTTTATATTATTTCAAATCAGTAATATGGTCTAAAATTAAGGTATTTTTAAAGCCCCACTTCGACCCCAGAATAGTAAATGTTAGCAAAAAACGGTAATTTATCCTAGAAGTCAAGGAATCGAAAAAATAAACAGCGTACTTACTTTTGTTTTTAATATAATTTAAAAAATAATACAATTTTTGAAAAACATACAAAATATAGTGTTCGAAAAGTCGAACAGCGGACTAAATTTCCAATTACTTCAACATTTCCTACATTTCTTTATACATTTTTGATCCTCAAAATTATTGTCGTCGTTGCGACACTGCTACGTCTAGCAACGGTTAAAAAAAGAGCGAGAGGTAGATAATGTCAATCGAGCAACCCAAGACTAGAGCTAAGTCAACTCGGCTCACTGTTCCTCCACGTTCTGCATCACCTGCGTCCCCGACACCAAAGCAAAGAAGTCCCGCTTCTCCTCCGACTGTTAAACGTCATCCAACTACCGCTAGTGGTGAATCTTCAACACCCAAGGGTTAGAGCCGCGGCATACAACGAGCTTCAACCGAGTCACGACTGTCATCTCCAAAAACTTCTCGAGCGCTAAGTCCATCTAGTCCCGAAATTGTAAAACCAGTTCCGCACATCACAGTGTCAGCACCATCAGTTTCTACTCGTTCTGAAACGCAGAGACGTATTAAAGTGGCGTTGGCTGAATTTATAGCTGCCAGTGATCGTATCAGCCGATTCCAAGATATGATCAACACTCCGATTGAGAATGTACTCACAATTGCCACACTGAAGATCCGACAGGATCACATTCGCTCCTTATGGGCAACAGCCGAACAAGAGTATGTTCGGTGTTCTAAAAGTATTCGACAAGAAGGTGACACTGCGGATATTTCGACCCTATTGCTTATTGTTATGATGTATACGAACGTTGCGCGTCTCTACTTAGTGAGTCCATTGACAAGGCATCCATGCCAGCGCAGTTGCCAGTTCCTAGCGTTGCTTCGAGACGCTGTAATCTTTCGCCATGTGATACAGAAATCTTTAGCGGCGATTTTTTGCGTTGGCCCACATTTCGGGACCTTTTCAACGCTGTCTATATAGACAATCCGCGGTTAACACCTGTCGAAAAGTTATTCCATTTAAATTCTAAAACAAGAGGTGATGCCAAGGCTCTAGTGGCTAAGTCTCCACTTACCAATGATGGTTTTAAATCAGCTTGGAGAGCCGTCTGTGAGCGGTTTGAGTATCCACGACTCCTTGTTAATAGTCAGCTCAAAGTTCTGTTCGGCTTACTGCCCATTCCTTCTGAGTCCGTTACATCGCTGAAAACGATGCTGAACACTTTCCAAGGATGCTTGCTAGCATTAAATCTTCACGGCGTCGACACATCTCCTTGGGACAGCATGATCGTTTTTTGGGCTAGCTCTAAGCTGCCCAAGGTTACCCGAGCAATGTGGGAGCAGTCTCTCCAGAATAAACGGGATATCCCATGTTGGGCGGAATTAAATGCTATTCTAGAAGATCGCGTCCTTACATTGGAATCACTAGAAGATTCAATGACTGCGAGTTGTCAGCCATCGACAAGTCAGTTCGTAAGAAAAGAGACCCAGAGGAATATTAAGACTTTTAAATCCAAGGTCTCGGTGGGATCGTCTACATGCAAGGTGTGCGCTAAGGAGAATCATCCAATCCGTCTGTGTCCTCGTTTTCTCAAAATGTCCATCAATGATAGAGTCACCCAGATTAGGTAACTCAAATTATGCCTTAATAGTTTTGCACGTCAGCATCAACTAAAAGAATGTCCAAGTGCACATAATTGCTTCACGTGCAACGGTCGCCATAACACCCTATTTCATCTTGGTAACGGTGCGCCAGTGCCAGCGCTACCCAACTCAAACGCGAGGGGCAATCAAGCCAACGTTGTTTCAAACCCTCCGGCAGACCCACCTATTCGCACGCAAAGTTATATTGCCATGGTTACCGTGCGTCATCAGGGAGTATCCTATAGGGCTCGTGCTTTGATTGACCCAGGATCTGAAGGGAGTTCCATAACGGAGCGGCTTTTCAATCAAATAAAACTTCCATTCAAAACAGTGACTGCCCACATATCTGGTCTGACCATGTCGACTCCCGCTCAAGGCCATAAGCTTTCTCAGCTTGTCATAGGTTCTCCATTGATGCCAGAACGGCGAGTGCCCACGTCTGCCTATGTCTTACCGTATTTGGCAGGCAATCTTCCGACGCATAGCATTAGCGAGAGTGCCTTAGAGAACCTGCCCAACTTGCCTCTTGCCGATCCGAAATTCCGTCACAGTGCCCAAATAGATTTACTGCTCGGGTTTGACGTGCTTCCGGCAATTTCCTTGAAGGGCAAGGAAACCAACATTTTTGGCACCCTTCTTGGAGAAGAGACCATATTCGGGTGGGTACTTACAGGGCCAATTGATGAGTCCCAAATCGACCAACGGGCAATCTCCTCGTTTTCCACTCGAGTCGTGCATCCCCCAGAGAGCCAATTAGATAAACTTCTCAAAAAATTTTGGGAGGTGGAGGATCTCCCTGTGAGGAGAATGAAAGAGTCCGATTCCGATTGTGAGGAGAACTTCGTCCGAACCACCAAAAGAGACACCTCGGGACGATATATCGTCAGCCTTCCATTCCGAGAGCCTAGCAACATCCAGCTGGGTCATTCCAGGTCAGGTGCATTGGCTCAGTTCCTTCGGAATCCAGAACTTAAAGCACAGTATAACTCGGTGATCCAAGAGTACATAGACCTTGGTCATATGAGAAAGGTTAGTTCTGCAGACGGTAGCTCTGTATTTTACCTTCCACATCATGCGGTGTTTATATATGTTTATACAGGGCCGGTCTTCCAATCCGACCTAACCATGCAACTACTTAAGTGGCGATACTTCCGATTTGTTTTCAACGCCGATATTACCAAGATGTATCGGCAGATCCTTGTTGATCATCGACACACTCCGTTTCAGCGAATCTTGTTCCGCACACCAAATGGCGAATTAAGCGATTTCGAGTTAAAAACCGTCACATTTGGAGTAAATTGTGCCCCCTTCCTTGCGATTCGATTCCTCCAACAGCTAGCAACCGAGAGAGAAAGACTACAGATAGAGAGAGAGAGACTACAGAGAAGAGAGAGACTATAGAGAGAGAGAGAGACTATAGAGAGAGAGACTATAGAGAGAGGGAGACTACAGAGGGAGAGAGACTATAGAGAGAGAGAGACTATAGAGAGAGAGAAACTATAGAGAGAGAGAGAGTCTATAGAGAGAGGGAGACTACAGATGGAGAGAGACTATAGAGAGAGAGAGACTATAGAGAGAGAGAAACTATAGAGAGAGAGAGAGACTACAGAGAGAGAGACTATAGAGAGAGAGAGACTACAGAGAGAGAGAGAGACTACAGAGAGAGAGAGACTACAGAGAGAGAGACTATAGAGAGAGAGAGACTACAGAGAGAGAGAGAGACTACAGAGAGAGAGAGACTACAGAGAGAGAGACTGCAGAGAGAGAGAGACTATAGAGAGAGAGACTATAGAGAGAGAGACTATAGAGAGAGAGACTATAGGGAGAGAGAGAGTGACTACAGAGAGAGAGAGAGAGAGAGAGAGAGTGGGATTACATAGAGAGAGAGAGAGAGTGAGACTACAGAGAGAGAGATGCTACAGAGAGAGAGGCTACAGAGGGAGACTACAGAGAGAGAGAGTGAGACTACAGAGAGAGAGACTACAGAGAGAGAGACTATAGAGAGAGAGAGACTACAGAGAGAGAGAGAGACTACAGAGAGAGAGAGACTACAGAGAGAGAGAGACTACAGAGAGAGAGAGACTATAGAGAGAGAGACTATAGAGAGAGAGACTATAGAGAGAGAGACTATAGAGAGAGAGACAATAGAGAGAGAGAGACTACAGAGAGAGAGACTACATAGAGAGAGAGACTACATAGAGACTACAGAGAAAGAGAGAGAGACTATAGGGAGGGAGACGAGAGCGACGGGAGAGACTATAGAGAGAGAGAGCGACTATAGAGAGAGAGAGACTATAGAGAGAGAGAGAGAGACTATAGAGAGAGAGAGAGAGAGAGTGACTACAGAGAGAGAGAGAGAGACTATAGAGATAGAGAGAGAGAGTGAGACTACAGAGAGAGAGATGCTACAGAGAGAGAGGCTACAGAGAGAGACTCTAGAGAGCGAGAGAGACTATAGAGAGAGAGAGATAGACTATAGAGAGAGAGACTTTAGAGAGAGAGAGAGAGAGAGAGAAAGACTATAGAGAGAGACTATAGAGAGAGAGTCTATAGAGAGAGAGACTATAGAGAGAGAGAGAGAAAACGAAAGAGAGACTACAGAGAGAGATTCTCTCCTTTGACGCGTTGCTATTCAAAGTGATTCCTTTTGAAAACTTCTCATGGAAAACTGCATTTGATTTGCTAAATAATATATTCCAGCCTACATACATAAACTATAGTAATCTCAAATTCTCCATAAAATAGAGACTCGTATAAGCACAAGTAGAGAGGGGAGAGAAAAAAAAAGAATGGAGAACTGGGTGATAAAGAGTGGAACGCTATGTAAAAAAAAGGAGACTTTTATTGCCTTGTTAAAGCTTTGTAAATGTTTTTAGTGCCTTCTTCAAGTATAAGTATTAAGGAGAAAGAAACTTAACTTTAACTACCCTTTCACCAATGTCTTCTTTGTTGAACTATTGTAGCATGTTCAATAATAACGAATGATCACTGTACTCAGTGCAATAAATAATAATATTACAAACATATTGTAACACTTTTGTTATAATATTTATGTATACAATATTCAAGTACTATGCCTCTTAAGAAACACGACCACCCATGAGGGCATAGTACTGGACATTGCTGAGTCGGCATATGTTGCACGTGCAGCCACTTTGTCACCAAGTAACATGATACATCCTCACTCTCCCGCTGGAGCGGCACATTTATATATGCTTACTAGTGTCCCGGCAGACTTCGTACTGCCTCATCGATAATTAAAGATAATTGATTTTAAAACAAACAAGTCAAATCCGTATTTAATAAAAAAGCATTTATTGAATAAAGCATGAAGTCTTATTATATTCGATACATCATGTTGCTTACTTAGAAAACAGAGTTTTCCTGAAATACTGGCTAAATTTAAATTTGATATTCACAGACACACACTGTTAAAATACAGTCTGTTAATTAATTTAAAGCTTTCTTATAACCTATATTTTTTGTTTTGTGGTGCGTAAATAAACAAAGAAGACTGTTTTCCGACGCGCGAACACGCGACGTATGATTGTCCATGCGCGAAACATGGAAACTCCAAGTTGATTCCACAAACTTCTAACGACTGTCCTTGCGATTTATTTATGGTCATCGCAAAGGCCAGACGTACTGGAAATTGTAAGCGTTTAAAATCGAATGGTAAATCGTTTGAAATCATCGGTATCCGCGGGATCAAGACATCCTCTTCTTTGTATTTTCCTTTTATGATTGTCGTCTCAATGACGTTATTCATAACTGCAAATTGTGAGGTGGTAATCCAGGCAATTCCAGTGAATTTAAGAACTCAGTGGGATAGTTGATTACGTCATCCTAGTTCATTACGGTGTCGACTGATTTGATGGAAACCAACTGTCCTGGAAGAAAATTCTGAATGGTCCTCGACATCCTCGACATCTTTATTTTTCGCTGCGAATATTGCTCGATCACCCAGCCAATTATGGTTATTGAACTTTTGCGCTATATCTGGGAAAACTCGCTGAATAAGCTCCACTTTTGAGTCTGTGTCTCAGATACACGTTTTAAATCACTATTCCGACGATGAAGCACAATATCTCTAGATTGCAAATTTTCTCCCACAATGACAACAGCCACTTCTTCAATGGTAGGTGAATTGAACCTCCTTGTGTGTTCACCGGCAGGTGTTATGTCAGCTCGAATAATAATATTATGGCCATCATATGGCATCCGATTCAATGCTATTTTGAACATGTTTACTAAATTGTTATACTGATGAAGAAACATTTGTAAATGTTGGACAATGGTTCTCTTCACTGTTGGATTGTGAGCACAACGATTATTAATTTCCGCATCTGAATTGCCCATAAAATAAATTTGTAAAAATTGATGATCTGCATCAGGTAGTAGTAACAGAGTTCCCAGTAAGTGATAAATTTGTCCTTGTATCTGAATTTTAAAAAATTTGTCCATTAATTATTTCCGATATATAGATTTTAGTACAAACTTGAAAATAATACCTTGAAAGTGGGCATGAAATTGCCTTGCAATATTTCTGAATGTTGGTCAAGAAGTGCTTAGAATCATTTCCAATCCCAGAAACTAAAGAGCGTAAAGGATCTGGTGGTGGCAATTTTACTTTGCCTTCAGCACAACATAATCCAGCAGATTCACCAGTGTATTTTAACGCTTTACAATATTTACAAATTGTCTTCATTTCTCCAATTGTAACTGATTTGTCGCCATAATAATCAATTGCCGGATCATAGTGGAATGCAGCCCGTTCAAAAATCACAGGAGCACTGCGTCTGCGGACTCGCTCAATTTCAATTTGTCTAGCTTGCTGTCGTTGTGTTTGATGTGCACTAACTCGTTGCATTCTAAGCCTATCTCCTACATTGTCACTCACTAAAGAACGCAATCGTGAGGTAGCTCTTCGCACATTTCATCGACTACGACGACCTAAGTCAGATCGTGTTCTCCTCGGCATCGTAAACAATTTACTTAATCAAAGTCACTTTTAATTAAGTTCAAAACCAAAATTGTTCTCGAGTTTTAGCGAGACAAACAAACAGCAATAGATTTTTATATATATAGATTTGCATAAATTAATGTCTAAAATAATTTTCCATTTTGACATATATATCAACGGTAATCTGATGAAAAAATCTGTTGAACTTTAAAGTCTGCATTTACCGTCATTTAGACATATTTTCAGTATTTTCTCACCTTTTAAACCTTCCCTGGGCTTCCACAATTATTTCAAAACCAAAATTAGCCGAATCGGATCAGCTGTTCTCGAGTTTTAGCGAGACTAACAAACAGCAATAGATTTTTATATATATAGATTGCCAACCTTAAATTAACTTTCATTTAAATTTTTAATTCTCATTTTTATAAATTTTATCACCAATATCCTCTTCGATTAGATAATTAAACATACTCGATCTTCACATACAACATATTATTCTTAGTCTTATCCAACTTATGCAAGCTTAAGTTTCTTTTACAACAACTTAAACAGCTCAACTTTCTTCACACATCATAACATCAAACGCGCCACACGCAACGACAAAACTTTTGCTTTGCGCTTGTGCTTGCATTATAATTTATGACCAATTTCACTCTTTTGCCACCCTTATTGGTGCACTTCGCTGTCTTTAATTACTTTATCATTTTCATTATCTTCGTTCTCACTGTCTTTATTGACTTCAACATTTTCAATATCTTCATTTTCACTCTCAACAATATCATTGTAATTATTACACACATCCAACTCTTCGGGCACTTGCCCCTCTGGAAATTTTCTCAGATCTTCATGTGCATATTTGTAATTTCTTTTATTAGTTAGAGACTTTAAATTGTATCTGTCATCAACTTGGTTTGATGCCTTTCTTCGCTTTTTAGTAGCACATAATTTCCCACTGTGAATCTAGTTACTTTTGCCTTATTTTTATCAAATAAGACATTCTTTTCAGCTTGTGCTCTAATGTTTGGCAAATCAACAACATTTTCAATGTCACCAGGTGGAAGTAATCCTAACGGGCGTACAACCTTTCCCACTAACATTTCCAACGGACTTGCCCTCGTTACAATTGATTGCCAACTGCACATCCCCCAACATATCTTGCCAAGACTGGGTTCCAGTTTCAACCGCAGTCAGCATATTTTTCAGCGGGCTTATAGTTCGTTCCACTTGGCCATTAGCTCGCCTAGCGCCAGTGGCAATTAAATGCAACTTTATTCTTTTGTCTGAACAGAACTGGCTAAACTTTGTTCCCGTAAAACACCTTCCCTGGTCAGCTATTATTCGGTTTGGTACTCCAAACAACGAAACAGCAGATTGAACAGCTTTTCTACAACTGTCATTGTCTAATTTTAGGGTATGACTTAGGTAAGCATACTTGATAAACGCGTCAACTTGGACAATAACATACTCCTTTTGGTCATTTTTGCCACTCAGTTTTCCAGTAATATCGATGTGGATAGTATGCCAAGGAATATTAATTTTCGGAATTGGATACAACTCAGCTTGAATTTTTCCTGAGGTTGACTTGGACATTTTGCAAGTGACACAATTATCAACAAATTTTCTAATATATTTTGACATTTTGTCAAACCAATAAAAATCTTATACTTTGTCAAGGGTCTTTTCCCAACCTAAATGCATAATCGACTCGTGAACTTGGTTTATAACAGTCCATCTAAAGTCACGTGGTACTACCGGTCAACAACGTGTTCTGCCATTTCTCTGTATTTTTCGGTAAAGAAATTCTGCCCTTAGTTCATAAGTTTTTGCAACATCTTCCGGCAGGGAAAAATCTTTTAATGTTCAGCAATGAGCCAGTTGCTCTTCTCTTCGATCACCTTTACAACTGAGGTAGGTTTTGTTAAAAGAGGGTTTTTTGACAAAAAGTCAACATGTGCCATTTTTTTCCATCTCTATACTGTATGTCAAATGTAAAAACGCCTGCAAAAACTGGATTCCGCAGATGAAGTAGTCTTGCTATAGTATTCTATTACATGGGGTTTGTTATTAATTTTGTGTAACAAAATTGCTCCATAGCCACTACAACTTGCGTCTGTATGCAACTCAATTGGATTATTTAGGTCGAAAATGACAAGAACTGGTTTATTCGTAATAGTAAAAATAATCTAATAATACTTAGTAAATAACTAAATTTACTAGTAATGCCAACGTGTAAAGAGATTAACTCAGGCCCTTCGTCACTAGACTCTCGCCAGCAGAAGCTACAAGAACAAATTCTTCAGCAACAAAACGAGCGTCGGCTCTCTATACAACGCAACAATGCATATTTCTCAGTAGTGTCTCCGACCACCACAACAACAACAAGTGCTGAATCCAAAAGTGCAAGTACGGTCAAATTGCTCACGCCAACCAGCAACAACAATTTGTCTTGGAGCGCCCAATGCACGTCACCCTCAAATTCGCTGACACCTGAAGTGTTAATTGGGTCATTGGGTTCGCCGACCGCCGTCAGCGCGCTCACAACAAGAACAATTGCATCTGCTTCAACGACAACTTCAACAGCCGCAAAGTCTGCAATAGCTTCAATCACCATTAAGCAGACTACCTCAACAAAAACTGCCCAACCAGTGACGGTGAATCCAAAGTCACCTGTTCAGACTGGTATGGACAGATACATTAATATAAACAAGCGAAAGCTTAGCCCTGAGACAAAAAGAGGCAACACTCCCAAAATGTCGAAAAACAACATTGTTGAACGAAAAGCTTTGGAAAGCAATAGATTTCAAATATTGGCAAATCAGCCGGAAGCCCAAGAAGGAGTTTCCCAAATTAAACCCTCTGTAGCCAAGCCACCACCATTCTATATCCGTGGTGCAAACTGCACTTTGCTGGTGCCAACACTGGTAGCGCTAGTTGGTCAAAACAACTTTTATGTGACACCACTCAATAGGGGTAACATAAAAGAGACCAAAGTGCAAGCCAAAAATGAAGAATTCTATCGTACTATTGAAAAGTACTTTAGAAAGGAAAGTGTGAATTTCTACACATTCCAGCTAAAGAGTGCCAAAGGCCTTCAAGTGGTTATCAACGGCATTGAACCAACGGTTCCGACGCAGGAAATAGTTGAAGCATTGGAAGAGAAGGGCTTTGAGGTAAAGTCCGTCTCAAACATACTGAACAGAAATGCCGCAACCTCTATTCAAAGTGGAGTTACAGCCCACATGCGATAAAAAACTTAAACCTAACACAGTGCACCCTATATACAATTTCAACTTCTGCTACATCGCAGAATTACTGTCGAAGAGCCGCATAAGAGGACACACCCGGTACAATGCACTAATTGCCAGGAGTTTGGGCACACAAAGACCTTCTGCAGCCTTCGCCCAGTTTGCGCTGGCTGTGGACAAACTCAAAAAGATTGTGTCTGCACCGATGACAAATCAAATACAAATACAAGGAAGTGCGGCAATTGTGGTGGTAATCACACAGCGAACTACAGAGGATGCCCTGTTTATAAAGAACTCAAGGCCCGCCTCAACGCGAAGAAATCAACGGCTCGCATCCAGAGCTCGGCACTAATTCCCTCTCAAACCACACCGGGAATATTTTTCTCAAGAGCCGTAAGATCATCAGCGACTCCAATAACAACTACTCCTGGAGTAACTTTTGCAAGCGTGCTACGCAATGGAAATGCACAGCCCACTCAAATAGTAGATCCCGCCACCATACAATCTAACGCAGCCCCAAGTCCATCCGTACTTGGCCAGAACCCCAACGGGATCGAAAAGTTGTTGATCTCGCTAAATCAAAACATGACAAATTTCATGACGTTCATGCAAAATTGCATGCAGGAACTAATGCGCAACCAGAACTTGCTTATTCAAATTATGAACAATAACAAATAATGTCAGAACTACATATAGGCCTTTGGAAAGCAAACGGCATTTCCAAGCACAAACAAGAATTGTCACTGTTTCTGGACTCAAATGATATTGATATCGTGCTGTTATCGGAAATTTACCTTACCAACAAAAACAACTTCCAAATACCTAAATATGCATTCTAAGCAACAAATCACCCAGACGGCAAGGCTCACGGAGGAAGTGGTATCCTAATCAAAAACCGGATTAAACACTGTCTCCACAATGGATTTGCCAAACAATACCTACAAGCAACTTCAATAAGTGTACAACCGTGGCTGCACTTTACTGTCCACCACGATTCTCAATCTCGGAAAATAAGTTTACTGATTTCTTCAATACACTCGGAGTACGATTTATTGGTGCAGGAGACTACAACGCCAAGCACCCTCATTGGGGATCCCGCCTGGTAAATCCAAAAGGCAAACAGCTGTATAACACAATCATCAACCCAGCAAACAAAATGGGCTATGCCTCACCGAATAAGCCCACGTACTGGCCAGCAGATCCACGCAAGCTCCCAGATCTAATAGACTTTGCAATCGCTAGCAGACACTAGCACAATTGTCATCGGACCACTCACCAGTAGTTTTCACTATATTAACAGAACCGCAAATAATAAAGCAACCACTCGGGCTAACAAATTGCAAAACAAACTGGCTCAGATTTAAAAAATACATAAGCATCCATATCGAGCTAAATCCCAAACTGGACGACGAAGAAGACATTGAGCTTTGCACCTCTGCACTAGAGTCTACGCTTATTGAAGCAGCAGATATCTCTGCCCCAATTATCAGTCACACCCAGAAAAAACACAAGTCTAACAACCGACTAATTAAACCACTTCTAGCAGACAAAAGACGGCTCAGGCGAGAATGGCAAATGTCTCTATCACAGGCAGCAAAACATCGCCTAAAGGCAGCTTCGCGAACTCTAGCAAAAGCGCTTAGGCAAGAAGAAGCAAGGACACATCGGCAATATATCGAAAAGCTTAGCCCTACCAGCACCAAATATCCGCTGTGGAAAGCACATCCAACCATAACTGCTCCAGCCGAGATAATTTCACCTTTACGATGCCCAACTGGCAAATGGGCCCGCTCAGACGAAGAAAGAGCACTCATCTTTGCAGCTCATCTAAAAACGGTCTTTCTGCCAAATCCGTCAACAAACTCTTTTCAGCTCCCCTCCTTGCGCACCCCAATGGAAAGTGAGCAACCGAAATTCCAAACGGAGGAAACTTCTGCAATTATTAAAAACTACCTTAACCCAAGAAGATCCGAGAACTCCCGATCTGTGCTGTGAGACACATCTGCAAACTCTTCAACGCGATAGTAAAAACTGGTCACTTTCCCATAAGCTGGAAAAAATCAGTAATCATTATGATCCCAAAACCCGGATAGGACAAAACACAGCCATCATCATACAGACCAATCAGTTTATTGCCAAGTCTTTCAAAACTATTTGAAAAGGTCAAAATATAATCCGACTTCATCAGTTTGGCTTTCGTGAAAAGCATGGCACAATTGAGCAAGTCAACCGTATCACCTCAGAGATCCGCACAGCATTCGAGCAAAAAGAATATTGCACAGCAATTTTTCTCGACGTCGCACAGTGGGGCCATCGCTCATTTCGCTTATCAAAAATCATATCATATAAAGTAGTGATGCGATTTTCAAAATTTAAAAAGCATTTGATAGCTAATAGTTAAAGCTTTAAATGGAGTTATTACCAAGGTGCCACGTGCTCGGGTTGCTTTGATATTCAAGGTCAAAGTTGAAAAATGTTTCTAGGCATATTTGACCCATAAAATTCACTTAAAAACGCTTTCTTGATGACAAATGAACTTTATTATTCGAATTTGATAGGATAAATAAGATTTTTTAATGTTTTGTTTTAATTTTTCATTTGAATTGCAAAAAAAATATACCATTGCAAGGGTACATTAATTTTGGTCTTCTCCAAAACCCTTAATGCTACAGAGCTGAAAATTTTACACATAGACTTCTTTTTTGCTGCAGGCATTGTATATCTCGAAATCATCCTTATCGGATAACTATATCATATAGCTCCCATAGGAACGATAGGTCGAGAATAAAATTAAGCTTTCATTACTTTGTTGTTTTTCAATCGAATATTACGAAATTTGTATTATATTACTCTAAGATACTTTTTAACATATTCACCAAGTTTTATCAGAATCGGTTGTCTATATCATATTGCTCCCATAGGAACGATAGGTCGAGAATAAAGTTAAGCTTTCATAACTTTGTTGTTTTTCAATTGAATGTTACGAAATTTGTAATCCATTAGTTTAATTTACTTTCTAAAATATCTACCAAGTTTCATCAGAATCTGTTGACTATATCATATTGCTCCCATAGGAACGATCGGTCAGAAATATAGTTTTAGAGCAATAACTTAAGTGTTTATAAAGCGATTGTCCCGAAATTTTATATTTGAAAGTTTAGTACATATGGAAATGTCTGTGCTAAGTTTCAGCCAAATCGGTAGACTATATGATATTGCTCCTATAGGAACAATCGGATCAAAAATTTTTTTGATCAAATTATATTTTTTTTCTTAAGCCATTAACATCTAATGTAGGTTTGACTTATTTTATATGCTCTCCAATGATTTTGGTTCATTATAAATATGTAAATATCAAATAATACTTTGCCAAATTTGCATGCGCTCTTCTTCTTCCTTGTACCTGGAACGCGTTTTTAACGCGAGGTTGCATTAGTTTTTTTAATTTTTGACAAATTTGCGCAAAAAAGCGCAAGACTACACTATAAAGGTCTGATCACGTTCTATCACGTGTATAAGATTATATCGTGAATCTCCGTGAATCTCTGTTGATTCTACTCCACCAAAGTTTAAAAAATGCGAAAATTTAGTGTGTTTTTGAAACGTCTTCAATTTGCTAAGTATTCCAAATTTTATTGTATTTTTTACAACAAATAACTAAAAATTTATCTACTTTTCGAATAAAGTAAAAATATTCAAGATCAATTGTTTAATTCGGCCAATATTCAGTTTCAAAGTTGCAAGTTTTTGTAAAAATTGTACATTTATTTCATACTTGAAAAATGTCTAAACTTTGAGATGATGTAGCACCCACAATTCTTATCGGATTTCAAAAACATTTTGTATCCATAAGTTCTGAAGTATTATCTGTCGATTTCCCTTTTTACTTATGCCCAACGTGATGGTGAAAAAAATGATTTTTGGTCAGCTATCCGGGCAGAGGCCCCACTGTGCGTCGCCCAAGCCTTTGACCGAGTCTGGCTTGATGGCCTAATATATAAAATAAAAGCGACGCTCCCACAATATGCACACAGGCTAATGGAACCTTATCTATTCAACAGAAAATAATAGCTTCACCTCTGATGACTTCGAATCAAAAGCAGGTGTACCTCAAGGCAGCGTGTTGGGTCCAACACTATATATTTTGTGCACAGCGGATATACCAACAAATCGTACACTCACCACATCTACTTTCGCCGATGACACGGCTATCCTCAGCCGCTCCAAATGTCCGATCAAAGCTGCAGAGCAACTGGCAACCCACCTAAAGAAGGTAGAAAAGTGGCTAGCAGATTGGCGCATCCGTGTAAATGAACAGAAATGCAAACACGTTACGTTTACCCTCAATAGAAGAAACTGCCCATCATTGACGCTCAACAATGTGCCAGTGCCTCAATCCGATGATGTTGTGTATCTTGGAGTTCACCTGGACAGAAGATTAACTTGGCGTAGGCACATCGAAGCCAAGAAAAAGCAGCTAAAGCTTAAAGCAACCGGACTACATTGGCTTATCAATGCACGATCTCCCCTATGTTTAGAGTTCAAAGTTCTTCTCTACAACTCGGTATTAAAACCGATCTGGACATATGGCTCTGCGCTATGGGGAAACGCAAGCAAGAGCAACATTGAAACCATACAAAGGGCTCAATCCAAGGTTCTCAGAACCATCACGATAGCACCTTGGTATATACGTAATGAAAATGTACAGAAAGACCTACATATTCCTAGCGTAATAACTGAAATAAAGGTACAACAGCTTAAGTACACCGCTAAACTGCAGGCACACCCGAATACCCTGGTCAAATCATTAACACGAGTACGTGTAAGTACTCGGCTTCAACGAAACGACCTCCCGATATTCTAGTAATTAATCAGGGCCATAGATCAATGTAGCATCTTTCAGATGTTAGGTTATGTGTTAGATTAAGATAAACCTAGAAAATTGTTGTTAGTCTTATAAGCCTATATAAGAGATCCAACAAACAAATACAACGTTAAAAAAAAAAAAAAAATTTTGTACTTAGCTTTTCTTTTAATAACGAATATTCCGCTCCAGAATCAAATGTGACTTCAAAAATTTGGACTCTGTGGTTCATGTGTCCTTTGGGTACTGCAACGCTGCATAACTCCACTCGTTTTTCCTGCTTATATGTCTTGTTCCTGTTAGTATTCTTTGGGCATTGTGTAGATATGTGGCCCAGTTCTCCACAATTGTAGCAAGTTACACTGGACTTCACGGTGATAAGCTCCCTGACTGCCATACCGTTCGTGACGGCTTGCAAAATGTTTTTTTGGTTCCTGATTCTGCAATCCACCACTTTATGGCCCGGTTTACCACAAAAGTGGCACTCCATTGGTGACTGCTTCTGCCGTTTAGAAAACGTTTCGGTCCGTTGTTCCCCAAAATTGTTTCTCCTTTTATTAAACGAAAACGCTTTTAATTCCGACTGCAAATCGGTTCTTGTCCGCACATTTGACGTAAAACTCAATCGCTGCAATCTGTTATCAAAATTTGCTAGCATTGCAAGACACAGACACAGCTGTCTTCTCCATTTACATGTGACGCCATTTTGTTGTCAGCTCTGTGACCATACGGCTTGCATGGACTGCAATGCAATCGCCCTCAGTCGGTTTATTGGTCAGCATGTTAAGAAACATTGCGGCTGGTGTTTCTATTGTGTCAAATCGCTGTATAAACAATTCTCGGAACTCGGGCCAGGTAATGTCAGCATAGCACACTTGCGACAACCATTGGGAAGAGTTCCCTTCCAACGCCGCACTTAACGACACAACTAACGCACTGCCTTTTAATGAATTTTCCTTCAAAATAATTTCGACAGTGTTGCACCACGATGAAGCGTTGCCACCCGGCTTGTCTGGATTAAATTTTGGTAGTTGTACTGATTTAACAGAGGCCGAGGCGGATGTCGTTCCTCTTATTGCCTGCAGTAACTCAAGCAAGTTTTGATTTTGAAACTGCATAATTTCCCGCAGTGGTCCATCTAAATTTGTAGCCTGAGGGCCAGATCCCACTTCTGATGTCGGAGTAGGAGAATTCCAATATGTCTCCGGGTAATTCACCTTGGTTTTCAGGCATTATTATAATAATCGGTGAGCGCAGCGAGTTCCGTGTTTTTCTCGTGGCGTTTAGACTAAGACTGACTAACTAGTCTTGACTGCCGATAGGACTGTCAACTTAATCACCGAAAGAGCTACTATACCCAGCAGAATCAGCGACAGAATATTTTTCTTTAAGGGTCAGCGATAGAACGGTGTACATAACCATCAACATAGCTAAGCAATGCAGCAGAGTCACGGAAGAGTACACACAGAATCAGCGACAGAAAATTATAATCAGCTAGTCAGCGATAGAACTATTCGCATAGACAATGACATAGCCCAGGGACCCGGCAGAGTTACGGCAGGCGAAACAGTAGAATCAGCGACAGAAAGCACCGTTAAGAAGCACTCAGAAAAGGGAGACATCGATAGAAATTTTCCGTGACGCCGTTCAGGTACAGTCATAGAAGAAAAAAAAAAGCTAGACATAGCAACAATAGCAACTGTAACGGTAGTTTTGTCGCCTGTGAGAGAAATTGAGAGGTTACTTTTTGGGTTCTCATTGGTCGACGAGCTTGGCGTCGAGACCAGAGTCCACATACTGAGACGAATAACGGAATAATACAACCATTAAATAACGGCACAAGTTTCTTCAATTTGATTTTGAACCGGATAAAAAGGCGACCACCAGCATCACAGGGAAAAGTCCACAGCGAATCTTCAAAGTGTCAACATCAAAAGGAGTCCACCCCGAACCTTCGACAAGTCAACAACAGGATATCCAATAAGAATAATTAAGCCAACGTTCACCAGCAAGGATATTCAACTACAATCAAGGATAATTACGCCAACGTTCACTAGCAAGGATATGCAAAGACAACCAAGGATAACTAAGCCGACATTCACTACAAGGATATTAACCAAGGATCCTCTAAGCCAACGTTCACTGCAAGGATAACCAACCACGGTTAAGCATAGCAAGGATCAACGAGTAAACCAAGCAACATTTTACGGCAAGGATATTCAACCACGATTAAACACACCAAGGATCGAACTAAGCAAGGGTCAATTACCAGGGAGTTGTAATCATCGTGCAGCCAACTCAGTCAACGAGAATAATACAAGGATATTCATCGGATAGTAACAGTTCATCTGCAGCAGTTCAACCAACAATCCCAAAGGATATTGACTACCGCGTAGCAGCAGGCACAGACGTGCCACCATTTTTACCAGCGTACATAGATGCAACACCGGTAACAACAGAAGCACCAAGCACCCAGCTTTGCCTCCTCCTACGGAAAAATCAACAAGCTATCCACACTTCTACCATGTATCTGAAAGCACAAGTGGATACTCACCGTGCTTGGCGTAACTGTGGTGAACCGAATCACTTTGCGAAGCAATGCAACAATCCAAGGATATTGTTCTGTGGGGAATGTCTAAAACGCAATATACGAACCAGCGACTGCTGTCGACGGTCGCTAAACGCCGTTCGCTCGCCGTTTGACACGGGATCGAACGGAGAAAGCGCAGAACCAACCCCAAATGTAAGTAGACTTCAATTCGACAAGGGTCGCCTCATCGCCTTAGTCCAGGTCAACGGATGTGAAGTGAGCGCTAACCTCGATACTGGAGCTTCTAGGAGCTTCATTCACAGCTCACTGGCTCAACAGATCGGTACTAATGGAAACTGAAACAAATATACACCCCTAAATCCACTGCTAGTATTACCAGGTATTATGGACCAATTGATCTTAGGCACCGATTTCCTCACGTGGCACTCGGACAAAGATCCAGTGCGGGGAAAGCTATCTACAGTTGGAACCTATTCAAAACTCACTTCTTGGGTCGTTTATCAGAGCGGATGTGACCCCAACAGTCAGTTACAGTGCTGCCACCCTACCGTCGATTCCTGATGATGAATCCTCAAGCTGCCAAAGGGAAGGATTACCAGATGAAGAACGAATCCCGAAGCACTGCACTACCTCCTACTCTCAGGCAAGAC